>VONZ01000772.1:0-352616 GCA_012976165.1 Labeo catla
GCAGACTTAAACAAATTGAGTGTTTAAGGTTAAAAAGTATATAAATTGGCAATTTGTTTTGAAAATGACCAATCGTTTTGCTAGATAAGAGCCTTCTTCCTCAGCTGGGATTGTTTAGAGCCATTTGAAGCTGCATTTAAACTACATTTTGGAAGTTCAAACTTGGGGGCACAATTGAACTCCACAATATGGAGATAATGCCTGATTTTATAATTTCTTATTGACTGAAGAAAGAAAAAATACAAACATCTTGGATGACAAGGGGGCGAGTACAATACTTAAACAATACTTCTACAGCATTTATTAATCTTAGTTAATGATAATTTCAGCATTTATTAATGCATTATTAAATGCAAGTCGATTTTTAACATGAATGAATGACTATATTTATATTAACTAACATTAAAGATTAATAAATTGTGTCATAAATGTGTTCATTGTTTGTTCATGTTAGCTAATATATTAATTAATGTTAACAAATGACACTACTGTGAAGTGTTACCAATCATACAAGTAATACTAGCAAATACTAGTAAAACTAATACACTGTCTGTCCTGCATTTTTTGTTGAGGAAAAAATGTTCAGAACAACTGAAAAAAACCTTTTTAACTTTAAAGTTTTAAATATATCTTTCAAGGTGAAAAGTATTGTTTTGGTAACACTTTACAATAAGGTTCATTATTTAACATTAGTTAACTACAACATTTAACATAACTAAGAAAGAACAATTCTTCTACAGCATTTATTAATCTTAGTTAATGTTCATTTTAGCATTTACTAATGTGTTATATAAATCACAAGTTGTGTTTGTTGACATTAGTTAACGCACTGTGAACTAACATTAACTAACAATGAATATTAAAATTAACAAAGATGAATAAATAGTGATAAATGTATTGTTCATTGTTCGTTCTTGTTAGTTAATACATTAATGTGAACAAATGTTCACATTGACAGAAACTGCCTGCGATTGCTGACTGGTACCTAAATGATGCCTTACTGCAGTGTTACCAATAATACTAGTAATACTAGTAAATACTAGTAAGACTAATACTAAGGGCCTTTAAATAATGTGTCGGAAAAGCAAAAAAGGTGAGAACCACTGAAAAAGTTTTAAATTTATTTTTCAAGGTTAAAAGTATCATTTTGGTAACACTTTACAATAACGTTTATTAGTTAACATTAGTTAACTACATTAGTTCACATGAACTAAGAATGAACAATATGTCTACAGCATTTATTAATCTTAATGTTAATTTCAGCATTTACTAATGCATTATTAAAACCACAAGTTGTGTTTGTTAACATTAGTTAATGCCGACTTTTATTAACTAACATTAACAAAGATTAATAAATAGTGTGATAAATGCATTGCTCATTGTTTGTTCATGTTAGTTAACGCATTAACTCATTTTAACAACCTTACTGTGAAGTGTTACCATTGTTTTTGCAAATATTATGAATTATGAATATGGAACGAATGATTTGGAATGAATTGGAAATATTTTATCTCAGAAATTAATAAAAACACAATTAATAAGAGGTGTATTCAACATCTATGTATATGAATTGCATTCTTACCATATTTTGAATAAATAATAGATTTTTCATTACGTCATTGACCAATCGAACACATTTTACCAGCAGAAATTTCCAAAAAAAAATTAAAAATAAAATCAGCACAGAAATTCCATCTGGGCCTGGCGATGGCTAATGCAATCAAATACTGCTTTGGAGAATAAAAGACAGATGAGAGCACAAACGAAAAAAAATGAAATTAAAAACCTCAATTCAGCTAAAGGGCTGAAAATCTGTACAAACCTACTACCAACACAGTGGCAATAGTGAGGTAAGAGACAAATTAGTGTGGAAAAGCATGGAAAGTATTGATCCGTCTCTCTCGCCCTTGTTTCTACTCGCTTGAAAAGGGTCATTTTCTCTTTCCCTCTCTCACTCTGATTGTCCAAGTGGAAAATGTAGTAATGGTTTTTGCTTTTTTTATATTCTTTTTTTGAACCGATACATTCTGAGAGAGCATCTCTGCCCTCACAGGTGCATGTGTTAGTGTCAGCATGATGCATTAGTCAGACCGCCGGCGTTTTCGTGTCTTCGAATTGACGCACTCCGCAGAAGCACAGGTCAGTCTCTCAGCTGTCTGCATCTGAAGACCAGTCACATGACATGAGTTAGTCACAATGCTGGTGCCATGTCAACGACCAGGGTGCGTTCATCAGACATCACCTCTTCATCACGTCTGTCTTTCAGCGTTGTCTCTCTCTGGCGGTCAGTATGCCCAACATAATTCTGTCCAGTCCAGTGAAATGATGGCGTAAGTCTCGAAAAGTCTCTTGTAGTTCCATATTTTGATCGTTGAACTGTGGTTGTGTCGTTTCCTGCTTTGTTTCTTCCTATTTCAGTTAGTGTGTATCAGTAGTGGAGTACGTGTAAGCATATGGGCCTGGTTTGAAATGTTTTCGGAGTCTCTGTATGCAGCTTTTAGTGTATGTGTGCATGTATTTGAGAATTCAAGAGGAGATGATCTCTTCGTTCATGTGCCTCCATCCCTTCTGTGCCTCAACAGTTGGAAGATATTCTGTCAAAGAGAGACAGGTTTCAGAGCACACATTATGGAGTGACGTTATGGTCCACAATTCAACACGGAGGCAGGCAGAGCCTTACCTTACCGCACATACCATCTTTACTGCAGTTCTTATTGTCCTTGTCTGTGGCCTCCTCCTCGACCTGAAAAAATTTACCAATCAATAAGAGCAAAAAGAGCAAGCAGACTCTCACTCAGAACTGAGGTACCCACCTCTTTTCTCCATTTGAGCTCACAGAAGACTCTCTCGAAGCACTCGTGCATGTAGTTGAACTAGAAAGGTAAAATAAAAATGAAAATTTCTTGACAATTTACTCACCCCCATGTCAATCCTTAGTCGTAAAGAAATTCGTTTTTTGAGGAAAACATTCCATGATTTTTCTCCATATAGTGGAATTCAATGGAAATCAACTGGTTGAAGGTCCAAATTGCAGTTTCAATGCAGCTTTAAAGGGCTCTACATGATCCCAGCCGAAAAAATAAGGGTCTTATCTGATCAGTCATTTTCTTAAAAAAAAAAAAAATGTAAATTTGTTTAACCACAAATGCTCATCTTGCACTAGCTCTGCGATGCGTGTCTACGACTTCACACATTACATAATAACGTTGGAAAGGTCACATGTGGTTAATTCTCCAACTTAAAAACCGTCCAACATTGTTACATTGTTTTACCTTTTTTTTTTTTTGTAAAGGGCGCTTGCACGTTCGCTTTGTAAACACTGGGTCAGTACTTCCGCCTACGTCAAGTGTGACCTTTAAAAAGTGATTATGCAATTTGTGCAATGAGCATTTGTGGTTAAAAAGTACAAACGGCTGATCGTTTTGCTACACTGTAAAAAAATAAGTGTAATTTTAACTGTAAAATTTTGTTAAAACGTTACGGGAAAAAAAAACAAAAAAAAAAAACCTGTTAATAGATTAACAGTAAGTTCTCATACTAAATACAGGGAAAAACTGTAAAAGATCTAACCAGACATTTCATGTAATTTTACAGTAAAATGTTGTTAATAGTACAGTTTTTAGAAGTAAAAAAGAACAAATCAATGTATAAATCAATGTACAATAAACTGTATTCCCAGAATTCCCTGTGTGACACTACACATTTGAAAGTATTTTGTTCAAATAATCATGTTTTTTTAATAGTTTGTGTTAACGGTTATGTACATTTGGGCTTTGTTACATCTTCTGTTGTTTAATGAATGTTTACTGCATTATTTAAGTGTTGTGTGTTACCATGATGGTGTTTTGTGTTTGCGTGAATGACCTTTTATATACTAGTATATACTTCTGCGAGTGGCCAAGCTACTAAGTGATGAGCTTTGATTCTTTATGTGGCTTTCTCTTTAACCACCTGCATTATTATAGTGGATGTCAGTATGTTAAAGGTACAAAACATTTTAATAGCAGTGTGCGTTGTTGAATTTACTGGTTTACATTCAGATTTTCTTGTTGTAAATGACAGTTTTGTACTGTAAAACGTACAGTTTTTGGACATAAATGTGTTTACAGTTTTCTTTTTGTATTTTTTACAGAATTATTCTGGCAACCACAGCTGCCAAAATTATTTTGTAAAAACTACAGTTTTTTTTTTTTTTACAGTGTAGATAAGACCTTTATTCCTCTTGGATTCTGTCTCCAGAAGTTGGGATACCAGTTTCCGGTTTGCTTTGCGTCGCCCAGAATGTCAGTGTTAAGATGAAAGTAAACCGGAAACTGGTATCCCGACTTCTGGAGACAGCGGAAGTTTGACGCTGTGCTTCTGCACATAGCCCATTTGGACCTTCAACCTGCTGATCCTCATTGAAGTCCACAATATGGAGAAAAATCCAGGAAAGTTTTCTTCAAAAATCTTAATTCCTTTTAAACTGAAGACAGACAGACATGAACATCTTCATGTCATGGGACAATTATCACGAAAATCTTTTTCCATATCAATTGATCTCGATAATTATCACAATACTAAATGTCAAGTATTTATTTCTTTTAAGTTTAAAGCCAGATTTTTGCTCCAAAGTGAAAGTTGTGGAAACCAGACAGTTAATTTTCCAGATCAGTGGATGAGAGCGTCATTTTCAGAGGTGGACAGTAGTGAAGTATTTTTACACGGCTGTAAAGTACTTTTCAAGTGTCTGTACTTTATCAGAGTGTTTTTCTTTAGAAATCTTTACTTCACAACATTTCAAAGCATGAAATTGTACTTTTTACTACACTACATTTTATATTAAATATCATTTAATACTAATAATCATTTAATTTAATTACTTTCTTACTTCTACTCAAGCAAAAGTAATTCAAATATTTACTTCAGTACAAGAAAGTACTACATTTTTAATGTTCTTAAGTATTAAAGGTAAAACAAACAACTTTTTTTTTTTGAAATGCAGTGCAGTAAAACATATGATATTATGCTTTGGAATGTAAAGAAATAAAGTTTTCCAACACTACAAAACACTACAGATACTTTTTAAATTTACCTGAGTAAAGTAAAAATACTTCACTACTGTCTGCCTCTGGTCATTTTACCAGCATTTCCTAGTATAGCTCTACTACAGCATGTTACAGCACAGTAGCGCTACCGCAAACAGGAACAAATATAACACATAGAAATTTCCTATTGGCGCGTTATTTCTGCTTTTCCGGTGAGCGGTACACTAGCGGAACGCACATTCATAGAGCATATATATAAAAATTATATATATATATATATATATATATATATATATATATATATATATATATATATATATATATATATATATATATATATATATATATATATACACATATATATATAATTTTTTTTTTTGCTCGTATTTTCGTCCGAAAACCTCTTTCCGGAAAATCAAAGCATCCCTACTTAATAAAATAAATATTTCTTAGTTTCTGCATGTTCTAATGAGTGATATTGTTTCAAATCAAGAAATAGGTTTGTGCTGCCTGATAAAATTAATAATAATAATAATAATAATAATAATGAAAAGCTCATTTGATAGTAGAAGTAGCTTGAGTTAAGATGCAGATGTAAATTTTTGTTCACTACCAAAATCAGTAACATCTGTACAAATTGTAGCAACCTCATTTTTATGTTAGTTTTTTTTAAATTAACAATTGGTCTTCCATAGTAGCATAGATTTAAATCATGATAAACACAGTTAAAGGAGAAGTCCACTTCCAGAACAACAATTTACAAATTGGAAGAAGGGTCCTATCTAGCAAAACGATGTCATTTTTTCGAAAAATAAAAATTTGTATACTTTTTAAGCACAAAAGCTCTTCTAGCACAGGCTCTGGGATGCGAATCCACGATGCTACGAATTAATGATGGGTCATTCTTGAATGATTCATTTATTTTTAACGAATCTTTAATGTGACTCAGGAAGAATGAGTCGTCTCGGGGAGTGATTCGTTCAGTCACGCATTCGTAACATCCTATTAGGTTCTGTACTGGAATTAGCTCACCTGTTTTGAGTCTTCGGGTTTTTTAAGTCGTTCGTTCATCTTATGGGGCTGTCACGTGATGAACGAATGACTCAAACCCGAAAACTTGTCAGATAAGAGGTGAGGTGAGGTAATCATAGACTAAAGACCCAGGTAAACAATTAATTAATCTATTCTGTTTCCTATAGCATTACAGTTTTGTCTTATTTGTAGTGTGATCAACGTTTGTGTAAGCAGTAGATGTGTTAGGGAAGTAACACGTAACATTTTAATAATATTTTGCTAAAATGAACGAAATGACTCAAACAGATTCGTTCATTTTGCTGAATGAGACTCAAAGGTCTGAGTCGGTAAAATGATCTGAACTTCCCATCACTACTCAGTGTACTCCGGCTCAAAAAGGTAGAGAATTGTGAAAAACTCCATCTTATTTTCTCCTACAACTTCAGAATCGTCCGACATCTTTGTAGCTTTTTGTTCGTAAACAGCGTTTGACTTACTTGCACTTTGTCTTTGCACGTTCACTTTGTAAACACTGGGTCTGTAGTTCCACGTGACCTGTCGACGTGATTCAATAGTACGTAGTGTCGTGAACGCGCATCTCAGAGCCTGTGCTACACGAGCTTTTGTGCTTAAAAAGTATACAAATTTTTATTTTTTGCAAAAAAAATAACTGATCGTTTCGCTAGATAAGACCCTTCTTCCTTAGCTGGGATCGTTTAGAGCCTTTTGAAGCTGCATTTAAACTACATTTTGGAAGTTCAAAATCAGGGGCACAAGTCCATTATATGAAAAAAAATCCTGAAATGTTTTCCTCAAAAAACAATTTCTTTACAACTGAAGACAGAAAGACATGAATGTCTTGGATGACATGGGGGTGAGTAAATTATTTGTCAATTGTTGTTCTGGAAGTGGACTTCTCCTTTAAAACCACATATATACCACACCTCAATAACATGGTAAAAAATATCTATATGGTTTTTAGATCTAAAAACATGTAGTAAAAATGCACACATGCTATAGCTTAAATCACAAAAATACTGTATTTATATTTCATTACTCCTTTAATACATTTATCTCATGTCTACATTAATAATGTAATACAATTTGATAAGAATATCCACATTTCTCCCACAATACCACTGTGCAGTTAGTGCTACTACAGTAAATTCAAAGTAAATTATGGTGATTTGCAGATTGCAAAGCCTTCTGACTGTATTGTTGCGCACAGTGTTTTTCCTGTTTGTCAGTGCTGATTCATCTGATTGTAAACAGAGTTATTTCTGTTTTTCACTGAATTCAAATGCTTCACACTGGATCTCACAGCACTGTTTAGTGCTCCCGAGTAAACGCATCTGCTCTAGTGAACTGTCGCCACGCTGCTGTTTGAACTTTGAGCCGAGTGGATTAGAGCTCTTTCATTTTGCTTTTGGCGCATAAACAGTATATTGAACATTTATCAAAAATTTATAATCACGATAATTATCATTATCAATTTACCGCCCCAGCCCTAATTATGTAAAATTCTGTTTAAAATGGCAAGACAAAAATATACGCAAATTATAAAATTTCATGACGCAAGATCAAATGGGAGTATGGGACTCACATATGGAGTGAAGATTTTGACCCAACGAGGTTTCTTCTCCCCTCGCGCGTACTCAAAACAGAAAGCCATTCCCTCTTCGTCCGTGTCCCATCTCTGCATCTCGGACCATTCAAAAGCTATCACCTGATTCTGTAATGACAGAAAGGTCAAATGATTTAGAAATCATCAGAACTGTTTTTTATCAACAGTTTAAGGAGTATCAACATCTACTACAAATAAGCAACGAAACACATTCACCTCTAGAGTGCCATCCTCTGTGCACGCATGGAGTTTAAAGTGACGGATGCTTATCGCCGTAACGACGTGACCTTTCCTTCGTGAGTCACAGGAACAGTGCGGGAAAGTGATCTCATTGTAGCCCTCACAAGTCCTCAGAATACTTAAATACTACAGAGGGAGAAGATACAGGAAGCACTTGAGTTAAGATTCATTCACTTTTCAGTTAGGGATGTACTAAACACAAAATGATGATATCCAATACATTGTATTAATAAGATATTTTAGTGTTTTTGTTAGTTCAAAAGTCTCTTTTGCTCATCAAGACTTCTTAAAAATAATTTTAAAATACCTTTCTGGGCCTTGAATATTTTTAGTTGCATTGCTGTCTATGCAAGATCAGAAAGCTCTTGGATTTCATCAAAAATATCTTAATTTCTGTTCCAAAGATGAACAAAGGTCTTGCGGGTTTGAAACGACATGAGGGTGAGTAAATAATGACAGATTTTTTTATTTTTGGGTGAACTATCTCTTTAAATCAGATCACATTAAACTTCATGATGTCAAACCTGTGATATCTGATTTGAGAGCTGGAAAGGATTACAAGATTCAAAACTTACATTCCTTTTTTTTAACAGCACAAAGGCTTGGAAGGACATGACGGTAAGTAAATAATGATAAAGTTTTCATTTTTTTGATCAACTATGCCTTTAACCTCCAGAAGCCCACTACTTGTAACTGTGAATCTGCATTGTTTGGAGACTGACCATGGTCATTTTCCTCTGTTCAGTGAGCTTTTGGAGCTGGTAGGATTTCTCTCCCACTTTGATGAATCCCTTTTTCACATCATCCAGAGCCTGAGTGATAAGACAGGACACAAGTAAACACACAGCAGTTACAGATTAAAAGAAACACATATGCTTGAAAACACACAAATAAGCAGACCTGATGAAAGCAGTAGTTGATGGCCAGCTCATTATCGTTGAGCAGAATCTCTTCTTCTGTGGTAAAGAGCCACTTGCGAAGCGTGAGGCAGGTGCCTGGGACGGCAGATGTATAGTTCTGCACATACAGCTTATGTGGAAACTCATTAGGAGCCAGCTTGCGTGCTAAGACATTGAGAGAGACAGAGATATGGAGGTCCACAAGCAGAAAGAAACAGGGACAGAGAGAAAGTGTAAATGATGAAGTGTCAAGAGTATTTATAGGAAGACTTTATTATGTACTTCATTCATCATTATATATCACTTTATATCATGAATATCATATATTTAGATTTAATAGATACTATGTAAGTTTAGAAAGGAGCACGGAGGTGCATTAAATTAGCAAAATATCACAGTAAAGACATTTATATGGTTTCAAAAGATTTCTATTTCAAATAAATGCTGTTTATTGAACTTTTTAATTCACAGAGCCCTGAAAAAAATGCATCACGGTCTCCATAAAAATATTAGGTAGCACATAGGTTTTCAACACAGATAAAAGTAAATGTTTCTTGATCACCAAATTAGCACATTAAAATAATTCTGAAGGATCATACGACACTGAAGAATAAAGTAATGATGCTGAAAATTCAGCTTTCCCATAACATTAAAAACAAAACAAAAACAAACAAAAAAAAATGAACAAATTTTGTATTTATGGATGCATGCATGCAAATTGTATAATATCCAAGGTACACATTTCTAGTAATTGTGCAGTTGATTCTCATTTGTATTTTCAGAAAGTTTTGGATTATTTGTCCTCTCTCCAAATTTGTCACTACTGAAAGACAGTAATAATAGTTTTAATAAGAAGGGTTATTTTAAGACCTATTAAGATTTGGCTTACATCTACATTGTAAATATATATTTTTTCCATCTAATTCCAAAGTTTCCAGAGGTAACTCAATAACAATTACAATTTTAACAATATTTCAGGTGGGATTTATGAGATCTGTTGCATTTTTAATCCAATTTTTTTTTTGTAAATAGCAAAAAGTTGATCATACTGATTTCAAACTTCATTAGTTTGAATGTGCATCGAGCCAAACAATATCATAACATCTTAGTTGATAATTCAATATACTTTATTTTTGACAAAACATCCCATGTGACTGCAAATTTTCAGTAGTGACAGTAATGTTTTTGTAGCGACCACATCACTTCAGAATTTTAACCCACACACTAAAACACTACTAAAATATACTAAAAATAGGCATAACAGTACTAACATTTTGTTTATTTCCCCCAAATAAAGGATTACGTGTTCCCTTTTGTGACTACAGAAACAATAATGACATGTTTCCTTTGTGAGTGTTACAGTAGTGACAATTTTGTGAGGTAACACCCAAAAAACAAACAAACAAAGATGTCACTACTGAAACTCCACCAAATGTTTCAGTCGTGACAATTTTTGATACTTTTGAAGCATAGATGCTAATCAGCACCTGGTTAACTAGCACAGTTCTGAACAGCTGTACACATATAAAAACTAAATGTTATGGAATAACTCTCACAAAAAGTGTTTAATTATAGAAAAATTTATTTCAAAATGAAGGGGCCTATCTACTCACCATGTAGCTATGAGAAAGGAGGACACAGGAATATTTCCTGATCATAGATTTAGGGGTGTATACTGTAAAAAAAAACAACAATTTGTTGAGTCAACTTAAAATAATTTGTAACCTGGCTGCCTAAAAATTTTAAGTTCAGTCAACTCATAAAAGTTTATTCAACTTGAAATGTTAAATTATACTGAGTGACAACTTAGATATTTGAGTTGAATCAACAAAATTTTAAGGCAGCTGGGTTACTTACCCACCTGTTAAGTTTAGCAAACACAAATATCTTACACAAGTTACTTACTACAACTTAACATTTCAAGTTGACTAAACTTATTTTAGTTGACTGAACTTAACATTTTAAGGCAGCAGGGTAACAAATTATTTTAAGCTGACTCAACAAATTGTGTTTTTTATTTTTTTACAGTGTATAGTTAAAATCACTCTCAGCCAATAAACTAAAACATACACTGTTTCAGTAGTGACGTGAAAAATGCGGGACATTTTTTTACATAAAGTTTCAGAATTTACAAAGAAAAAATAAAATAAATATGTTCTTGAACTTCACTTAAAAAAAAAAAAAAAATCTAATACAACAGAATAAAATGCAAAATGAAATCAGTCAGGAGAACCATATTGAGCTCACTTAAGAGGTAACTTAAGAGGTGACTCTGCTACTTAAACACATGAGCTGACATACACAGGTTAAACATGCTCAAAGCTGCTCTATGAAATTTGAAATAAAATACCAAATACACAACACCTACAAATTCTACTATACACACAAACTAACTGATGGATAATTTGGGGGGCAATTACAGATTCTACTACAGCTGAGCTTGACAATAAGACCAGGGCCAGCGTGAAAGACGCTCGGGACAGCTGAGGAATCTGCCGCTGGCCACTGCTGCGTCGTCACGAAAGTTTATCATTTGCACATGTTTTTAGGCCTTGTTCATTTAACACTGACGGATAGCCTTCAAAGTATGTAAACATACCCGTCTTGAAGAGTAACTTTGTAGCTTTAACAACGATTATCCTATATTTAATTTATACAGTGGAGTACAGACGCATCGATTGTCCGGACATATTTTAACAGATCTCGGTTCCAGGCTAGCACACGAACTGCATGCAATCATTTTTCAAAATATAATGTGTGTGGAAATATTACGAACTCTTTAAACATCCGTTAACAGAGGCCAGAGACACTGAAGATGAACGCAAAGAGGAAAAAATACTGTAGCAAGCAGAACAAGATCACGGTGCACAATGCGCGGAATATTGTAAATATTATCCTAAACATTGAAACAGTGTTTATATGAATGTATCTCTGAGATGAACTGACTGTTTTATGAAGTGTTTACAAAGCGATTTGCGTTTATTCAGTCTGTCTGCTGTTTTCCCCTAAATAATCATTTCATTTTTAATAAAATAACAATGATAAAATCATTTTTGAACAAACAAATAATGTTTGAACTTTATATTAGGCTAGTAGATTTTGCTGTGAAATCGAAATTAAAATCGAGAATTGTACAATTTAACTGGTATGTAAATTTTTAATGTCATATAAGCATGGGCCAGTGGAAATTTTGACCGGGCAAGTAAAAATTTGAACCACTGGCCCAAGCGGCCTTAGCGTTGAGCCCTGTACAGCAATTTTGTGAGGTACATCAAATCACAAAATGTGGTTTAGCATGAATTACTGCCACATGTACACACAAATGCACATACTGTACTGGCCTTTGTGGGATCACAAATGTAAGAATTTGTTTGATCTGCTAATGCTGTTTCCTGACAAGGTGACATACATTGTATTTACCATTAAGGTAAATATGATGACATCAGACTAATGATTCTCTCAAGCAAAGTTTGTAGCAGGAGGTTCCTGTTCTCTTTATTGTAAGTCAAATGAGCCAGACTACTGAGTCTCTCACCTTTGGTCTTCAATGGCTCTTGGTGGCCCTGTCCCATTCTTTGACTAGTTATGCTGATTGGATTAGTACTGGTGAAATGGGGCAGGTTGCTGTACCTAAATACTTCATACACATGCTTTGTTTAAGGTCGTCACCAAGGTGCTTTGTCTCCATTTTAAGCACTGCCCCCTAAAATGCATATAAACTACAACGTATCAATGCCTTAGTTAAGCTTTTGATGACTGCAGCACCACACAGCACGTTTTCAAAGAAGCCAAAGCCTCCTGAGTTTCCACCGTGAACATTTTGCCTTCATTAAGTGACTGGATAAGAAGATTAGTAAACAAAGAGGCTTGTATAATTCAACCGCCTGTGAGCTCCCAAACCCCATACATACAGAGCACAGGCGAGGGAGAGTGAAGTACTCTGCATGTAATGTTGACAAGTGTGTTTGACTTACATAAAAAAAAAAATCTAAAAAACTGGTTTCTGCCTCAGAATAATAAGGTATTTGTGAGAATCATTAAATTCTGGGAAATAAGAGGTAGCAATTGTGAAAAGTTGGTTTCCATTTAAAAAACAAAAAACAAACAAAAAAACAACATCCTCTAGGAAGATGCATCTAAAATAGTTTAAAGCAAGTTTTCACCCCAAAATGAAAATTCTGTCATCATTTACTCATCCTCTGGTTGTTCTAAACCTGTATGAATTTCCTTCTTCAACTGAGCACAAAAGAAAATATTTTGAAGAATGTAACCAAACAGTTCCTGCTCCTCTGGCTACCAACATGCTTCAAAACATTTTCTTCTGTGTTCAGCAGAAGAAAGAAATTCATGGTTAGGAACAATTAGAGGGTGATGGCCGAATTTTGGGGGGAGCTATCCATTTAACATCTGTAAAAGAGTGGTACAATGTGCTCTTTTAAACATATCAACAATCAGATTGGAAACAGCTGATCATGTGGTTAAAATATTTGTATAAACCAAAATTCAGAAATCAGAACCATTACACCATGTTACTACTAAACAAGGGCAATAAAATAAAGAGACAAACTCTTACCAAAGGAGTGATTAATGACTTCAAACAGGGCAAAATAACTTGCAGTAATGCTGTCCATCCCAATTTTTGTTACAACAGCCTGAAAAAGATGAGGAAGAATGCAATGTATGAGTTTGGAAACTTCTGCATTTGATATAAAATGTCACATGATTAAATGCAGTACCTGGTAGACTTGGTCTGTTGTGCAATTCTTTCGCACCCGGACGGTAACTGTAGTCTTGTCTGGCATGGCTATCCTCAGCTCCACATCAGAGACACCATTATAATTCTAGGAGGAATAAGAGAGAGACCTAAAAATACAGTCTAAACAGACATAGCAGCGCTTTAGGCTGCTTGTCCACTGTGTGCTTGAGAAACACCCTGACAGGTACAGACTCACACTCACAGCCCAGCAACGGGAATGCAAATGGGTATACAAATAACATCAAGACTGCCACATTTTCAAATGTTGCTTCCTTATATGGATTAAACAATCCATTTAATTTGAACAAAATTAAAGAGATATAAAACCAGGTCCATCTGTTTTGGATTTGGAAAGATTTTGAGCCCTGAGAGGACAGTTCAGTACTACTGTTTTTTGTTTTCTTGCAATTTTAATTTCATATAATATTTCATTTAATTTCATTATTTAATGGCTTCATTTCATAATTTCATTTAATTTCATTATTTCCTTTTTTCCCCACGATTTTATTTCATTTCATTATTATTTCCTTTCAATATTTCATGATTTCATTTTTTTAATTTCATTTCATAATTTTATTTTTTTAATTTCATTCCATGATTTCATTTCATTTCATTATTTAATTATTTCATTATTAATTTTTATTTATATATATTTATATATAATATATATTATTTAATCATTTTATTTTATCATTTCATTTCATTATTTCGCTTCTTTTTCATTTCTTTCTTTCTTTCTTTCTTTCTTTTCATTATTTCATTTAATTTCTCTTTCTTTTCTTTTCTTTTCTTTCTTTTCTTTATTTCACTTTTTTCTTTTTTTCCATTTCATTATTTCCTTTCTTTCTTTCATTCATTCATTCTTTTCTTTCTTTCATTTCTTTCTAAAGGTCTATTATTGCCTGGAGCTGACTTGCCACCTATTTTTTTTTATTTTATTTATTATTATTATTTATTTTTTTTTTTTCCAAAAGTAAGAGAATATATTGAAATATAAACAGCAATATATTAATAATTAAATTCCATAACCCCATAGTTCATCATGTTTTATATCATATCACCAATTAATTTGTCATTACAGTATTTTAAATATATAAATGGAAGATGTTGAGTGTTTTTGCATTTTTAAATTAAAGTATGATTTCAGTGATTTCAGCTTACACCTTGATTTGATTTTAGCTGTTGCAGTCTTATTTTAAATAATATTTTGTCATCTTGAGGCCTTCCTTGGAAGTGTGCTAAGCCGTCTTGGCCCCCAGGTTAAGAACCAACGCTTTAAGGGTAATAATCAACGTATCCTCTGTGTTGCCCATTTCATCATATCAAAGTGTTGTACATCGAATTTGTACACTGTAGTACGGGGTGCTCAACCCTGGTCCTGGAGATCGACTTTCCCGCAGAACTCAGCTCCAACCCTGACCAAACACACCTGAACCAGCTAATTAGGATCTGAAGGAGCACTTGATAATTACAGACAGGTGTGTTTAATCAGGGTTGGAACTAAAATCTGCAGGAAGGTCGATCTCCAGGAACAGGGTTGGGCACCCCTGCTGTAGTACAATAAACAGATTGCATTCAAGACCAACATAACAACTATGTCATGAATTATGATATATGGTACTGTGTGTTGAATGCATATTTTCCCATGCTTAGTGGGCACTTTGTCATCGATGGGTCTTTGTCACATTCTTTGACAAGTGGCCACTGTCCATGATTCAATCACTTTCTGATTCAAGTGAGAATGCAATGCTGTAACTGTGGACCTTCTTTTGTTTACAAGTGCAATTATAATCAATCTAAAGCAGGTTTTTGCAGGTCGACAGCCTTCCTCCTTTTTGTCCAAGTACATTTGCATGTACTCATTTAGCATCTTTACTGTGTGCTGATCTTTAGACTTTAAAGAGGTCATGAACTGAGAAATCAAAATCCTTTGATATTTTGACATATAAGAGGTCTTGTACTATAAAAACATCCTGTAAGCTTCAAAACTCAAAACTTTCTCATTAGTCTAAAAACAGCTTATATTGAAGCCAAACTGCCAAAACGACAGGTTGTGGAATGTGCCACTTTATGATATAATAGTGTGGCTAAACACCACCTCCGCAGAAAATCATCAACGCCTCCTTCTACATCACAACCTTTGTTCACTTCATTTTACCATGGATTCGTTTACAATGCACAATTCAACACAGGATTTTTAGAAAATGTGTGAGTATCTGTTTTTATTACATGATCACCATTGCTTTGTCACTTATTACAGAATGTTTGATATGTACTCAGTATAAGCATTTTTAATCTAACTCACCGCTACATCCATCCATCTATGAAGTATGTAGGCTGTCAAACATACACAACTGTTAGCCAATCACAGCAGTGGGTGTTTACTTTCGAGTCTACAACCTGCCCGCCTATTCAAACAGAGCGTTCTGATGAGGGGGGGGGGGTCAAAACAAAACAGAAAATAGCCTACGAACAGAAAAATAAGTAGTCAAAATTGTACCTTTTGGGGTACAACAGCTTGTCACTAGAGCAGTACCCTTAAAAAAACAGCTTTGTAACTTCATTTTATTTATATATTTTTACCTCTAATAGGTACGTATTAGTACCTTAGAGCAGAGGTCCCCAACCACCGGGTCGTGACCCACTACTGGGCCGCGGAAGAATTTCTACCGGGTCGTGAGAACATTCTGGGGAAAATTTGTATAGACATGATGTTCTGTTTTTATTGTGCGTAAATGATTGTTCTAATTATTCTGTACTTTCATTGTATGCGATTGATATGGAGTAACAATTTGATGATTTAATGTTAAATTAGTAAATAAAAGATTGCTCTGATCTGTCATATGATCTATTAGGGCATAAACGGATCGCAGTTGATCTGTGATAGTACGAACCAGGTCCAGACCCCACCGTTCGGCATGTGATTTGCAGATGAATTTGCCAATTTACACATTCAAGCCATTTAAAACCACAAGTAGAAATGAAACAGAACTCGATTCGTTACTTACGCTCTGTTCTTGCACACACCCAAAGCGCACAAAAAGCACAGAGACGTGTTTCAGACAGCGCGGCATACTGAGTTGATTCCTATTTCATGTCTCCCCGCATTTAAGATACATATGCATGGGGGTTTGCAGTTACGTCACAATATTGGAAATATTTCTGTTTTAAACCACGAAGGTGAGTCAATGGATATCACACAAGAAACGTGAAAACTCTGCACATTAGTTATTCCAGTGAACGTCTTAACTTCAATTCACAGAAAGTGAAAGTAAAAAAAAAAAAAACTGACGACGTTTTCTAATGCTGCATTAACGGCACATATTCTCTCAGAGACGACAAGAGACTAATCTAATTCAACATATGCCGATAACAGCGTCCAAAACAACTGAGTAAAATATAGAATAAAATATATAATAAAATAGATAATAACGGTCTAAAATAACGACAGTTCAGTTCATGAGAATATTTTCAAACCGTAACTGGTCCATGGAGAAAAAACCAATGCAATGCAGACCAATGCATTAGAGTAGTTATACATACCCTTCAGGTACTAATATGTACCTATTAGGGTTTTTTATAAAAAAAATTACAAAGATATGGGTACTGCTCCAGTGACAACCTGTTGTACCCCAAAAGGTACAATTCTGGCCCCCTTTTTCTGTGCGTATTTTTTCTAAATTATGCTTTTGGATGTAAAAATCTTGATAACATTAAAAGTGGACAGTTAAGCTCAGAGAACAGTACAAAATAATTAAAAAAGGCAGTTTATGACCCCTTTAAAATTCATAAAACTTAATTAAATGTTAATTTGCAAAGATCATCATGATCAAGAAAACATGTAAGAATTATAAACTTTTGTTTGTCACTGTGATTATTTTCTGTAAAATCCAAAAATCAGTAGGAAAAATTCTACTGGGTTTTTGTTGAGGGAACCAGGGTGATGCCAACTTCTGTGTTGGCCTACAAAAACACAATCACTGCAGCACTCTGTTAGTCTGTTAGCAAAGCATGAAACATTTTTATCATCCTAATATGCTTAAAATCAAGCCTGGCCACTCTGTCCCATAGGACAAACCCTGCATGCCCAGACAGAGTGGTCATGTGATTACTGAGAATGAACGGCAATAGACATAGCCCATGGTAAATTGTTACTTCCCATTTCTGCATGCAATCACCCTATGAGTGCAAACAAATCACACCAAACAGCTCTGCCATCCTTCATCATATTTTTTTAAAGATCAGATGACCCTAATGGGAATCTATGGGTAGAGTGTGGATAAATATCAGTAGGAAAGGCACTGTCTTTCCATTATACATGTAACGTGTCACATATTTAGGCGGAAAATGCAGACGTAAATCGCAGAATTCAGTCATAAAAACAGAATTTACTGCATAACACTGAATGTCAATGTGCTACATTTTGGATGGATAAATCAAAAGTAGGTCAGTACACTTAAATCAAAATGCGATATGGACTAGAGTCTGTAAATATTAAGCCACAAAAATACTATTTAAATAAGAATCCTGCATGTTCTGTGTGTCTCTGTGTGAATGAATGGCAAAGACACATGGTTTCATTTACTACGCACATAATGAAATGAGTGTGATGCTCGCAGTGTTTTCAACCTCTGTCGCCTCAATATACAAGTGCATGAACACAAACAAAATCCCCTGAACTGCTCTGAGACTCACTTTATGAGCATTTTATCTTTTTTTGATAAAGACTATCATCATATCATATACAAGCAGAAACTTAAAGGTCTTCACAGCAACCCATCAAAATCAAAGTTAGAGTTAACTTGAAGAAACTGGGACAGAAATATATTATTTAATGTAATGATAGTACTACTACTACTAATAATAATACAATTATTAGATTGTAATTATTAAAGAGTATTTAGCAGAACTTATTCAGCAGGAAAAAAAAAGTAAATACACAAGAAAGAAAGAAATAAAACATTCATTTAATTTATAAACTCAATTCATATGAAATGCTTTTAAATAATAAAAGTTAATGAAACCATTAAAATGTAATCCGGCAAAGGGGAAAAGAATTTGGTAAAAATAAAACTGAATTTGAAAAAAAAAATAAATAAATACAATAAATTAAATAAAATATATCATAGAGCCTTAAAAGTGTAGTTTTTGTTTAACTTTTAATAAAGTACTGTTAAATTGTGTACATTTTAAGATTTCAATCCATTAGATATGCTTTTTGATTGATAACATTTTATTTACCAATTAAAATAGAGTATAGAATTTACGGCATACCATTTAAACTTGAAAAATTAAAACAGAAAAAAAAAAAGAGCATTTGGAAAAAAAAAAAATTGATTTTATAGGGCCCTACATATACAGTTGGGGTGTCACAATACACCATTATAGACAGTAACAGTGATACTTAAAAAATATTGATATTGTGTTAAAACACACATACAACATCATTAACATGGTGCCAGTTGTCTGGTTGACACTCCAACACTGTAGGTGACAGTATTGCAGTTTAAAGGAGAAGTCCACTTCCAGAACAACAATTTACAAACAATTCACTCACCCCCTTGTCATCCACAATGTTCATGTCTTTATTTCTTCAGTCGTAAAGAAATTATGTTTTTTGAGGAAAACATCTCAGCATTTTTCTCCATATAATGGACTGATATGGTGCCCCGATTTTGAACTTCCAAAATGCAGTTTAAATGCAGCTTCAAACGATCCCAAATGCAGTTGTAAACAATCCCAGCCGAGAAAGAAGGGTCTTATCGAGCAAAACGATCGGTTATTTACATTAAAAAAAAAAAAAAAACAATTTAAATACTTTTTACTCTCAAACGCTCGTCTTGCCTTGCAGTCCTTGAACACCGTGTATTCTGACTCAAGACAGTTAGGGTATGTCAAAAAAACTTTTCTCTCCCTCAACTTCAAAAATCATTTCAAATTCATTCCTACATCGCTGCAAAAGTACCGACCCAGTCTTTACAAAGTGAACATGCAAAGAAGATCAAACACCCTTAACAAAAAAGGTAAAACAGCAATATAGGATGATTTTGAAGTTAACTGTCATGGACCGGAACAAAAACAGTCCAGGCAGAGTAAGACAAGACAAGCATTTGACAATAAAAAGTATAGAAATTGTATAATTTTTATTAAAATAACTGAACGTTAAGCTAGATAAGACCCTTCTTTCTTGGTTGGGATCATTTACAACCGCATTTGGGATCGTTTGAAGCCGCATTTGAAACTGCATTTTGGAAGTTCAAAATCGGGGCACCATATCAGTCCATTATATGGAGAAAAATGCTGAAATGTTTTCCTTACGATTCCCTATTTCTTTACGACTGAAGAAAGAAAGACATGAACATCTTGGATGACAGGAGGGTGAGTAAATTATTTGTAAATTGCTGTTCTGGAAGTGGACTTCTCCTTTAATGCCTGTTGGCACCCATTATAAAACAGAAAAAAAGACAACGAAGCTGCATGTAGCTTCTTCTGTCACGCAAAATCACAGGCAATAACAAGCAAAAAAAGGGGGTTTAAAAAAAGGGTTGTCCTCTCTTTTCTTCCCTACACTCATATTTTGAGTGTATATTTTGATTATTTTTACCCAAAATTTCTTTTTTAAATATCACAATAATACTGTTATTGCAAATACTTTTGCTTCTGATAATCGTGTATTGTAAATCTAATATCTTCATGGCCATAAAACACACAAAACCTTACCTCATCAGACTCCGACAAAAACTCCTGCATGATGTCGCTCTCTCCGATTACCCGAACAGAACACACTGGTGAGATCAAGAGGGAAAGGCATAGAAAGAAAGAGAAAGAGAAAGAGAAAGAGAGAAAGAGAGAGAGAGAGAGAATGAGACTGTTGGAAACATCTGTAAACAGTTATTTTCTAGATTTTCATCTCACGGCCCCTTCCCGTGTCATCTTCTCTTACCTTTCTCCAAGTATTCCTCCAGCCCTCGCCTGCGAGCGTCTAGCTGTTGCTCAGACAGGGAGAAAGGCCATTTCCCCGGCAGCTTGGGAAATGCAAAGTTGGCAAATTCCCTCTTCAGATTCTGATGCAAGATGGCAAACTCCCGATAACGTTTTGAGCACAGCTGCCTGCCTGCCATGTACACGTTGTAGACCTGACACAAACACAACGATGTCAAAAATAACCCTGAAATCATCAGGGGAAAAACTATCAAAGCAAACAGAGGCATAATTGGCCACAGGAGACAAAACACTCACTACAAACTTCTCTCCGTTCTGTTCTACATGTTTGTAGGTGGGTACGGAGATGGGCACGGCCTGCTTGTCGCTGTAGTCATAGCAGGACTGCGACGAGCCGTCGTCCCCGGGATCAAGGCTGTCCGTCTCTGGCTGAGGAACCGACAGGACGGCCAAGACCAACTCTTTCTCTCCTGCTCGGATGAGATCTACCACCTGCTTATGAGTGGCCCCTTCCACATTCACCCCATTTCTGCAGACGGAAAGGGAAAAAAAAGAAAGGATCTGGTTACAGTATTAAACTTGTACACAGTATACCAGTGTGATGTTAAACGGTTAATGCTATAAATCTTGTGTTTCCAGGAACTTTCAGAGGGTTAATGTCAGATCAGATATCTTCTAATCCTGAACCACTACTTAGGTGGAGTTCCTGGAGCTCCTATTTTCTGGTCTAATCTTTTCAGGGCTCAACAAAAAGGATGGCCCGCTGGCCCACGGCCAGCATGTTACAGGCCAGTTGACAGAACATTTATTTGCTCTTTTAAGCCAGTGCTACAATGCCACTGAAAATTTCACATTTATTGATCCTGTACAACCATTCTTTTTGCCTTGCAGATTAAAATCTTTGGTTTTCGTGCTGGAATAGTATTTTTTTTTAACTTGTTAACATTTTTAAAAAACAAACAAACTTGCATTTATCAAAATTTTCTGAAGAAATGTATCATCGTCTCCATAAAAAATATTTTTTGAGCAACAAATCAGCATATTAGATTGATTTCTGCAGAATCATGTGACACTGAAGACTGGAGTAATGATGCTGAAATTCAGCCATCACAGGAATAAATTACTTTTTTTAACCAGAACAGGTGTTTTAAAATGTGGTAATATTTCACAATATTACTGTTTTACTGTATTTTTGATCAAATCAATGCAGCCTTGTTGAGCATAACAGACTCCTTGCGTAATATTAAAAAAAGTAGGTGTCCAGTAGTAGTATGTCCAGTGTATGTATATACAAATAATTCTATTCCACTCTGTAGTAACAGGAACAGTTCATAAATATATATATATATATATATATATATATATATATATATATTTATTTATATTTATATTTACGAACTGTTACTGTTACTACAAAGTGATGCAAAACCAGCTAAATCCATCTGACGTCTTTCTTTTTAAAATGCATTTTTATCAGGCTCAGATGTATAGGTTTCTATGTAAGTACCGGTACTTCTGATTTGGCTATATATATATATATATAAAAATAAATAAAAATGCACACAGTAAGATGAAAAAAGCATATTGAAATATTATTGCAATTTAAAATAGTGGTTTTCTATCTTAATATACTTTAAAATATAATTTATTCCTGTAATGCAAAGAGGAATTTTCAGCATCATTACTCCAGTCTTTAGCATCATATGGTCCTTCAGAAATCATTCTTATATGCTGATTTATTATAAATTTTTGAAACAGTTGTGCTAGTTTCTTTTTTTTTTGGAACCTGTGATACTTTTTTTTTTTTTTAATTAATTGATGAATAAAACATTACGAAGAACAGCATTTATATAACCCCTTAACTGGGACACCATCACTACATTCCAATTAAATCTAATCATGACAAACTATATATCGTTGGAAAGGTCTAAGACTCCTAAATAGATATTTTACCACTGTTCTTTGTTAAAAATTATGTAGCAACAGTAATACATTAATTTACAAGAGTGCACTTCAAAAACAATCTACATCATAACAGGAGGCTTTAATTTTATAGCAATTTGGGATTAAAAACTTTTGTAAAATATTTATTTCATATTAAAAAAAAACAATACAGTACATTTTCTTTACAGTAAACTTAACCTTCTACTTTTATAGCTTTGTTTTTAAAAACGACCACTTAATAAGAGACCAACTTTATGTCTGAATTCAGTCTGCATAGAAGTCTTTTGTAACAATATACACTACTGTTCAAAGTTTGGGTCTGTAATTTTTTTCTTTCTTTCGCTGAAAGAAATGAATAATTTTATTCATATATATATATATATATATATAGATAGACAGATAGATAGATAGATAGAATAAAAGTCTGAATATATGGAATACATGTCTGAATATATAAAATGAATGTCTGAATTTATGGAAGAAAATTTGTAGCTATTGAAGGAATTCTGATGCACTAAGAATGTTGCAATAATGGAAATATGATCCTCAAGATGATGTGATGTAGACTCCAAACTACAAAAAAAAATCTTTCAAAAAAAGTTGTTTCAACTTTAAAGCACATGACAAAATTTTTGTTTAGTCAACTTAATGTTACTTAATGTTAATTTTAAGTGATAACTGGAATATTTTAGTTGACTTTTTTGTTGTTTGGAGTATGACCATCTGTTGCAAAAAAGTCTTGTAGTCTTGTAGATCAACAAAGTATTGAAAAATTGTAATCATAATTCAAAAGCCTATTACTCTGATAATGAGGATAAAGCAAGCTATACATTATTCACTGAGAACTGTTTAATTTGCACTTTATTTCCATATATTATCACTTTCATATACATTCAGAAATTCATTCTATATATTCAGACTTTCATTCCATATATTCTGAGTTTTGTTTAATATATTCATACTTTCCTTCCATATATACAGACTTTCATTCTATATATATATTCAGACTGTCATTTCATATATTCATTCATTCTATATATATTCTGACTTCCATTCCAAATATTATATATTATATATCTATATATCTATATATATATATATCTATCTATATCTATATATATATCTATATCTATCTCTCTCTCTCTCTCTCTCTCTATATATATATATATATATAGATAGACAGATAGATATAGATATAGATATTTGATATTGAATGATTTCTGAAGGATCTTGTGACACTGAAAACTGGTGTAATGGCTAATGAAAATTCAGCTTTGCATCACAGAAATAAATTATGTTTTACAGTATATTAAAATAGAACACTGTTATTTTAAATTGCAATAATATTCCTTTTTTCTGGGTTTTGATCAAATAAATGGAAGTTTGATGAGCATAAGAGACTTCCTTAAAAATCATTAAAAATCTTACTGATTCCAAATTTTTGAATGGCAGTGTAGGTAAAAATAAAACAATTCATTCTTTTCTTTTGTAAAAATCTAAACTACATTTTTGAGCTCTGCTAGAAGTCATGTTTTATTACAGCACAGAGTTCTCAGGAGACTACTGAACAGGTCTTACTTAAAGTATGACATTTCCTGCCCTGAAAACCTAAGTGTGACCTCAAAATCTGTGATGGATGTAGTATGTGTTTGATACGGTTAATATGAAAGACATTTCATTCTGGCTGTTATGTAGGTTTCGAAGATTATTCAGGGCAGAAAACATCCCCTTTCTGAACATGTAGTCCAACATGAACTGAAGAGTTTCCAGCAAATACGTTGCAGTAAGATCACTGGAACAAAGTACTTAAGAGTTACTCAGCAGTAATCAGCAGTGCATTAACATACTCTCTCTCTCTCTCATCTGTTTCTCGTAGACACTCAAAGACGCTCTCAGTCAGCCAGAAAAGCTGAATCAACTAAACGCTTACTCTTCCTCTGTACTGTACATAAAAACGGTAAATATCACGCAACTGAATCATAGTTTTGTGCTGCTCATGGAAGCACTTTGACTGTAGTTCCAACCTACAATGTGTCCTCACACCATCTCCCTCCTTTTGACACTCCATTAAACACAAGAGACAGAGCAGCATGACCTGCTCCCAGACCACCGCAAATGTACTTCCACATTCTGAAAGCTGAGCACTCCATTATATATTTGACATGACATTCTACAGTACATTTCCCTGTTTATAACATGGGAACAGGGAAGCACAGAGAACTAAGCGATTTAAAGAGACAGCTTACACAAAAATGAAAATTCTGCCATTTACTACTCACTCATATGTTGTTCCAAACCCGTAAGATCTTTAAAGCACAAATTAAGATATTTTTGATGAAATCCAAGACCTTCTGATTCTGCATAGACAGCAACGCAACTGAGACGATCAAGGCCCAGAAAGGTAGTGAGGACATCATTAAAATAGTCCATGTGACAACAGTGGTTCAACCGTAATGTCATGAAGCTACGAGAATACTTTATGTGCTCAAAGAAAACAATAATAATGACTTTATTAAAAAATTTCTTCTCTTATGTCTCGGTGTTCGACACCCATTCATGACGCGTGAGTGACATGGAAGAGAACAAATTGTTAAATAAAGTTGTTATTTTTGTTTTCTTTGCGCACCAAAATGTGGTAGCTGTGTTGCCGTCTATGCAGGGTCCGAAAGGTCTCGGATTTCATCAAAAATATCTTAATTTGTGTTCCGAAGATGAACGAAGGTCTTACAGGTTTGGAGTGAAGTGAGAGTAAGCAATTAATGACAAAATTTTCATTTTTGGCTGAACTATCCCTTTAAATTGCTGGGTATCAACACAGACTTCCAGGTTTAATTCCAATTCACAAACACTCAATTTGATTCTGATTCAGTCAGGCATATTTCAGGGAAAATGTGTTTTTTTTTTCTCAATTTCATGTGAGGTCTAAAGATTTACCCATGCAAATTGCACAACAGGTTCAAGCAGGTTTGTCACATTAACTAGCAGAAAGCTGCTTGGTTTGAAAGAGACTTCTGTGTGAGCTGTACATCCTACATCGCTACTCTCCTGACAACAGACAATGGACCTTTTTTGTCCACAAAATTGGCTAAAAATGTCACTAATATGACTGCACCTCACTGCTTTAAATTATGAAGGATAGGGTGGGTGATATTCCCAAAATCTTATATCGCAATATAAATAATTTTATTTCACAGCAACAATATCTATCACGATATGGGTATTTTTGGTCTTTATGATATCAAAATTTTTGATACCACTGAAATTTCATAACTCTTGTCACCAGTGTCAAGATCACAAAAAAACTAATACTAGCTTAAACTATATTAAAAAAAAACAAACAAAAAAAAAAAACAACTTAATTAAATAAAGAAATAAAAAAAAACTTAAGCCCACTGAAGACGAGTAAACAGTAGGGCTGATCGATTCTGAAAATTTTGGAATCAAGTCCAATTCCGATTCCTGGTTCTGGAATCGATGAGATTCGATTCCTCACTGTTGTTTTCGATTCTTTTTTAATTCTTGTTTTTTTAGATTGGCGGTAATTTTTTTCTACAATGCCCATGAAATTAGTCATAGCCCACAGCGCAGCAGTAGACATGCGTTTATTACATGAATGGAACAAGGCACAGTTCAGGTGAATGATGTTCAAATGTATGCTTTGCACAAAATTAAACTGTACACTGAAACAACATAACCAGAACATTAACAACAACACTGATACAAGAGCTTGTGGTTTATCTGTCAGTATGTCAAAAAACTCCTATCTCACTTTCTCCTCCAACTTCAAAATCGTTCTACATCGCTGCAGAAGTACTAATCCAGAGTTTAAGTGAATGCAAAAAGAAAGGTCAAATACCCTTTAAAAAAAAAAAAAGTAAAACAGCAATGTAGGACGATTTTAAAGTTGGAGGAGATGGGAGTTTTTTGACATGCGCAGTTTGCATGCGCATCGCAGAGCCAGGCAAGATGAGCATTTGAGGTTAAAAGGTATTTAAAATGTAATTTTTTATTTTTAGAAATTAACCTAGCGTTTTGCTAGATAAGACCCTTCTTCATCAGCTGGGATCGATTAGAGCCCTTTGAAGCTGCATTTAAACTGCATTTTGGAAGTTCAAACTCACAGGCACCATTGAAGTCAGGAGAACATTCCCGAATTTTTTTTTCTTTACGAGTGACAAAAGAAAAACATGAACATCTTGGATGACAAGGGGATGAGTAAATTATCTGTAAATTTTAGTTCTGGAAGTGGGGCATTTTGGCACAAGCTAGATTAAGCAAGCTAGATTAAAGTGATTCTTACACTTTGAATATGGATATTTTTCCTACAAAAATGCAACGATTTGCTACAGGATGCCTTTATTTACCCCATGGAGCCATGTGTTTTATTATGGATGGATGCACTTTATTGGACTTGTTTCGGACTGATGAAGAGAAACACCCGCCCATTGCCATTCTAAGGCTTGGAAGTGCCAGGATAATTTTTAATATAGCTCCAGCTGGATTTATCTGAAAGAAGGAAGTCATATACAACTAGGATGCCTGGAGGGCGAGTAAATAATGGGCTAATTTTTCATTTTTTGGATGAACTATCCCTTTAAAATCACTTGTTTTTAAACGGTAGTGCTTAAAAATGTGTGCAAACATTTGCGTGACCACGGAGCACAACAATGTTACACAAGCATGTAACCAAGACGACAGTTGAAATCTCTACTGCTAGACAAATTTCTACCGGTTAATCGTGTCTACCGGTATATCGCCCACCCCTAATGCAGGATAGAGTTTCCAACTGATTCAAATGGGTAACTTGTCATCCTAAACTATTCAATAGAGTCATTTGCTTGTGAATCAACTGCACTGGTCATGTTGTATATTTATTTATGCATAGTAGATACAAGGAAGACTCAATATAAGTATGTTGTTTGCCAATATTTTGAGGTTCAGTCATTTTGTTGCATCCCATTAAATGCAGAACTAACTATATACATTACAAAACTGATCATTTAAAAATATAACAACCAGACCCAAACTGTACAGTTGAGTAAATTAGATCAGCAGAAGGCAGAGAACTCGGCAGCACTGTACTTTTACATGCAGCCATCGAAAATAAGCATAGTGTAAAGGTTTGCTCTTTACACTTTAAAAATTCAATATCAGGATTGATCAACTGAAGACAACAATTAATGAGAAAATTGATATTTTTAACCAGCCTGTTCTGTTTAAGGGGCTTCTGTTTTAGGAGCATCCACAAAACAGAAAGAGTTGGTGATCATAAGACGAATGAGCATTGCTTTGCCCCCCCTCTCTGTCCTGAGTTTACACTGACTGATGCTGATGCTGAGCTCTGCCGCCTTCAGCGCCACGGAAACCACTTGTCACCATAGCAACCAACGCCAGCATCAATGAGGTGCCCTGTGAATATTAACATGCAACCGGAACTGCTCCAGTGAAGATTCGAGAGACAATAATGTCAAATAATACATCGCAAACCAAATATAACCCAGATGCTCCTCCTAATAGATATCACCTAACGTAGTTCAGGGACAACAAGTCTGCAGTTACATAATCATGCTGCAAATGTTCGAGATCAGCACGCTTACGAAAAGAACGTGGCGATCATTCAGAAGGTGTGTGCTATTGTTTGCACAATTGTCCAGTGCGGTTTATTTCAATTTCGCTCAGAACAGTGCGCAGTCAGCTACAGCAAGATGAGAGGGAATGAGAGAGCTCGTCTGTTCACGGTGCCGTATGTGACCTGAATCTGCAATGAAGACAAACGCGTCCAAACACAAACCTCCTTTATCTAGTGGAAATGAAGCAGCCATTCACGCAGAGACATACACCGATGCATATGACAGGCAGAGACACTGTGTGCAAAGAGATGTGAAAGGGATAGCTCAGCCAGAAATGAAAAAAGCGTGTCATCATTTACTCACCGTCATGTTGTTCAAAACGTATGTGACTTCTTTCTAGAGTAAACACAACAGTCTCTATTTACTTTCAACTCATCTTTTTTTACATACAAGGAAAGCGAAATCTAAGCTAAGATGCTTTTTTGTGGTCTACAAAAAAAGTCAGGTTTGGAACAACATGACGGTTGAGAGAGGATGACATAATTTGTATTTTTTGGTCATCTCTTTAAGATCAGCGAGGCCAAAAATTGTGAAAACAAAGTCAGTTCTGTCAGATGTCCTTGAATTTATGAAGACAGCTTCTAAAAAAAAAAAAAAGACATTTCCTTAAACCTAAAGAATATGGGATGACTGGACGACTAGATGTCTGAATGACAAGCCTGGGTGTGCTCAGAATATCAAATCCTGCTGTAAACAAATGCCTTCTGCACTCCTGGACAAATGTGTCTTATGGAAGCTTTATTAAATTGAGTACACTTTTATTAACGTACCGTATTTTCGTGACTGAAAAGATGCAGTGCTGCAGTGACAAGGCTGGCTAACTTTCAGCTTCTCACTCCAATATACATCAACCCACTTATTAGCCACGTTAGCAGCTGCACTGGATTACAGTGTCATTTCTCTCTTCAGAAACCTGAAATGCACTGTTGACTTTCGCCTGTAGTGTTTAAGAGCAAAGTGGCCGCTTTCTGTCTATCAAGGGATGAGGGTGAAGGTGGGCAGCGCTGCTAAGTGCGTCTTCATGTAATCCATAGATCATTTAACGTTACATATAAACTTACACTTCCAGAATACGGTCGCCCTTTGAGATTCCGGCTCGGTCTGCCGCGCCGCCCGGTAACACGGCGCTGACGTGCTGCAGCGGGGCATAAAGTTCGCCGTTGATGCTCCTCAGTTGCCCTCCTTCGCTTACTTGCCCGCGGACATTGAAGCCGTAGCCCGAGTCAGACTTGACGATGCGGACCAGCCGAGGCCCGGAGGTGACCGTGGTCGCGACGAGGCCGCCGGCGCCCGTTCCCGAGCTCATGCCGGAGCCGTTGCGAGCCGCCGAGTGCAGCGTGGAAGGACCAGCGGAGCGAGTGCCGTCTCCTTCGACTACATCTGCCATCTTTATTTGAAGAAATCCTGCCTCCACAGCGGGCTCGGGCGCCGAAGTGCTACATGAGCTTATTGGCTGGCTGAGTGCGTCAGACTCCAGACGGGAAAGACTGACGCCAAACCGCCCCCATCACGAGACACTGCTGCGTTTGCGTGCCTTGAAAGTTACTTCTGTCACGTAACAACAAAGCAGTGCACCATGGGAAATGTAGTGCGGATGACAAACAGCCAGTCTATTTGCATGGTTGCTCGTTTTGTAAAATGGAAGAATAACCAGGCAGTTATCATTGGACAGAAACGAGTCGATCGTGTTATTTTTTCATGTTTTAACTTGTAATTCGTGGAGATTGCAGAAGGATGTTTGAATATTCATTCACATGATGGTCCTTCTGTTTGTTTTAATTTTGTCTTCTGAGTAAATTTCAGATTCACAAAGCTGGAGCAATACATTTTATATTAGATTTTAGATTAGATTCTGTTTTGAATCGATGTGTATGCTATAAAAACAACACGAGATAAATTTAACTTAACTTAATTCTGTTTGTCCAAAAAATCCATTATGAGGCCCCCCACTAGATGGAGACATTTACTTGAAAATATTATTTTCCTTTAGTCATATTTACAACCCAAGCTGCGTTCACGCCATATCGGAATTCCCGTAATTACGAGATTCCAACTTGTAAAAAGCGTTCACGTCCTCGCAGAACTCGTAATTACAATTTGTGAACTGTGAGTCTTCTGAGAGCTACTACTTGTACCACTGTCAGAGGTGTTTGGGCTCTCAAGAGCGACCCCTAGTGTCGTACACTACTCGACACAACTCGGAGTGTACGACAGATAGGGAAAGCATAATTCCGAGTCTCAGGACGTGAACAGCTCCGAGTAGAACGTCACATGTTGTCATCTCGAAATTACGGTAATTACGATATGGCGTGAATGCAGCATCACTGATCACTCACAGACTCACTAATCTAATTTTCAACTAGAAAAAGTAGCCACAAATACCATGAACACAGATTTACAGACAAGAACACTCACACCCACATATTGTTACAATTTTAGCTCAGCACATTAAAAACTTTATTCCAATACCGATTTTTACCAAAATAAGAGGGATCATACAAAATGCATGTTATTTTTTTCATTTAGTACTGACCTGAATAAGATATTTTACATAAAAGACGTTATATAGTCCACAAGAGAAATTAATAATTAAATTTTTAAAATGATCCCATTAAAAAGTTTACATCCATTTGATTCTTAATAATGTGTTGTTACCTGAATGATCCACAGCCCTGATTTTGTTTTTTGTTTAGTGATAGTTGTTCATGAGTCACTTATTTGTCCATCAGGTCCAACAAATTCTTTGGTTTTTCAGCATTTTTGTGTATTTGAACCCTTTCCAACACTGACTGTATGATTTTGAGATTCATCTTTTTACACGGAGGTCAACATGATGCATTAAGAGACAGGGGCATAAACTTTTGAACAGAATGAAGAAATGTACATTTTTCTTATTTTGCATATATATATATATATAATTTATTTTTATTTTTTTTCATTTAGTACTGCCCTTCGGAAGCTACAGATGACACTTACATGTATTCCAGAAGACAAAATAAGTTCAATTTAGCCTAATCTTCAAATTCAAAAAGTTTTCACCCCCGGCTCTTAATGCATTGTGTTTCCTTCTGAAGTATCAATGAGCATTTGAACCTTCTGTGTTGCATATGAGTCCCTCAGTTGTCCTCAGTGTGAAAAGACGGATCTCAAAATAATACAGTCATTGTTGCAAATACATAAAAATGCTGAAAACCAAAATACTTGAAAACTTGAAAAACACAGCTGTGGCTCATTCAGGTAACAACACAGTTTTAAGAATCAAGTGTATGTAAACTTTTGAAAGGGTCATTTTTATAAATTCAACTATTATTTTCTCTTGTGGAGTATCATTGACTTTTTTTCTATGAAGTGCAATGAATTTTCAGTAATATTTCAGTGAAATTAAATTGCTTCATTTAGTAAATTTGACTGTTAGGTTTTACAGTACATTCCAGTTTTTTCTTGGTTTTATGTATGAAGGCACTACATGTGTCAGCCCAGATGAGTTAATTAATGACCACTGCTCAGTATGCATGTGTTAAAAGTGAGACTGAAGCAGTGTTACAGTTCATTAGATATCACTGAAGGAAACAGAATAACCCTGCACTCTTAATCTTGCTCCATTGTGATTGCAACTCAACTTAAGGCAGTATACTCGTGGCATCTTTTTATGATTAATGACATAAATCCATTGTGAGGTTTTATTACCTAATAATGGTTTACGTTTGTGCCCTGTAGCTACACATGCTAAATTACACCAGACCAGCTGCATAAACACACCCAATATGTTGAAACTGTGTCTTAAGGATTAGTCTTACTAACTAGCAGTTAGCCAATGGGTTAATCAGTATTACATTTCAAAAAACAACAAACAAGATCTACTTCTTTTTAAATTTTAAACGGATTTTCAACATGACCACTATTAAACATTACTTTTTGTATAGTGTAATTATTTGTATTGTTTTACTAGCTACTTAAAATGAGCCAATACATCTCACTGCTGCACTACTGTTATATTGTAAGAGGTTGATGGGTTAAGATCACTTTTTTTAGTTTTTAAGTTTGTGTGTGTTTGTATCATAATGGCCATTAATTGACTAGTAGAATAATTTAAATGTTTGTGTGTTGGGAAGAAAGCAGAGGCATAAGTTTAGTGCATGAAACCATTTTATGATGATATGAAACCACTCGATCACCCTTGATGTAAGTTTTTTTTGCAGCAAATAATGTGCTTTTAAACACAGTTGTAAATGACAGAGAAAGCTAAACTTGAGTCAAGTGCCAAGAGCCAAACTAAAGCAACCACCAAAGCTGGTGATGCTGTTTGTGGAATTGTTTAATCATTCACCTCTGAGATCTTGAGAGATTTAATGTCTTTAATTTCAATTGAATTCATCTAAGGATTTGACTGGAAGTCACTTGTAGTTCTTGTGTTGCTTCTGGACCATTTAGTAAACTCATGTAGGGAATAGTGAATGACGGTAAAGAGTTTTTTGTAAATCTTTTTGTAAACCACAAGACCACAAGATGGAGACATTTACTGGAAAATGTTATATTTTATGAGCTCCAGTGAAGATTAATGTAATTATTATTAATGTAGTTATTGGCAACTTGTCTGATCACTGAACTGGGAACCTTATGCTTTTTTCACAAAAAGGAAATCAATGAAATACCCATAAAAAAAAACAATGTGCTAAAAACACAGAGGGATGAGTTTTTAAAACTAATAAACTTTGGTGTTAGCATAATATTAGAATGAAGGGACAGTAACTCTTGTTGTGATCTGATGTGCCTTCTTATCATAGACTGAAGCGGAAGTTGTATTTTTATAGTATTCTATACTGTTATAAAGGTTGAGTCGTTTAACATTGTATTATGAAATACTTTATAATTATGAAAATACCTGAGATTGCATAAGCAGAAAAACAGATCAATTGTCAGCAAACGTGTGTTTATTGTCTTCATGTAGGTGCTATTGTATTGTATGGTATATATGGTAATGGTGTGGTATTGTTTTCAAGTTTCCTGCAGGCCATATATACACAGTATATAGTATGAGTTACTGTAATCTGTGTCATGTGACAATTCATTGTATGTCAGCATTATGTTAGGAGTGTCGGTGGTATAGGTGAACGTTTAAGGCATTTCATTCATGTGTATGTAAGCTGCAGCTACCAACACCATAAACACTCATTTACAGATATGAACACTCACACCCACATATTGTAAGAATACAGATTTAATTCAAAACATTAAAAACCTTTATTCTTGGTTTCAGACATACCATAGCTTTACAGATAAACCCTTTCTGTAAAAACAAGATTATTTTGCTTTCGTGAAAAATTCATTGCAAAGCATAGTAATGCAGGCAACCAAGGTGATGTACTCCTGAAAGTCCACAGTGCCATCTGCATTTGCATCCAGATCCTTAAATATCTTGTCCAGAGCTGCCTGGTCAGCAGATTTCTTTAACAAAAACAAAAGTGTAATCAGAGATACTGTCAGTACAGTGATGTGAATTAAACAGCACATATTTATCTCACAATATATTTATAATAAGAATTAATACAAAAGAATTAAACTTTTTCGATTGTTATTATTTAATAAGAAAATATATATACAGTGTGTATATACATATAAATTTGTATTAAAATGTCATAATGAAAAGAGAAATTATATTTCAACTGGTCAGTTTATGAAACAGTTTTGCAGTGCCTCTCACCCCGAGGATGTCGCCCAGCTCTGCATTGAGCAGATCCTTGAGCTCGCCTTTGCTCAGGGTGTGTTTGTCTCCCTCCTTTCCTGAGTATTTGTGAAAGACTGCAATCAGCCCAGCCATTGATTGCTGGATTTCTGTGAAATGAGTGTGATACAAAGCAGGTGTATCATAAATAATAATCAAACAAAGCTCATTGTTTACAACATCTGCAATTATTAGTAGTGGAGATGTCAAAAGTACAATATAAGAAATGTCATGCCCAGCAACAATGTAACACAGAACTGGTTACAGCCCTCTGGAGGCAAGCAGTAGGAAGAGAAGGGGTGGATCTTAACTGTCTGTAGAGTGGGAGTTTTCAGAAAAAGAGTCATAAAGAAAAAACGTCAGTTTTAAGCGCAAGCGGATTATGGCCAACACCCTACATACCCTTTAATTAAGACAGAATAGAGAGACAGAAAGAAAAGATCTACTTGATTTTGTCACTGGTCATTTGATCCACCATCAACTGACTAATTTTCCAGCCTCTGCTTTCTTCTCAACACACAAACTCTTAAACTATTCTACTAAATAATTAATGGCTGAAAAGCATATAACAAATAACAAAACTACCTCGAATGCCAGTCTACAAAGTTTGAACCCATCAAAGTCATATAGTGCAGCAGTGAGATGCATAAGTTCATTATAAGCTGTAAAACAATGCAGTACAAAAAATAATAATACTAATAATAAATAATAATAATAATAATAATAATAAAATAAAAGTCTCTTACGTGACATGGTGTTGCTGGAGTTCACGGCGAGCAAGAAGTGAAGAAAAATAGGACTGAGCGAGTGACCACTGAAGGAACAGACTGGGTGTTTTATGCAGAGAAATGACCCACCCCCGAATTCACGCCCTCCCACCGTCCCAACCCTTAACACACAACCGCACCTGCATTTATGCCCCTCTCTTTTACTCTTACCTTACGATGCTCCCTTTCTCTTATTATTCACTCTCTTGTCTGAATCTCTTGTTTTTGAGTCTTTAACTCTGCCAGCTAAATCAACTTCTATACGCACACAAAAGCCAAAAAGATTATTACTTATTATTTACTGCGTGCCCAACAACGCCCCCTAGCGGTTTTAAAATCACGGTCAACCACACCATCTTGGGGCTTTAATGCTTTAATAGTTGTCAAACGAAGAGTTGAGAGCTGGAAAATGACACGACGTGCACAGACAGACAACGTCAGCATCAAATCTTCCTAACAATTCACATTGTGGCTTCAGAACATGGATTATTAACCACTAATTTCAAACACATTTCAAATAATTTAAATACTCTAATACTGGAATTTTAATAGAACTGCGACATGAGTCGAGACACCTCTCTAAAATTTCTGCAGTTTATAAGCTACAGAAAAAGATGTCACTGAGGTGTTGCGTTTTCCAAAAATAGCTTATTTTCTCTTTAAATGATGCCTATTGGAACTTTAAAGGTACAGTGTCAGTTTGTACCTTTTTTTCTGTATAAAGCAACTAACATGTCACGATCATGACATTTACTACAAAAATATACAGCTCTCTCTCACTAATGCATGTGAGACCCCTTTTAGTGGGGTGTGGTATTGTTTTGTATTGTAAGTTTCCTGCAGGTCATACTGTATACGCACTGTGTACAGTATAAGTTACTGCAGTCTGTCATTTGACAATTCATTGTATGTCAGTATTGTTATAAGGAGTGTCAGAGGTAGGTGAATGTTTCCATATGGAAATGAAGCATAGTTCTAATATGTCTATAGGAATAACCTTCATATGTATGTAAGCTGCAGCCACCAACACCATAAACACACATTTGCAGATATGAACACTCACACCCACGTATTGTAAGAATACAGATTTATTTCAAAACGTTAAAAACCTTTATTTTTGGTTTCAAACATACCATGGCTTTACAGATAAACCCTTTTTGTAAGGACAAGGCTATTTTTTTTGGAAACAATCATGGCAACACATAGTGATGCAGGCAACAAAGGTGACGTACTCCTGGAAGTTCACAGTGCCACTTTTATCTGCATCCAGATCCTTAAATATCTTGTCCAGAGCTGCCTGGTCACCTGCTTTCTGTAACAAAAACAAAAGTGTAATCAGAGATACTGTCAGTACAGTGATGCAAATTAAACGGCATCAGTATTAGCTCACAATGTAATTATTATGAGAATGAATAAAAAAAACAATAACATTTTTAATTATGTTTAAAAAAATCATTATAAAACAAAGCAATTTGAATACCTACTTTTGAAATGAACAATTTTTCATTAAAATGTCATAATGGAAAGAAAAATCATATTTCAACTGGTCAGTTTATGAAACAGTTTTGCAGTGCCTCTCACCCCGAAGATGTCGCCCATCTCTGCGTTGAGCAGATCCTTGAGCTCGCCTTTGCTCAGGGTGTTTTTGTCTCCCTCCTTTTCTGAGTATTTGTGAAAGACCTGAATCATCATGGCCATTGCTTTCTGGAGGACTGTGAAATGGGTGTGATACAAAGTAGTTGTGTCATAAATAATCATATTAATAATAATAACAAAGCCTATTGTTTAGAACATCCAAAAGTATCAGTAGTTGAGATGTTAAAAGTACAATATATGAAATGTCATGCCCAGCAACAATATAACACACAGAACTGGTTACGGCCTGTGGAGTCAAGCAGAAGGCAGAGAAGGGGTGCGCCTTAATTGTCTGAAGAGTGGGAGTTTTCAGAAAAGGATGTATAAAAAAATGACAGTTTTAAGAGCAAGAGGATTGTGGCTGACACCCTGAACATACCCTTAAGACAGAAGAAAGAAGAGAGAGAAAGAGAGGGATTTTTGTCAATGCTCATTCATCCACCACCAACTGCCTCTCCTTCTTGTCTTCCCAACAATCTTAAACTACTGCCTTAAAATGAATAAAAGACATATCGGCCAATCAATCAAGGGCTGAAAAACATTTAACATATACAAACCCACCTTCAAAAAATCAGAAAATGAAGGCAGGGAATCCACACATTTTTAATTCATTAAATTAGTAGTGCAACAGCAAGATGCATTTGTTCATTTTAAGCAATAACACATTTCAGTAAAAGAAATGAAGTTTAACGCAGTTGAGCCGAATTGCTTGTGTTTTTGTCCTATTGGTGATTAATGTAAAATAAAACGCTAAAAAGAAGACTATGTCTGTGAGTGCAAATCATGGATTCATATATTAATCAAAAAAAATAATAAAATAAAAAGTCTTTTACCTGACATGGTGTTTCTGGAGTTCAGGGCAGACGAGAAGTACAAGAAATCGAGAGACAAAGGTGACAGCTGATGGAACAGATTGAGAGTTATATGCAAATACCACACCCCAAATTCATCCCTCCCACCATCTCAACCCTTGACACAAAAAATGCACCTGTGTTAACTTTTTTTTTTTGTCCTACTCTGGCCTATGCTCTCTCTCACCTGTTGTTCATCCTCTTAAACTTTTGTTTACTTAATTATCCAGTTTGCAAAAAAAAACAGGTGGGCTTGGCATCTCTTGTTATCGGGAATGCTCTAACTCAGCTGGTTAAACCAGCTCCTAACCGCACACAAACAGCCCAAACCTTAAATCTGAGCCATGGGGCAAATCCACTGTCAAGACCTGCCCTTGACAGGCAGCACAAGTTGGGTGTTTCTTGAGAACCACTTTAGTGAACAGTATGGAACCACTCAAATAATTCTATTCTTAAAAAGAGTATTTGTAATAGTGGTTATGTTAAAAACTCAATTTGTGAATTTCATTTAAAGGCCTAAGCACTTGTGTCTTTTGCAAAACTCTAGAATACAGGTGGGCAGAAAGTCAGACAGGTGGGAGGTGAGATTAGAACTGGCAGAATGTGGCTGGTTGCATAAACTGCAGAGCATTTTAAAGTTAGCTGCATTAAAATGTTTTATTTTAATCCGAATGAAGATGGATTATCCCTTGGCTAACTGCTAGTTGGCAAGACTAGTTCTTAACATAGCGGCTGTGCTTATACAACTGGCCTAGTGTAATTTTGGCACGCAGCTACAGGGCACAACTTAAACCATTATCAGGCAATGAAAACTTGCGTTGGATTTATATCATTAATCAGAAAAAGATGCCATGAATATATCGCCTTACACTGTGTTGCAATCATAATGGAACCACTTCAGCATTCCTGCATGTTTTAAGAGCACAGGGTAATTCTCTAGTAATCTAAGCATGCTAAAAACCAATAATATGGTCATGCTTGGTTTGTTTAAAAAAAAAAAAAAAATGTAAAGCTGCTTATCTGCATCAAATGTTGTGAAAGATTCAAAAACAAAAACAACAACCAAAAATGCCTGTTTGCGTGTTTTCGGGTTGCGTGTTTTAATGCATACCTGACATTGCAGTGCTTCATGAGAAGGAAGTTACGCAAAAAGCAGTCATTTTTAACATCTTATTTTGTGAAGTCCATTTTTCAAGAGCATTTTATTCATAGTAAAGATTAAATTTGCATCTGAAGGTGGAATGTCATCATATTTTTCAGTCAAAAAAAGGGTCCCACTTTATATTAGGTGGCCTTAATATGGAAGCCCATTTCCGGCACTGAATTAAAACAAAAAAATAAATAAAGTATACAATAAAGTATAAAAAATAAACTCACAATTGTGACTTTTTTTAGAGTTGTTTATATGAGTGAGTTTATATCTCACAAATCTGACATTATAACACGCAACTGTGCTATTAACTCAGATATAAACTCACAATTCTGAGAACATCAGTCGTTTTTTCCTCTCAAAATTGGATTTTATAACTCTTAATTGTGAAAAAAGTCAGAATTACGAGATACAAATTTGCATTTTGGGAGAAAAAGTCAGAATTGTGAGGAAAAAAGTCAGAACTGCGAGATATAAACTCGCAATTGTGAGAAAAAAGACAGAATTGCGAGATACAAACTTGCATTTTAAAGAAAAAAGTCCCGCAACACGCAACTGTGCTTTTAGCTCAGAATTGTGAGATTAAAAACTCGCAACTCTGACTTTTCTCTTGCAAATGCATTTGTATCTTGCAGTTCTGATTTTTTTTCTCACAATCGTAAGTTTATATCTCACAATTCTGACTTTTTTCTCGCAATTATGAGTTTTAAAGTCCAATTTTGAGGGGGAAAAAATGACTGATGTTCTCAGAACTAACAGGCAATCTGCGCATTTTAACTCAGAATTGTGAGATGTAAACTCACAATTCTGAAATCTGACTTTATAACTCATAATTGCAAAAAAAAAAAGAAAAGTCAGTATTGTGAGATACAAACTTGCATTCGGGAGAAAAAAAGTCAGAATTGCAAGAAAAAAGTCAGTATTGCGAGGTATAAACTTGGGATTGTGGGACAAAAAGTCAGAACTGCAAGATACAAACTCACATTTGTAAGAAAAAGGTTAGAATTATTTTTTATCTATGAATTCTGACTTTATATTTTACAATTATTGCAATTCTGAGAACGTATCAGTCCTTTTTCCCTCTCAAAATCGGACTTTATAATTTGTAACTGCAAAAAAAGTCAGAACAGCGAGATACAAACTTGCATTTGACAGAACGTTCTGAAAAAAAAGCCTGTTCGCATGTTTGGGAGCCTTTAATGCATACCTGACATTGCAGTGCTTAATGGGAAGCATGTTATGCCATAAATCAGTCATTTTCAGCATTTTATTTTGTGCAGTCCATTTTGCAAGAGCATTAACTTCCACTGTGAATATATGGCATCTTTAAGAAAGGTCTATACAAGGTCTATACAAGATCTAAGGACAATACAAATGTGTTTCCAGTAACAAGCTTATGTTCCCCCAAGAAGACATTTTTGTATTTTTTTTTCTTTCTGACACTGCACAGCCAAACAAAACTACAGAAAATGCTAAGGACAGAAACCAGCAATGCAGGATAGAAAAATATGCAAAAACTGCATGAATTCTGCTTTTGAATCCCAGGTCACTAGGTGGCACAGTATAAGACATTATCCTGTATTACAGCTGTTGAAGGGTGAGAATAATCACTGTTTCCACTGTGTTGATATGTGTTGGGTGTATGCTAGTTGTAGTTTGTATTATTAGCAACACACTGCTAAAAAAAAAAAATAAGTAAATAAAGACAATAGAGTGTATAAAGTGAAAAGGAAGAGTGAGTGAGGATGAATAGCAACAAAAGAACATGTGAAAGGCATTTTAAAGGACTAGTATTTCAGGACCAGCGACAAAGTTGGAAATGAGAGTCAGAAAGAAAAAAAGAAAAAAAAAAAAAAGGGGCGGAGGACATGACTGGCCTCATTTAACCTCCGTCTTTATGTAACACAGTGACGGTGACTCACTCGGGTAGAATTTCAGCCTTTTTTGCCATAGTTGCTCAGTGAACGTTAATGTTTAACTTTTTTAACACATATACAGTTTGATATGGACTGTTTATTTCTCTTAAAGGGATACCAAAACTGTCATCTACTCATCACAGTTCAAAGATTCTTTAAAAATCTTCTTTTGTCCTCTGCAGAAGAAAATAAGTCATACATGACGAGAAACACACATGCAGACCTACATGTTCATATGCTCTCTGGAAAAAAACAAAAAAACAGGGTGGTACCTTTACAAATACTATTTAGACACTAATATGTACCTTTAAGGTAAGGTAAATAAGGTACAAAGGTGTCCTTTTTAACAGATCATTGCCACAGTGTTAGCTTTTTTCCTTTTTTTCTGTGCGTGTAAAATGGCAACTTTATGCAGCAGCAGTGAGAAGACAAACAAGAACTCATGATTAAATCTCGTGGAGTCTGTGGCCAATTTCCTTGTGAGTCACCATCCAAAAACATCTCTGAGTAAGTGGGACCTCCCTGGCGCCATTTTGACCACGAGTGTTGGTTAGGATCAGCTTCAGCCCCTCAGTGAGGTGGGTGGATGAGAACGTGAGAGGAGAGAACATGGCGGAAATACTTGTTGTGGAGGTTTGGAGGTCGGTCTTGTGCAGATATGCTTGTTGTAGTATAAATGTGCATGGCACAAACATCTTGGCTCTGCTTAGCCACAGTTAAACTGAACCACTTATTGTACTGTGTTGACAAAGCTAGAGGACAGAACACAAACACCACGACATACAACACGAATTCCCCTCCCTTTCCCGTTGCTAACGTTAAATATGCACAGCTGCGTCACTAATAAGAACTTCAAGCAAAATCGAAAAAAGATGTCAGCTTAACAGAAGACACATTTTCTCTTTTGCTGCAATAATGAACATGCATCCATTTGAATGCTGCTCACACAAGAGAACATGTAGAAATATGAATTTGTTAAAGCGGATGCTTATTTGCATAATGTCTAAAGCTGTCCGTTACAGTAATAAGGGAGACCAGGATGTCACACAGGGAAGTTGGCAAAAGGCCTATTTTTCGTAAAGGTCAGATTGGATTGTTGTCATATGTGCATTTAATGGTATAAATGCATGCAATTTAAAGGCAATGTAACAACATAACCTGCTATTGGTCGACGTGTTTAATAGGTTTCTGCCTAAAAATCCAAACTATGCTGACAAGAAAAGAGAATCTACAGTTCAAACAGCTGCCGAAGTGACTTCTTTCATCAAGTTAATTAGAGAGAGCCTGTTTGTGTGACTCAGACAGCAATCTGAAACATTTCTAATATAGTCTTGTGAAAGGAAGCATCCGACACTGGCACGCAGCTGAGGTTGTATGTGTGTGTGTGTGTAATGAGGCCTGGGCTTATCAGAGAGACTTTACATCTATGTGGTAGTTTTAGAACTGAAATAAACCTTCTGGCCTTCTCTCCTGTGTAATATTAAATAAATAAAGCAAGTATTGTGTTTGTGTTGATTGTGTGTGTAATGATGCTTCCTATAGGAAGCGCTTTGTGTTTCGCTTCTATTCTACTGTTTCTCCGAATGGAAAATCACACACTATCTTCACACTGGCCCCCACCACTCGTCTTGTACTTTCTTTTTGTTTCGCTATGTTTCTTTCTACCTCACCTCCTTTCTCTTTCTCTCTGTGGGCTGATAAATTTAATGTTTTCCTGATGCCAGTCTTATTTCCACTCTGGCATGGTAAACTGTTAAGAGGAAATCTTCCAACTTTCAGCTGCATGTCCTTGTGCTGTTTTCTGTATGCTCTTGTGTGCTTCCAAAATGTTTTCTCTGCTCCTGTGGCACTAGAAATGATCTCTCAAATGAAGTTTTGTTTAGTTGCCATTTTCAGTTTACTGTCTCCTAAATGCTGCATTACAATCAGATTGAGGCGAACTGAACAATGGCACACAGACTACATTGGCACATATAGGCTATCTAAATAAAACATAAAGTAAATACAGTATCTGACTATACAGTTGAGGTCAAATGTTTACAGTCTACACTGTAAAGGGGTCATTGGATGTGAATTTCACTTTTTCATGTTGTTTGAACATTAATGTGTGTTTGCAGTGTATGTGCAAATCTGCCTTATAATGATAAAAACCCATGCAGTGGTTTTTAATTAATCTGTAAAAATAATATCCCCTTTTTCAAATCGAGCCATTCTCAGATGCCTGTCGTTGTTGCATCACACCGTCAGAGGCCGCTCCCACGATAGTTGATTGACATGAGCGTCTTACCTCAGATCAGCTGTAACAGTCCGCCCTCCATTGTTTTGATGCCGGAGCAGGGATGTAAGTTAGACAAGAATATCTCAGATTGAGCGAATGAGGTGTTGTGTTGCTGGATGTAATAATGAACATAGAGGTTGTCATTTACTCCTGAGATCTGAGCAGCTGAAGATGCAGTGGATTACGTTTGTTTGTGAAGGGAATGCGCCTCTCGATCTACATAAATGCGTCTATGTTCACACAAATCATTCGTGATCCAGCTTCAACTACAGCAGAAGTGAGTATAAGGTTTTTTTTTATGAATCTCTGCAATTGATTCCTAATAACGTGCTAGTTAGCAAATTTCGTGGCTAAATGCGGCTAAAGTAAACAGGCTCGTCACTCCACAGATAGAAGAGAGGGGCGGGGCGAGCAGAGCTCATTTGCATTTAAAGGAACAATCCCTCAGAATGGGATGGTTTTTGCAGAGCTCATTTTGACAAGGTAAAAAGGGTGTTGTTTTACACAACCACTGAGAATTTTTAACCAAAGTATATTATAGACTTTTCATTAAGACCCTAAAGAATCATATCAAGTTGTGGAAAATGGGCATCCGATGACCCCTTTAATTATTTTACCAAAATAAGAGAAGATCACCAACCTGAATAAGATATTTCACATACAAGACATTTATATATGGTCCACAACAGAAAATAATAGTTAAATTTATAAAAATTACCATGTTCAAAAGTTTATATACACTTGATACTTAATGCTTTGTTACCTGAATTTGTTACCTCCACTTTTTTTTTTTTAAAACAGGCCCATTTTCCAACTCCCCTAGAGTTAAACAGTTGAGTTTTACCGTTTTTGAATCCATTCAGCCGATCTCGAATGAATGGATTTGAAAACGGTAAAACTCAACTGTTTAACTCTAGGGGAGTTGAAAAATGGGCCTATTTTCAAAAAAAAGTGGAGTGTTTCTTTAAGAGCCAGGCGGTGAAAACTTTTTGAATTTGAAGATCATAGTTGAAAAACAACTATGATCTTTAGGCAAAATAAGAAAAATGTACACATCTTCATTCTGTTCAAAAGTTTACACCCCTGGCTCGTAATGCATTGTTTTTCTTTTTGAACCATCAGTGAGTGTTTGAACTTTCTGTAATAGTTGCATATGAGTCCCTCAGTTGTCCTCAGTGTGAAAAGGTGGATCTCAAAATCATACAGTCATTGTTGGAAAGGGTTCAAATACACAAAAATGCTGAAAAACCATAGAATTTGTGGGACCTGAAGGATTAAAAAAAAACAGTATTAACAATCAAGTGTATGTAAACTTTTTAACGGGGTAATTTTTAGAAATTCAACTATTATTAATAATAACATTACGTATGATCCCTCTTATTTTGGTAAAATAATTAACATTTTGCATATTCTGCAAGGTGTATGTAAACTTTTGACCTCAACTGTATATCAGATTTAAATGGAACAGTCAATGGATCTCTTTTTATTCATTATTTATTTATATTTAATATTTATAGACCTATTTAAACCAGAATGTCATAGAGACTTTGTGGTTAGGCCCTTTTTACTTAGTAAGCAAACCAGTATATCCTCACAAACAAGGGCTTTTCCCACCTCCAAGCCGAATGGATTTAAGCACGGTGAGAAACAGGTACGACCATAAAACCATTTCAGGCTGTTGTATGTGTGATCTTTTACCTTTATGATGCGGTCATCCTCTCATTTGCTCCAATGTTTACCTTCAGAATCACGCAAAAGAAACCGTAACCGTGTCAACTGATCATTACGGCACAGTTTCACAATGAGAACCACTTGGCACTATGGTGATAAAGAATATTAAATAACATGCTATTCAACTGGATTTTGTTCCTCTGCAACCCACCGTCCAATCTGACCCCAAACTAATTAAATGATCATATTTCACCACTCTTATACTATATCTACACCAGATGCAACAGTTTGTGACAAAATACTACCACCTTATTCTTCAATGCAGAAGTAAGCTCAAGGGCGAGACCTCCAGTTCATTAGCCAGTATAGGGAAATAACGAGAAGAATAACAACGTGCAAAACTGTTTGCACTATTAAAGGGTTAGTTCACCCAGAAATGAAAATTAGCCCATTATGTACTCACCCTCAAGGCAACCTTGGTGTATATGACTTTCTACTTTCAGACGAATGCAGTTAGAGTTATATTAAAAATTGTTCTGTCTCCTTCAAGCTTTATAATAGCAATGTGTGGGTGTTTTTCTCTTCATCAGTCCAAAAACAAGTCCAATAAAGTGCATCTATTCATCCATTGTGCATGTGCTGCTCAGAAGTGACAAGCACAGGCACACAGTGGAGTGATCACAAAACAATGGTCACAAATTAAAAGGACAAAATGAGGATTTGTAAAGAAAATTGTTGGAGGATTTCAATATAAGCCAAAAGTAGACTGGTTGTCCTTTGCTGAAGTCTGGAAACTTTACTTCCTTTGCTCCTGTAAACAAATGTTGGTTTTCACATGACCCACCGGCACATACGCAACACCGATGTCCTCCGCCCGGAGCTGCTTCTGTGTACAACAGTTAGCGCAAGCTAGAATAAAGTGATTATTACGTTTTAAATATGGATATTTTTCTTACAAAAATGCATTCACTACAGAAGGCCTTTACTCACTCCCCGGAGCCATGTGAGGCACTTTTTATTATGGATGGATGCCCTTTTTGAACTTGTTTTGGACGGATGAAGAGAAACACTCGCCCATTTAAAGTCTGAAGGAGCCACAACATTTTTTAATATAACTCCAATTCCATTCATCTGAAAGAAGGAAGTCATATATACCTAGGATGCCTTGAGGGTGAGTAAATAATGGGCTAATTTTCATTTTTGGGTGAACTAACCTTCAGCCAGTGTGTTCATAATCAAGATAATCCATTTTACAATATGGTAAAACAGACCAATTTGCAATATCAAGCAGCAAAACGGGCAACATGACAATTCCCCAAAAAGTAAACTGAATTCAAACAAAGTTCATAAATACTTTGCAACAGTCGTTTTGTCTCGTCCAGTGTAGACAGCCTCTAAAGCTGTTGCGGTGCGGCGCGACGCGACAGGAATTAAGCAACCGTTGCAAATCATAAACAGTGTCATAAATAGAGCGAGGGATCAGTTTACAGGGATTTGTCGTGTTGTGTCGCGTAGATCACTGATTGTAATGGGTTCTATTGTATTTTGTCGTGTCTGTTGTGCACAGGGTGTCAAACACTTTCAAAGCAGCTCTGACACCAAACACAATCAAGAGAACAGCCCCAAAATAGTGTGTGGCTTTCTCTGTACCACATATCGTGCCACTTTACCTCCACAATGGCTATAGCTGCATTAACTTTATCAGCCATTCATCTCCACAGACCTCTCAACCTACCATAAGCCATTTAAAAAATTTCCACAGGATGTTTAGTTGTTTTTTTTTTTTTTTGCCTTGCTCTACCATGTTTATTGAGGAAGTTAGTAGAGGGCACAACTCAAATGAATGAAGCATTTGATAGACAATTTTAGCAGTGCAGTTTTATTCTATAGTTTACTGCATCATTCAGTTCAGGTAGACTATATTTTTACTTTTGTAGGACCCGAAAGTTGTTGTCTATTGTATTTGTGCTTGCATTAGTAGAAATACAGGTTACTTGTGCAAAATGATAATGAAATCAGTAGGCCTTTGCATTGTCTACGACAAGGTGTGTCAGGCTCCTTCGAGATTAAAGCCCTGGGGTGTCTGTTAGTGTTAATGTAGCCCTGCTTGAACTGTCACTGGATGTGCACCATTTACCTCCACTCAATTCTACAAATCCATGTTCGTGTCAAAAGCCTGCAGTCAGTGTTTGACCAGTATTACCTCATAGTTTTCTCAAAGCAACTCTGAAACCTTATATTACAATGCTTCCTCAAATTACAATCTTTTTAGGGTAAATCGCTCCTGCTGCAGCAGTTGTACATTGCTTTGCTAAACGAATATAAATGTGTATTGCAAACTATATTCAACATTTTGGATTTTATGCTTCTATTTGTCTGTCTTTGTCTTTTTTGGTTCTTGAAGCTGAACAGTTGAAACTGTCACCACATCACCACACCCAAATCATGCCACATCGCAAAAAAAAACAAAAAAAAAAACAAAAGAAGAATGACAGGGTGGGACAGAAGCATGTAAAGATTTTCAGTAACTGCATTTGAGCTCTGAATTCTGTAGGCTACATTTTTATGATTTAAAGGCTTGATTTATGAAAATGTGCCCCAAGGGAAATTATTCCCTGCAAGTTATCAAGCATCAGAATAGACAACAGATGAGTCACAACCAGCCCATATTCGAAGTAGTTTAAAGTCTTGCATGCACACTTCACAAAATCATCTACACTGCCCTCCAAAAGTTTGGTAATGCCCTAGAAAAGTTGGGTTTTGGACAATATTGGCATGACAGGCATCACAGCTGGCAAAGGGGCATGTCTGATGCCATTATTATGTAATCAAAATGAAAATTATTATTGCTGGTCTTTAACGATAATGTCAAGTTACTTCAATGTATTTGCACCAAAAAATTATAAGGATTTATGCTGAATTTATGCTTGGAGGGCAGTGTATTTCTTATGTTAAACATTCAGACAGTCTTTTGCATGGTACACACTGAGTTACAGTAAGGAGATTAGTGACAACATTAATATCTGATCTACAATATCTAGCGTACTTTAGACTACAAGTCGATAGGATAGACACACCTACTCATTCTCGTCACCCACAACACAGTAAATGTGTAAATCAATAAGTCTATAAGTGTAATTAGAAACAGTTTCCCTCACATTATTACTTTTTTCCAGGTTACATCATGTGGGGTGCAAGCACCAGAGGATTTCTTCCAAGCAAAGGCCATCTGTTCCGTGTAAACAGGCCTGATCGAGATGCTGTTTGTGTGGTTTGTGTGTGTTTAGGAACATGTGGGTGTGTTCACTCTCACAGTAGACTGCTGTACAGGTGTGGCGGACAGGGACTGCACTCTGGGAAAAACAATATATACGGCAGAGAAACAGGTGTCCCTGCAGAAAACTTCCTGGTAGCATGTTTGGTGGATCTATTAATATTCTGCATATAGTGAGGCCAAAACGTCTGTTATCACATTGACAATCATTACATTAGTTTAATGTTTTTTTATTTTTTAAATTAATAAAACAGGCATTTGCATTACATGTTGCTTAATGTCTTGCCGTATTCATATCAGTGGTGTGCGGTGGTGGTGTTCTGAAGTTTTTTTTTTTTTTCTCCAAATGTAAATTCATGTCCCAGTCACATATTCTTGGTTAAATAAACATTGCTTACACTATTACAAACATTAACAATGTAATCAATATTCTATTTATTAAATCCAATAACTAAAGGCAGTAACTATTTAGCCTAAACAATATATTTTATTTATGAACTTATGTTCAGCTGTTCTTTTTGATAGTTAACTTTCAACGTTTTTTTTTTCAGATCATCAGCCATCTGCTTTGTAAATATTGGTCACAGACACAGAGATTTACTTAAAATTTCACCAAGCTGATTATTTACTAAAAACTCCTACAGAGCGTTTTCACGCCATTTTAAGTCTTATTTTGACATAACAAAGTGGTTAAGTGTGTGAGTTGTTTACTTACTTTTTTAATCCACAAGTTTCCTAAGCCCCATGAGCCCTTGCGTCAAAAGTGGGAGTGTCTTCCGGTTCGAAGTAAACAAGCGGGACGTAATACTCATTCATTCAACAGTTGACAGTAGTGATGGGCAAATGAAGCCTCGTAAAGCACCGACATTTCATCTGACGGTTTCGGGAAAAGATTCAAAACTTCGGGAAAAGATTCGGCAAAAGTGAGTCGAAAACAGCGCTATCTGGTGGTTAGCAAAAAATAAAGCAGCCAGAAACATGTGAAAGAAACCCCGTTGGACGAAGCATTCACCACTCATTTCACAGATCGACTCATTTACGTGCACAAATATAAGTCTAACAGTGTGTGTGTGTTTTTTGTTTTTTTTTTTTTTTGAATTTATGTCTCTGGTAAATTCATTTACCCATTAAACTGTGGCATTAAATGCTAGTACGAATATCTGATGTAATAGAAGAATAATGTACACATAAAGTGCATATGACAATTTTCTGAAATAATTTGTATTTTTCATATTACTTATGACTGGGAATTTAAAAAAATAAATAAGTAACATGGGGGTTTAAACCGACACAGTGAATCTCGCACAGGACTGGAGAGGACTTTGTTTGTCACTGGTTTTGTGATTTCTACGTTAACAACACAAGCCTCGAATCGAGGCTTCATCTGGCACACCCCTTAACACAAGCTCCGATGCCTCGGTTCAAATGTCACATAACTAGATAACGGTCATTCAAGATTTAGCGATCCAAATGTCTCACAGCTTCGAACAACACATGTTGTCCCTGAGCACCGTAGCGACATTTCTCATAAAGTTTTGCAACTTTACAAGGTAAACAATGATCTAGAAAACAGGTTGCCTCGCTAATTAGCACACAAAATACCATTGGTATACTACTACTGCCTCGCCTCACCGGAAGTTGTACCCACGTTCTTTTTTTCAGTAGCGCCCCTCGAAATATTGTTCATTCAGAAGTGTGCCACACAAGTCCTATAAAATGATGGCTGGACCCAGTAACCACCTTTTTTTTTTTTTCGTAATAACAGGCGTGACCATTTATACATTTTATTGTCTGGTTTTTGGCATCAAGCTGTTAAAACAGCTTGTTTTGGTGCTTGATGTTGCAAATTGGTGTGTCTTACCATATTATATTAATGTATTTTAATGTATTAGCCTATCTTAGTGGTCACAGGAACACACTTTTTTTAGAGCAAAGTTTTACCAGGTTTTCCATTTAGGTTTACAATTTACTGCTCATTGTTATTCTTCTATTTTCCTATAGCAGCTAATGAACCGAAAGTCTTGCCCATAGGCTTACTTCCATGTTAAAGGGGTCATCGGATGCTAAGTTCACTTTTACATGTTGTTTGAACATTAATATGTGTTGGCATTGAGCAATTGAGGTGTTGTGTTACTGGATGTAATAATAAACGTAGTGGTTGTCACTTACTCCCAACATCTGAGCTGCTGAAGATGCAGTGGATCTACATATATCCGTCTATGTTCGCGTGAATCATTCGTGATCCAGCTTCACTTACAGCAGAAGTGAGTTTAAGGGTTTTTTTATGAATATTTGCGATCGCCTTTCCTAATAATGTGCTAGTTAGCAAGTTTAGCGACCAAAAGTGAACAGGCTCATCACTCCACAGAGAGAAGAGAGGGGCGGGGCGAGCAGAGCTCATTTGCATTTAAAGCAGCCTCCACCAGAATGAGATGATTTTTTACAAAGCTGATTTTGGCAAGGGGTGTTGTTTTACACTACCATTGAGAATTTTTAACCAAAGTATATTATAGACTTTTCATTAAGACCCTAAAGAATCATATCAACTTGTGGAAAATGGGCACGACCCCTTTAAAGAATAGAGTGGATAGGTTATAACCCCGTCCTCTCCACATAATCTAATGGGACGTGAGACGAAAGGAAACAAAATAATCAAATGACACTTCAACTGCATTTTTTCCAAAGACAGTTTCCATCATTTTAGGTAGTACTTATGATGCTGATGTATTTTCACGTATTCGTTTTTCGAATAAGTTTGCTTTTAGCTAGTTATTTGAGGTGTGGCGTCATAATTGTGATCCTGCGATTGGAACCTCAGGCTCCAAATGATGTCATTTTCACAAGATGTTTTGGCTTCACTTTTCTGTAGTGGAAGAAGATGGAAACGCATATTCCTTATTTTTTCACAGTCTTTTATTCAGACTGATTCATGAATGCAGAAAGCACACAAACACAAGAGGCGGGATTTATGGCATGAACCAATCACAGCCGAACATAACCTGTCATATCCAATTGTATCGCGATGGACGCATTGCCTCTTCTCACGGGAGTTTCCACTATTCATTCTCAATTCTTGATTACCCTCCACCAAACTAACCGCATGATTTAGGGGGTCTGTTAAAACTCAGTGGGCTCAGGGGAGGCGAGAGAGACGCTGTAACTGTACCTGCTGGTGTCACTGTTGGGCAATGTTTCTTTAGAAAAACTAGTGATTTATTTATACACTAATATTGGCGTCATTTTATTTTTGCACTACAATTTTTATTTTTTATTTTTTTTTGAGGAGGCACTGCCTCCCTTGCCTCCACCTTCATATACACTTTAATGACTACATTCATGTGAGAAAAGGATTAGGACTGGGAGGCTAAAACAAGTTCAAACCTGCTCCTTAACTATACTTATACTATAACTGCTATTATGCAACAGTCTGATATATTGCTCTCTTTGACTGGTAAATTAGAAATTTGAATATTGTTTTTTTTTTTTTTTATTACAGCCCTACATTTTTTCTAAAGTCTGTAAATGTGACATATAACCAGCTGATCATTAACAATACTCCTTGCTGACAATTAAGCTTGATTGCCTAATCAAAATGGGCAAGTTATTTGCCTTTGGACTGCAGTAGAACTGTCAATTTGAATAAGTCAATAAAAAATGAGATACTTCAAACAGAACTGCCTATACTCCTGTCAGCACACCTCTGTTTGATCTAGGCCTTTATGAAAAACATAAACGCTAGGGAAAAGTTAATTGTCTCTGTACTTACATTTGGGGTTTGGAATACATATTATTAAAATATAGCATGACTTTAATACGCATTTAATGATTTAAAGTCATACATATAGCATATAGGGTAATACATATAGCTGAGGTCAAAAATTTACATACACCTTGGAGAATCTGCAAAGTGTTAATTATTTTACCAAAACAAGAGGGTTCATACAAAATGCATGATATTTTTATTTAGTACTGACCTGAATAAGATTTCACATAAAAGATGTTTACATATAGTCCACAAGAGAAAATAATAGTTGAGGTTATAAAAATGACCTTGTTCAAATGTTTGCATACACTTGATTCTTAATACTGTGTTGTTACCTGAATGATCCTGATCCTCTTTTTTTGTTGTTGTTGTTCATGAGTCCCTTGTTTGTCCTGAACATCCTGCTCGCTGTTCTTCAGAAAAGTCCTTCAGGTCCCACAGATTCTTTGTTTTTTCAGTATTTTTGTGTATTTGATTCATTTTGAGATCAATCTTTTCACACTGAGGACAACTGAGGGACTCATATGCAACTATTACAGAAGATTCAAACGCTCGCTGATGCTCCAGAAGGAAAGACGATGCACTAAGAGCCTGGGGGGTGAAAACTTTTCGAATTTGAAGATCAGGGTAAACTGAATTTATTTTGTCTTCTGGGAAACATGTAAGTATCTTTTGTAGCTTCTGAAGGGCAGTACTAAATAAAAACAATAATACATAAATGTATGATATTTAGCCAAAATAAGAAAAATGTACACATATTCATTCTGTTCAAAAGTTTACACCCCTGGCTCTTAATGCATTGTTTTTCCTTCTGGAGCATCAGTGAGTGTTTGAACCTTCTGTAATAGTTGTATATGAGTCCCTCAGTTGTCCTCAGTGTGAAAAGATGGATCTCAAAATCATACAGTCATTGCTGGAAAGGGTTCAGTACACAAAAATGCTGAAAAACCAAAGAATTTGTGTGAGTTGAAGGATTTTTCTGAACACCAACAGGCAGTTTACTTGTTCAGGACAAACAAGGGAAAAAACACACCTCAACTGTATACCTTTTAAGGTTACTGCACGTTCACAGAAGTGCAGGCATTTGTAAAACAGAGGCGTGACACAGAGCTATTAGTGTCAAATAATGTTACAAAGCCATTCATATTTGCATGGACGTTTGCATTGAGCAAGTAGGTCAACTGCTCTAAAGCTTCATTCAACAAGTATGCAAAAAGTCAGTTGAAAAAAAAAAAAAAAAGAATTCACGTTAAGTGTCCAGAAAAATATATTCACAAAAATCCCTAAAATATTAAAGCCTAGCATGCAATGTGCTATACTGGTATTTTGCAAAACATTGCATGCACTTAATGTGTTTTTTTAAAACATATACATACATAAATACAAATTAAGTGGAAAAAATGAAGTGAGATGTACTAGAGTGATGACAAGAGGTTTTTATTGGTGTCCAGAAAACAGGATTACACTATTGCACAATGTATGTCTAAGTACATTTTATTGTTCGTTAGGCAGGACAAACATTTTTGACAACATTTTCTGTTGAGAAATGTTTCCGTCTACATAAACTACTAAATGGCATTACAAAAGACCTTTCTTACTGTGCCTGTCTTACAGCATAGAAAAATGTTTGCAACATTATTACACACTATCTGGTCTGGTGAATCAGGAGTGTAAGGATGTGTTTGTTCACTTATCCTGACACCCCTTACCCTTTCCTTTGCACTTGTCCTTGCCGTGCTTCTTCTGCCAGTAGGCCCTGGCTAGGCCAGCAATACACTGACTGAATTCACGGAAGTTCACTTCACCATCGTGGTTCTTATCCAGTTCTTCCATGACCTCCTTAATATTATCCAAATCCATTTTATCCTAAGACATAGAGGGAGGAATGTCAATGCTGTATTGCTAAAAAAGAAGCTAGTGGAGGAACTAAAAAGTATGTTAGCAAGTGAAAGATGAATAAAAGAAAGAGCCTCATGCATGCATGTTATGACTCATTAGGGTAAACCCCTTTCATGCCAGGCTGCCATAATAACATTGCACAACAACTGCACAGCATTTAATGAGGAAGTCGATTTGTTGCAACATGTTGGAGGTGTTGACTTCCTCCAACCAATAGCTTTCTTTCTCACAACTTTGTCTTTTTTTCTTTGCATATTTCTTTAATTCTCACCTTAAATTCAGGACTGGTAATCTGGGCTTTGATTAGCTGTCCAAGTTCAGCATTACTGAGCTGTTTTTTTTGGTCATCTGTCCCTGCGTACTCCTCAAACACCTCCACAATGGCCACAATGGCTTTCTCCAGCTTAGACATGTCTATGAGAAAGAAAACAAGAAAGAGAATTCATTTAGAGCATCTCATGAATTGTCTGCACCTCTTCATGCACATTTATCATCTAGAAAGAAAGTCAACACAATTATATTGGTTGCAAAAATAGCCACAAAATGATGGACTGCATTTCTAAAAACATCTTCTCTGCTCTATTTTTGTAGCTGTGTATTTCCTGTGTTTCGCACATTCATTTTGTCTCTCTCTCTGTTTCTGTTTTCTTTTACCTACCTTGAGTTTGGTGTGCTCGCAGAGAACTTAAGCAGATGTTTTGCTGGAGTAAATGGTTTGCTGCTTGTAAAGCGCATGCCCTATACTCCACAGCACACACAATGGCAGGAATGAATCATTCTTGTCCTATAAAAGATTCATAGCACACCCAATCCAGTTTAACAAGATTCACATGCCAAAAAATCTAATATTGTTGTTAGACTTTTTATCTTTAAAGAAAATACTCTGTTATGTTAGTTTATAGTAAATAAACAGATGAAATATAGGGGATTACCCAGTCAGACCGCATGGGGAATCTGAGTCATTTTTTAGTGACTCCTTCGCTCTCTCTACTGGGCGTTGTCTGCCCTAAACGCCATATTTCCACAGCATTCCTTTTTTTTCTGATGTGAATGGCCAAGCTTTAAACATTCTTTTAAAAATGTTTCAGGTTCAGCGTTTAGGATAAAGATAAAAGACTCATTGTGCAGCTGTGACGTTGTTGCTGATGTTTTTGAGGAGGTTTGAATCACAAGCTTCAAGCGAAGCTTCATATTTGGAGTAAACAGAGACACACTTGTCTCATCCTAAATCTAGTCTTCAGACATCAAAGAATGCCTGATATTTGTAAAACGCCCTCATTTTGAAAAGAGACTACATGCTTTATCTGCAGCTGTACACAGAAATGCAAAAAAACCTACAGTGGTGTGCAAAACCACATACTAGACAATGACTGCTCAACTTGACATGAAAATTGATGACTGCTCGGTTGTGCAGCAACAGGATTATTCATACTTCCTTTGAGCTTTTCCTTTATGAGAGAAATGCTAAGACATTGACTCATCAGCTGTGAGTGTTATAATATTGATATTAATCTAGTTTTACATCCTAAAAAAGCAAACACCCGGATAAACAGATCACACCCTTTTGGATTCACTTGACCTAATATGCTTATCACAGATGATAACAGAATATATATATGTTTATCTTCAGAACAAACCATTTTGCCTTAATAAACTCCTAATTTGCTGCTTATTAATAGTTAGGTAGTTGTTAAGTTCAGGTATTGGCTAGAAGGGATGTAGAAAATGGACGTGCAGAATAGGTGCTTTATAAGTACTAATAAACAGCTGGTATGTTAATAATAGGCATGCTAATAAGTAATAAGTAACTAGTTAATAGTGACAATTGTTCCCAATACTAAAGTGTAACCGTGAATATCAGTATATGTTATGTAAACCTCTGTGACAGATCTGTTGACTGTGGAGCAAAAAGGGTGTGTACTTTTAAGGGTGCTTTATTTATCCCTCTTTTGTTTAGGGTTGGTTCTTTCATACTGTATAGTAAGCATATATGCACCTCCGGTGTTTTTACTGTGGTGCACAAACAAACACACCCCTAGACAAATATGCACACACGCACACCTTATAGGTGTATACGTGCCATGAGTAGCCTTTGTGACAAATTCTGCTCAATAAGCAATATAAGTATAACATACCAAAAATAGAAAAGGAAAATGCACCAAATAAAATCACTGGTGTCACTTTATATGACATCATGACATTTAAACATCATAACTAATAAAGTAAGATATGTTTGATGGTAGCATGCCAGTTTTTTTTTTTTATCAGAGACGTGGACAGTCAAGGATTTTAGAAAAAAAAAAACGTCTAAATTTAACCCACAGACATGTTTGGTCTCATTTGTGGAGCTATTGTTAGGGAAAACATGAAACGATGTAGTGCTTTTTCGTTTACAAGATGAGAAAAAGAAAACAAGGAGTGGTGGGAAGAGAATGCGAGTTAGTTGATGTACTCGTGATGTGGTATACTGGTGACATCTAGTGATCACCTTCTTGAGCTATAATTATATAACAGACAGTGTGGAAATTTTCTGTAGGGCTGTGTCACATCCAACAATTTCAGCAAACACCCCAGTATGATTTAATGTTAAACAGTTAAATTTAAAGAATAAAACATTAACTGAAGTTAAAAAAATATTAATCTGAAACACATTTGAAATAAAAACAAATATATTGCCATGTTCTGGATTAGGTTTGAGTTTAAGTTTCTGCAAGCTTAAAAGGTAAATTAAAAATGTTTTATTTTCGTAATTCACAATGTGCAGTCATGTGAAAAAGTTAGGAGACCCTATTAAATTTAATCACTGATTGGCTTTCCATATCATAATAAAACATAATAAAAAATGTTTTGTTACATAATAAAAAATAAATAAATAAAATATCTGGTGCTTGGTAGGTCTTAAAATTGGGAAAATAAAACCTCAGATGAACAACAGCACATGACATATTGCACCGTGTCATTGTTTATTGGAAAAAATAAAGGCAAAATGGAAGAGCCATGTGTGACAAATTTAGGAGTCATGCAGTCAGGCACTGCTAATTAAATGCCTTTGATTAACTGATCATAAGCAAGTATGAGCACCGTTATTAAAGCAGAAGTTTTGGCAGTTGCTGGTGTGGAGCCTTCAGGTGTGTTGTAACACAATGCCAAGGAGGAAAGACATCAGCAATGATCTTATGCTGCCATCAATCTGAGAAGGGTAATATGGTGATTTCCAAACAATTTGAAGTCCATCATTCTACAGTGAGGACGTTTATTAAAAAAGTGGAAGACATTCGAAGCAGACACCAATTCTCCCAGAGGTGGATGTTCCAGGAAATTTACCCCAAGATCAGACCATGTAACGCTCAGAGAAATGGCAGGCAACCCAAAAACTTCACCACAGACTCTATAGGCCTCATTTAAAGCGGTCATCGGATGTGATTGTTTAGGGTCTTAAAGGAGTAGTTCACTTACAAAACAAACATTTACAGATAATGTACTCACCCCCTTGTCATCCAAGATGTTCATGTCTTTCTTACTTCAGTCGTAAAGAAATTATATCTTCTGAGGAAAATAGGAGTTTGAATTTCCAAAATGCAGTTTAAATGCAGCTTCAAAGGGCTCTAAACCATCCCAGCTGAGAAAGAAGGGTCTTATCTAGCAAAACGATCAGTTATTTTCTAAAAAATGTAAAATTTATATACTTTTTAACCTCAAACGCTCATCTTGCCTAGCTCTGCGTGAACTCTGTGAATTCCGGGTTCATGAAAGCTAGGGTATGTCGAAAAACTCCCATCTCATTTTCTCCTCCACCTTCAAAATCATCCTACATCGCCGTTTTATTTTTTTTATAAAGGGCATTTGACCTTCTTTGCATATTCACTTTGAAAACACTGGGTCGGTACTTCTGCAGCGATGTAGGACGATTTTGAAGTTGGAGGAGAAAATGAGATGGGAGTTTGTCGACACACCCTAACTGTCTTGAACTGGAATACCCAGAGTTAGACATACACGTAGAGCTAGACAAGCGTTTGAGGTTAAAAAGTATAAAAATTTTACATTTTTTAGAAAATAACAGATTGTTCTGCTAGATAAGACCCTTCTTCCTCATCTGGGATTGTTTAGAGCCCTTTGAAAATGTATATTGGCATTTGGAAGTTCAAACTCAGGGGCACCATAGTCCATTATATATATAGAGTAATCCTAAAATGTTTTCCTCAAAAAACATAATTTCTTTATGATTGAAGAAAGAAAGACATGAACATGTTGCATGACAACGGGGTGAGTACATTGTCTGTGTTTTTTTTTTGTTCTGGAAGTGAACTAATTCCTTTAATGAAAGTCTATAATGTACTATGGTTAAAACTTCTCAATAGTAGTGTAAAACAACACCCTTTTTTTTTTTTTTTTTGGTCAAAAACTGTTCACAGCGAATTGTTTCAGTGCATGTCCCTTTAAATGCTAATGAGCTTTTCTCACCCCACCCCCTCTTCCGTGGGGTAATAAGCAGTTCTCTCTGAGACTGTAAACTTTAGCTGCATTTAGCTGTGGAACTTGCTAACTAGTATTTTTTTTAAAAAGGTGATTTGCAAAGATTCATTAAACAAAAAAAACTTATACTCACTTCTTCTGGTGAAGCTAGACCACGAATGATTCACGCAAACATAGCAAACTTTGGAAGATCATGGGGTGCATTTCCTTTCAAAAACAAAAGTAATCCTCTGCATCTTCAGATGTCAGGAGTAAGTGATGACTGCTATGTTCATTGTTACATCCAACAACAACACACCTCTATCACTTAGGAGACATTCTTGTCTACTCGTGCTCCGGTGTCGAAACAATGGTGGACGCTGGTCTAAGGTCTAAGGTAAGACGGCCATGTCAATCAACAATCGTGGGAGCGGCCTTGGTCTGTGTGGCGTCACAGCCAAGAATCTGAGAATGGTTTGATTTGAGAAAGGGGTTATGATTTATAAGGATTTTAAAAAAACACTGGGTGGATTTTCATCATTATAGGGTGGATGTGTACACACACCGCCAACACACAATTATGTTCAAACAACATGTAAATCCATAACAGTACAATTAGAAAAATATGGGACAAGTATGGCATGTTTGGAGAGGTTGCTAGTCTCTTCTTTCTAAAAAAAACGTGGCTACATGGTTAAAGTTTGCAAATTTGCATCTAAACAAACCATGAGTCTTCTAGAACAATGTGCTTTGAACAGACGAAACCAAAGTCAAGGTGTTTGGCCATAATGCACAGTGCCACGTATGATGAAAACCTAAAGAGCATTTCAGCACAAACACCTCATACCAAAAGCCAAGCATGCTGGTGGAGACATGCCAGCTCAAAATTCTGGTGTCAGATTTATTGCCTTGATAATAGAAAATATGAGCTAAGCATCATGTATGACAGTTGCCAAAGTGAGATATGAGCTAAAATGACCAGATCCTGCCATGAGCTATATAGGAGACATATCTTGTATGTACATATAGGGCTTTTTTGTGGATATAAAGAAGCAATACCGGAGACCTATATGGCCTGTATATGCACATATATGCACCTCAATTTTGCCTATATGTGGCATATATACGCATATATGCAGCATATATATTATCATATATGTGCATATATACTGCATATAGGTTTCATATATGCACATATATCCTCATATAGGTTCTTTCCATGTGGGATGGAGAGAGAGAGAGAGAGAGAAAAAAAAAACATGTTAGTACTGCTGCAATGATCTCATGTGGTTGACACACCGCAAAGTCATTCATGGTTGCTGGGCATCTTTACTGTTTACATGGATTTCAAACACGCCCACATACTGTCGGCGGTTCATGAGGGGGGAGGGTTTTCACATGTTAAAATTAACTAAAAGTGTCATTTGATAAACTATAATGGAAATATTTTAAACTCTACATCCTAAAAGTGTATTTCAATACGTAAATTTACAATAAACACAAGCGTGTACATACATTTACAATGAAAATCAGCTTGTGCATGAGGTCCAATGAATAATGTTGCACAGATAACACACAATTGAATGTGATTGCAAGAATGCATAAAATATATAAAAATGTCTCTGGCTCAGAGTTAATCTGTGTTTGCTGAATGTCTGTTGTGTAAATGGTGGATTTAGGCTATTAAAAGTGAAGGCCAGGATGAGAGTTGAACCTACTAAATAGAAAGCATTCAGAAACATTACATACAGAAGCATTCATTTTTCATATTTTATTAGTTTAACATGCCAGTTTCAGGACGATGAAAAATATTTATTTAAATATATGTTTAGATATTATTTATAGTACATATTTAATAATCATATAAATGTTTTTATCTTACATTTCCACCAGTAAGACAGAATCAATGATTCATCTTTATCCTCCCTAGTTGTAAGGACTGGTAGACACCTGTGTGATGTCACTACTGTAAGACAGTGAGACTCAATAGTTAATAGTTCTCTTAAGGGACTGTTAAACGAAGTGTGGAGAGATAGAGTCTGCTCATGAATGTCTATGAAGTCTCTGTAGAGCCAGTGAATCTACCAGAAGTTTCTTTCAGTCTTGTTCGTCAGGTAGGAATTACTGTAATAGTTTCAATTGAAACTGAGCTTTGTTTATTTTGTCATGCCATCTGAGTGTGTTAGAGATTCAGTCATTTCTGGGAAAGGGCAGGTTTGTTCTACAGCACTTCATTCACCATGTTCAATGAGACGTTTCATCTAATCTGTACAAATCAAGCAGCTGCTATTGTTAAATCAGACCCATATGTAGAACATCTTTTGATTATCATCAGAGCACAGAAGAAATATAACATGGAAATGTACAAAGAACTTAAAAGATTTTAAACATTCTGGCAGGTGGCCTAAAAAAACAAACATTATTTGAGTATGTTTTACAAGAAAAATCAATTTCAGACTTTCTATTTGATATAATGTGTGCTTGCCATTTCTTTAATTAATTAATTGTGAAATTTATTAGCCTACTAACAAGGCTGACCAGTTATTTTATTTTAAAGGCCTTGTTCTTATGTAAATATCATTTAATGCACATACTTCTTAGAAGTTGTTTGTGCAAATAAGGGACAAAAGAGACTATTTTGTAGAATGATCATTATAATATAATTTTAGTTCTGGAACATATTCCAAAGCACAGTCTTTATAACACAACAATCAAAAGTCTCCAAGAATCTCATTGAAGAAAAAAAAAAATTGACATGATATCTTCAAAATTTTGCAGAGAGTTGTGAAATCCAGCCCTGAACTGCGTGGAAGCAAAGAATGACAAAAAACAACGTGTATATAAACAAAACGTTTATTTCTGTGGTGGAACTTACAGGACTTCTGTGGATGATTTTGTTTGTCTAATGCTAATACTTACAAAGAATTGAAAATTTATTAAACATCACTAAACAAAACTGAAAACCATCCTCCTTTACATACATACAGTGTAACTGTAGTAACAACTTCAAATTGAGGCATGTGACTAAAAAACGTTTATCAAAACCTATTAACAAAATGAGAGAACAGTCATCTTTTACTGCTTTTTGACACCCCCTGCCAGTTGCTTCTGCTTCTGGTAGAGCTGTTCACAGGCAATGGACAGGCCCACCACAAGAGCCACAAACTCTTCAAAATTCACTTCTCCATCAGCATTACTATCCAAATCCCTCATAATATTGTCTACGGCAGCAGGGTCCTTCTGAGACTACAATAGGAAAGACAAGAGATACATGTTTAAAAACAGAACAAATGGAAGCAGATGATGGAAAAAATAGTTAAGTTTCAGAAAGATCTGAAAGATACAGTATGAGCAGGGCCAACAATTTTAGGGGCCCGATCATTTGAGGGCCCAAGCCAGTGTTTAGAGTTGCCCCGCCCTGGGTGTAGCAATAACAGATGGAATGTTGTACCTTCAGAAAGCTGGCCAACTCTGTCTCCATCAGCATTTTGAGCTCCCTGCGATTTAATGTTGATGTATTTCCAGCTTCTTTGCTCGCATATCGGTGAAACACTGTGATCAGCGTCTCCATCGCTCTCTCCAGATCAGATGGCATTGTGACTGTCTACAGTGAGAAATAATGTGTTAGTTTATGTGAGTGTCTCATCCCTTAATCAAACTGAATATTGTGCAAACAGTCTATTGTTCTCCTCCTGTTGGGCAGATGGAAACAGAAGTGGACTTTTCCATTTGGAAATAAGCCAAAGTGTGAGTAACACCCACCAACCGTCATGCCAAGTAGATACAGTACAAATTAAGCCATTTAATAACAGTACATGCTGATGCAATTCTTTCAATTATTTAAGTATCATTAGCAGTTATTTAGAGTGAACAGCAGACTTTTAATCTATTAATCTACATGTAAAGTTTAGATTCTTTTACGTAAATGACGCTGACGTCTATAGAATCTTATGCATGAATCTACGCATACGTCACATTCGTATTTCAAAATGCTTGTCCTACACTTAACAAGTTGCGATACCTTATGATATAATAAGGTAAAGCTTTTTTAAAAGTGCTGTCAGTCGGTAACTAAGTTAAACATAGTTGTACTATGCTCTTTTTCAAATACCAACGCGTTTCTGAATAGTAAAAGTTTGTGTACTTACGGTTGATAAAAGGCAGAGCGTCACCTGAAGATGAAAGAATGTACTGAATGTGCCGGGCAAGAGCTGGTCAAGAAGCAGAGCAGGAATTTATACCGGGGCTCCGCCCGAATGAGGAGTGTGAGGTTGGGTTAGTCTGTGGGTGAGGACTGTAATGTTAACTGTTTAGGGCTTAAAGCCACAGAAAACCCTGACTGAGATTTAATCCAAACGTGAGTGTAAAGTGAGTGTTACATGTAAATGAATATAGCAGTGCGCCTGTTAAGAGATTCCTGAATGAGAAATTTCACACCTAAACTTGCTGGAACAGAAACACACCTTGAACCAACCAAATATGACAGTTTGTTGCTCTGGTTTCCTGGATTTAGGGGATTTTAGTGGACTTGAAACCAGCTGGACATTAAACCAGACAAAACCACCCTTGTAAATAAGTAGATGTGTGAAAACAGTGGAATTTATTACAAATTATATATTTATTTACCTATAATTTCAACATTATACTTTACTGTCAATACAGTCATGTTTATGTTGAACAAATGTGTTTTCACAATCAGGAACAGCTCTCTTCCACGCCTTTCCAAGACGTTAGTGACTCAAAGCTTTCACAATGTTTCTCGTCTGACAACACAACTTGTCTTGCTCACAATTTTGGACAGATGTCTAAAACAGATACTAGCCAGGGCATTATTTTTAAGGGTAGGGCTGCTTTTTTTTCGGCTTGTTTCAGTCTGCAAAGTAGGCATGAGGGGATGTCTCTACCCAGCACACAGGAAGTGCTTTTAACCATTTAGTCTATGTAAGAAAATGTCACACTTCAGTCACCAACAACACAACCTACGGGTGTGTTTGGTAACAGTATTACTGTGCACATACCAAATAGGGGAGAGAGAATGAAATGTTTGCCAGAATTCATGCATTCATTGTACCACAGGCCTATAAATCAATATTTCCGCAGGGAGAATAAAGGAAAAGTTACTTAGACAATTTATTCAGTGTATCCCTTTGGAAACTAATCTCTGTCCGCAGGACATGAGGGAAGGAAAAGGGGAAAAGAGAGAACGGTCATGGGTGGATGACACACAGTGTTTTGACCGGGCGTGATTGTGTTGTCATAGTAGCATGGTGAAATCCATGCAAGTACAGCTCTGAAGGGTTTTCACATCCGCAATTCTCTCAGCATTCTTTTCAAGCTAGAGCATGACGTTTTTTTTTTTTTTAAGTGGCCTAACCAGTAGTTTGGTCCACAAAAGGGTTAAACAGATAAATATCTAAAAAAAAGCTTTACAGCTGAAGTCAAAAGTTTGCAAAATTCTTTGAATTGGTTTTTCAGCATTTTTGTGTATCTGAACCCTTTACAATGACGGTATGATTTTGAGATCCGTCTTTTCACAATGAGGGACTCATATGCAACTATTACAGAAGGTTCAAATGCTAACTGATGCTTCAGAAGGAAAAACAAGGCATTAACTTTTGGTATTTGAACATCAGGGTAAATTTAACTTATTTTGTCTTTTGGGGAACATGTATGTATCTTCTGTAGCTTCTGAAGGGCGGTACTAAATGAAAAAATATATATATTTAAAAGATATTTAGGCAAAATAAGAAAAATGTACACATCTGCACGCAACTTTTCACCCTCAGTTGTCCTCACTGTGAAAAGATGGATCTCAAAATCATACAGTCATTGTTTTTGAAGGGTTCAAATACACACAAACGCTGAAAAACTAAATAATTTGTGGGACCTGAAGGATATTTCTTATTCAGGTCAGGACTAAATAAAAAAGTAACATGCATTTTGTAAGATCCTTCTTATTTTGGTAAAATAATTAACATTTTGCAGATTCTGTATGTAAATGTATAATCAGTCTTTATTAAAGTAAATTTAAGACTTTTTAGGACCAAGTAAAGAAAATGTAATGAATAAACTGAATAGAGCACATTGTCAGTGGTCTGCACATGTATAATGTTTTGTATAAGTTAACTTAAAATTTGAAAATGCAACTTCCAACACATCCCCATTAGTTTTTAATTAATTTTACATACAAATAATCATTTCTGCTCCCAACTTCTAGAATATGGAAAAAAAAAATGTTTTCCAGTGCAAATGTCTAAAGATTCTTAAAACAAGACACATTTACTTGAAAAGTAAAATGGCAAAATAGGAAGTCTTGTTTAGTAAGAAATGTTTAATGTTTAAAACAAGAACAAATAAGGGCTCCATTTTCAATTTTCATACTCCACTGACAGATATTTAGATTTTTTAAGCGTAAACCTGCTTAATTTTGTTCATTTTTTCAGAAAACAAGAATTCAACAAGAACTTCCTGCTCTGATTTAAGACTTTTTTTAAGGTTTTGAAAGCCTGCAGAAATTCTGGTTTTAGTTTTGTCCTCAAATTTCAGTGCTTGTGTTCACACAGCCTGCAAAACTATTTCAGCTGATCATATCAGTTTCACAACTATTTGGTTTTAATTGAAACACATTGAAAAAAAAAATTTGGTTGAGCTGGTTCAGCTGGTAGAGGCCCATATATTCCATGCAATTTGATCCTCATCTGCAGTTTAGTAGAGTAGGTCAAATAGAATGATTGGAATTATTTTGCAGGGTCAATAACAGGACTGAGTCAGCTGAGAGTCCCAGAATGCCCTGTGAGGCCTTAGGCAGTTAGCCAACACAGTTTAGCACACACAAACGGTGAAGAACGCAGAACAATAGAAACGCATTTCGAGGGTTAAGGTGTGGTCACATTAGCAAAATTTTGTGGGAAAAAAAGGTCCAAGTCTGCATGGGAAGCTTTTACACATCTGTAGGAGTCTTCCAATCTAACTGTTTCCCATTTAATGACTGGATTTTACCTGTGAGATTTTAAAGGTGAATGCACCTTTAGTCATCTGGAGTCTAACAACAGGAAAACAAACAAAATGGCACATGTATTCTTTCATCAACTTTTAATAACAAACCCCTTAAACAAAAATATTTTGTAAACAGAACCAAAAATCACACATCTCTGACTGGTATGATCAAATGTGTTTAGTTATCTTTCAGTGTGAATGGAATGGAAAAAAAAAATCTGCTGTTGGCAAACACATTAGATTATGTAGTTTCATCACACTGCGATCTGGAAGCTGAATGGGTGACTGCAAAAGTAAATGGATGAGGTAAACACTTCAGTTCTTCCTTTTGCCCTTGCTGGTGGGTTTGGCGGGAGTTGGTACAGGTGCTGCCTGGTAAAGAGCTGCTGACACTTTATTGATGTAGTACAGTGCAAAGACAGAGAAGATCAGGCTATACAAGAGAGCACAGAGAAAGAAAGAAAGAGCAAATAAATATCAGTTAATTAAACAGTAAATCTATAAGGGTAAAGTGGGTTTCCTCATCTACAATTGTATTTTGTTTGATTTTAAAAACTGGCATGAGTCTTAATTTCTGTGATAATCAATTACTTTAAAACACAAGTAATATCCCCCCACTTACCATGTTGTCACGCACACGCGATGCACCAAACCAGATGCGAACAGAGAGAGGCACAGGCACACGACAACTAAGGGGAGAGATTAAATGTTTTTGAGACAAGTTGTTTTTTCAGCCAAGGAAGAAGGGTTTTACCTAGCAAAACAATCTGCTAGTTTCACAAAAAAAGGACAATTTATATACTTTTTTTTAACCTTAAATGCTTGTCTTGTCTAGCTCTGCATGAACTCTGTGTATTCCAGTTCAAGACAGTTAGGGTATGTCAAAAAACTCCCGTCTCATTTTCTACTCCAACTTCAAAATTGTCCTACATTGCTGCAGAAGTACCAACCCAGTGTTTACAAAGTGAATGTGCAAAGAAGTTCAAACACCCTTTACAAAAAACAACGATGTAGGGCAATTTTGAAGTTGGAGGAGAAAATGAGATGGGAGGTTTTTGACATAACTCATGAACCAGAATACACAGAGTACACACAAAGCTAGACAAGACAAGCATTTGAGGTTAAAAAATAAATAAAAAAACTAAAAACCCAATAAGACCCTTCTTCGTTGGCTGGGATTGTTTAAAGTTCTTTGAAGCTGCATTTAAACTGCATTTTGGAAGTTCAAACTTGGGAGCACCATAGAAGTCCACTATTATGGAGAGAAATCCTGAAATGTTTTCCTCAAAAAACAATTTCTTTAAGACTAAAGAGAGACAGACATGAAAATCTTGGATGACAAAGGGGGTGAGTAAATTATCTGTAAATGCTTGTTCTGGAAGTGAACGTCTTTCAAATCATTCAGAATCTGATTTAATTTGTATAACAAATTTTTATAATTTGTTCATTATTAAAATGAACTTTCTTCAAGTGAGGAGAAGGACACAGCAAACAATAGACCAATTTCATGTTTGCAAACAGTGATGATGTTTTTTGGGTGGAGGGTGTCAAAAAATGACAGTTTTCAAGTGGCAGTCTATGGAAGCTACAGAATCTAAGAATAAAAAAGGTGAATCTGAGTTTATATTTCAGAATTCTGGCTTTATTCTCGTAATTCAGAGATTATATCTCACAATTCTGATAAAAATATCAACCCGTCATTATCTTTTCCCCTCGACTCATGAGTTTACAACCCACACTTCTGCCTTTTTTTTCCCCCTCAGAACTGTCAAACTCACTATTGTTGAGTTAAATCAAGTTAAAAAAAAATATAAACTCGTATTTGTGAGACAAACAGTCACAATTATGAGATAAAATAGGTAACTATTATGTAAAATGTTATAGGATTAAATAGTATTTCATGCTGTAACTGTAGGGCTAATACAATATGTCCCCTATGAACTGCATGTGTGAATATTATGTAGAACTATTGTTTGCATCAAATTTATGCATTAAATATAGGATAATCATAGCAAATGTCTGCGTTTAGTTTCAAATGGTGTTTTTGATGACAGTATTTTACTTGCGCGTACAGCTCAAGTGACGTAACTGTGACGTCTACTCCAAATTGGTCTAAACCAGTACAACATAAGGTTGACGCACAGTCTTGTGCATATTCTCACACTTACTCTCTGGGAAGATTTTGGCTTGGAAACCTTTACCAAAGACAAGGTTCTCCAGATTATTGAAAGCCTGCAATTGCGGGTTAAGAACTAACAGAACACAGATGTGCAAAACTTAAATAATGTTGAGGTTACACAAACTAGGACTGCATGCATGACAAAGCAGCAGAAGGATACAGTAAGAGAGCAGACAAACAGCACGGATCCCAAGAAGCCTCCCAGGATGGTCAGCCACTCTGAAGAGCCCAGCTGCCGACTGAACATCTGCATTCCTGCAAACACCAGCACTGACAGCAGACTGGACAATAGCAGGGACGTGCTTGTGTTCACCGCTATAACAACACAGAGAAAAAGACAAAATACTATTAATTTTCTTTTATTTTATGTATTTAAAAGAAACATTTAAACAATATTATTGTTAATTATACACAAAGTTTAAGTTTAAACGTATCTGAAAAGTGTTTTAATTAATTCTATTAAGAAAGAATTAAGAAAAATAAGCGTATTGTTTTTGGCGGACAATGTTGACATTTGGTTCCGCGACGGAAATGTTCATTACGGAAGAATTCTAATCGGGAACGAGAGCAAAGAGGGATTTATTTATTTATTTATTTTGTAATGGATAATTGTTCTACAGACAAGAAACATTAAAATACATGGACGAAGTCACATAAATAAACAAACGAAATAGCCAAAATCGCATTATGGATAGACTACAGAGCAGGCAAACCTGCAGGAATTTTGACACGTCAGTGTACGCTCTTCAAAAAGTTCCGTGTGGAAACAAACACTGCAGTTACAATTGAAATTACAAATTTTGTTTGCTTTTAGCCCTTGTTTAATTATATAAATAATAAGCGTACACTGGATAATGTTATTCTTATCGTCTTTTCTATAAATATTAATATAAATATACTAATATAAATATGAAATGTGTTAGCATGGGTTAGCGGTGGGCTAAACGTCATTCAGATTGTACAATGTTGTTTTCCAAACGCAAAGAGGCAAAACAACCACATTTTAGCACATTGCTAATGTTCTCAAATTGGTTTAAATGACGGTCTGCAGCAGGTAACTATTTTGCGATTAAAAGCTAAAAACTTTCAGCATTTCCACTAGTGCACTATTACTATTTGGACTATTTTATGTTCACGCATGCAAAGTAACCGATAGAACAGTGCATGTGGCATTAAACAGAAGATGATTTATCCTGAATAATTCATGTAAAAGCTACACTCACCCATATTTGACAGCTGTAAGGTATAGAGATAGGTTTAACTCCTCTCTTTTCAATCCCAAGGCCAGCAGAGCAAAGATGACGCGACGCAAACGTGTAAAAACTGTGCCAAGCGCAAACTCCCCTTCACAAACCCTCCAGCTCCATCTAGTGGACAGAAAAAAGCGGCACATACACAGTAGAGGATGGATACCCGACCTGAGCCCGACGGTACCCGACGGGCCGGGCCGGGTTCGGACAGATATTTAGAAAGGATGCTCGGGTTCGGGTCGGGCTCGGTCACATCAGCGCGATAAGGCATTGACCATTTAAAATTTAAAACTGCTTAGTAGATTAGCCTAAACTTTGATGGATGGATTATGTAAATAGATCCCATGTTGCACTTTAGTAGCCTATACAGTTTTCGAGGAAAATGGTAAGAGTGATTTTCATTTCAATAGGCTGCATTTGTGTTACGTTAATGTTATCGCTGGGGACACTGTTAATGTTATCGATAGGCCCACAAAACCTGTTGTGTTATTATTTAATTTTTATTTTTGTTTTGTTATTTTTGTATTGTTTGATTTTGTTCTGTTAGCTTGGGCCATTTTTTGTTGGGCTATGTTTGTTTAATTTCAATTGGCTATATGATAAAGCCTCTTGTGTGTGCGACTGTGTTATAACGGCGCTTTTTGCCCCTTGTGTGCGCTTATGCTCTCCTACAGTTGCTTAATAAAAGCGGGCTTTCCACACAAAAAAGTGCATGTGTCATTAGTATGAGAAAAAAATTAGATTTTAACTGTGTCGGGCTGGGATCGGGCTCGGACATAAATATCTTAATGCCTGTCGGACGCGGGCCGGGCTCGGACAGAAAAATGCGGCCCGATCCGCACTCTAATACACAGCCACAACACACGTAATGCATCAATATTTGTATTAAGGGACAATATTTGCCCCTGGATATTTTTCTTGTTTTTTTTTTGTTTTTTTTTTCTTTACCGTTAGAAGATAATTGTCTTAAAATACCCCAAAACAATGTTTTTTTTTGTTTTGTTTTTATGTTGTTTTGATTTTATAGTTTTCTTTTTTTGTATATACACTATCAGTCAAAAGTTTTTGAACAGTAAGATTTTAATGTTTTTTTTAAATTATTTTTTTGTTTTTGTTTTTTTTTTGTTTTGTTTTTAAAGAAGTCTCTTCTGCTCACCAAGCCTGCATTTATTTGATCTAAAATACAACAAAAGCAGTATTATTGTGAAATATGTTTGCTATTTAAAATAACTGCTTTCTATATGAATATATTTTAAAATGTAAAATTATTCATGTGATCAAAGCAAATTTTCAGCATCATTACTCCAGTCTTCAGAGTCACATGATCCTTCAGAAATCATTCTAATATGCTGACTTGCTGTTCAGGAAACATTTATATGTATTATTATTATTATTATTATTATTATCAATATTTAAAACAGTTGAGTACATTTTTTCATGATTCTTTGGTAAATAGAAATATCCAAAGATCAGCATTTATCTGAAATAAAAACCTTTTGTAACTTTATATCAAAAGCTTTAAGTCAGTATAATTATTTATTTATTTATTTTTGTGAAAGAGAATTGTAAAAAATAATACTTTTATTTAGCAAGTATGCTTCAAATTGATCAAAAGTGACGATAAAGACATTTATAATGTTACAAAAGATTTTTATTTCAGATAAATGCTGTTCTTCGGAACATTATGTTCCTCAAAGAAACGTGACATAATAAAATAATAATAATAGTAAATAAATATTTATTAGCAAATCAGAACATTAGAATGATTTCTGAAGGATCATGTCACACTGAAGACTGGAGTAATGATGCTAAAAAATTCACCGTTGAATCACAGGAATAAATTATATTTTAAAATATATATAAGTAGAAAACAGTTATTTTAAATAGTAAAAATATTTCAGAGTTTTAATACTTTTGCTGTACTTTGGATCAAATAAATGCACGATGGGTGAGCAGGAGAGACTTCTTTAAATGCATTAAAAATCTTACTGTTCCAAAACTTTTGACTGGTAAATATATACAGATGCTGAAAATAAATATTATATATTATACAAAATATTATTAAATATTATATATTATAAATATTATATTATATCACGTTCCACCCTTGACTGGAACGCAAGCGGCTGTGCGCTCAGCATCCCTGCGCATGCTCATTACTGATCTCCCCCCGAACACCTCACAACATCCATCGACTACATGCATGGCTCAACATCCGTCAGAATAGACCACAGCAAGCACTGTTGGAAAACCCCTACATCATCATGGATTGCGTTAAATTGGACCTCTCTGATATATTAGACAAATAATATCATTATAACGTAAATGTCTGTCTTATAGCAGCCAATTTCAGTTGCAAATACAACAATTTCGGTTTATTTCGCGGTGTCCTGATCTTAATAAGCCGTTAGTTGTTTTGATCCTGATTCTATATATAGATAATAGCGTTATTTCATTTAATATTAACTGAACAACCGGCATATTTCCAGCAATGGCAGATGCGGAGTTACAAACCTTTACATCCATAATGGACGCTCTCGTGCGCATAAGCGTAAGTACATTTGCATCCTCAAAACCATGGTTTTGCACATGATCTGTGATTTGCATTTGCTGATGTTATTTAACACACGAACACACGTCATCTTTCTTAGAAATGGGGCATTTAGGTATTTTTTACAGTCGGATGTAACATTTAAAAATAGCGTTACAATAAATAAACACTCCGTTCTTTATTCAGAGCATATAATTTCCTCGGAATGTATGAATAACACCTGTAAGCAGAAACCGAGTAGATCATTTTTCATTCTGGTCTGCCACCAGCTACTAAAGCGCATGTAGGCCACGGCTGATTTTCTTTTTGGATATATATATTTGCTTTCCCTCGTGTAGGCCTAATATATAATGAATACGCGTGTTTATTTATAGATTGAATATACTGGCGTATTCAGTCTACCTGACGCATATCAAACGTTGATACAACGTATACATTGATCTAACGACTTAAAGGAAAGATAAAGAAGGCTTTTTAAATTCAAGAAAAGGTAAAAGGCCTTATCACTGTGCATGTTGCCATAGAGACGGGATGCAAGAGCTCTGAGGCCTCGAAGCCTCTGTGGGAAACGCCTGCGTGAACACGTGGACAAACTGGAGCGTCTAAAAGACTGAGAGAAGACAGCTGGGCCACTTTAATTATTTTAATGGCTTATTGACTAAATTAAATATATATGCTGTCAGCTGTGAGGAAAGTAATAGCTAGAATTCTGAACACAGAATAGCTTAAAATAGCCAAAAATTGATTTGCTGGTCTCCCAAGCTGGTTAGAAGCGGTTGAGGGCTCTTTTCAGCTGGGCTGGCTTCAAGAGCGTCTTGCTAACCAGCTAAACTAGCTGAGCGCATGTCTGGTAGGATGAGTGTGTCAGCATTTTCTTTGCATTTGGTTATATGAAAACAGAACAAAACAAAGGTACAAGAAAAACTGATGTAATTAAATTAAAAACAATCATGGGTGATGCAGTTTTTCGCCAGAAATTCCAGTGTTAAACATGATTATTTAAAGAATAAGTTGAAATAATGTGGACTGATAGCTTCAGCAAAAGCATAAACCATCAATCAACAAACATGGAGCTCAAAGTAGGTTTGTCTTTAAAAGTCTATCATTCATTTATCTTTCAAAATCAGTTCTCCTGTACAGAAAATGAACTGGAGATGAAATGAATTGAATTTACTTCAAGAACTGCTGAACTCTACTATAATTTCTTTAATTTAGATTTCACTGGTGAATGATTATGTTTACTTCCTTAAAATGACTCTAAGTTTAATACCTGATATGAAGCTCAGGTGGCTGGAATGTGAATAAACAAGATTTCTGTAACCTTAATCTTTATTACAGAAGCCACCATCAAGTTTTTCAAGTTCGATGAGTGACACTCGTGTACTTTCCTGCATTTGAAATGTTTCAGCTGCATTTACACACTCCTGTTGGAGTCATTTGAAGAGATTTCTAAAATGAAAACAACTCTTAAATATCTCAATTATGAATAAAGCTGCTACAAATATTAGTCATATTGCATGTGCCTCTACATAGAAAACATCATGATTTGAATATTGCAAAAATGATTCCCATTGTTACTCCAAAAGACACGGGGGTAATTTATAAAAAGTACTAATAAAGGAAGTATTGACTGTGGTTTTAATAAACAGCATGGCTGTTTGTGTGTGTTAATGTTTGATATGCAAATCTTTCTTCTGATAGGCAAATGTTCTGACCTTTATCAGTTCCGACTAGCCTATTTCCATATTGTTTACCTTAGAAAAACTCCATAGCACAATCCGTAATCAATTTCTATCATTAAAATGGAATCTAAAAAACGTTCCACCCCAAATAAAACATCTTTTAAATCTACAGTGCTTCAAAAACAAAACTGCACATATAACATCAGGAATGAAGTGTATTTTAATAGGATATATGGCTATGATCTATGTCTATAAATTTCAGCTAATCTATACCATAAAGAGCTTGCTTGTTTGATTGCGTGTGATAATTATTTATTTAACTCTGTCTCTTATTCTCTGTCCAGTCCAATATGAAGAGCATAGAGAGAGAGCTGCACTGTCCAGTGTGTGAGGAGATGGTGAAGCAGCCGATAGTGTTGCCTTGTATGCACAGCGTGTGCATTCTGTGTGCGGCAGAAGTCTTGGTTCAGAGAGGATACTCTCCACCCGAACTCCCACCAGAGCCCAACACCCCCACCTCAAGCCCCATCACACGTTCTCCCCGACAAACACGCCGGCCTGCGCCCAAAACAGACCGCCTAGACCGGGTGATCAGAACAGGTTTGTGTGTTCAATAATAGGCACGAGATCAAAATAAAGTGTGCTGACATTTTATTAAATGACATTTTGGGACATTTCTGCACTCAAGTATTTATTATATCAACCACTAACTGTACACTACCATTGAAAGGTTTGTGGTCGGTAAGATTTTTTAACACTTTGCTCACCAAGGCTGCATTTATTTGATTCAAAATACAGTAAACACTGTAATATTGTGAAATATTTATTTTAATATGTTTTAAAATTAATTCATTTCTGTGGTGGCAAAGCTATATTTTCAGCATCGTTACTCTAGATCCTTCAGAAATCATTCAAACATGCTGATTTTTGCTGAAGAAACAGTTTTTTAGGCCCTGTTTACACTAGTGCGTTTTCTTTTTAAGATGTTGTTTTAAAAGGAAAACGATGCTCGTCTACACTGGCGTTTCAGAAACGACCTCCATTCTCACTACACAACCGAAAACGCATATCACATGACCATTCATAATGAGCATGATGGAGAGCGAATGTGTGCAGCCACACCATCATTTTCAAAAGTCTCGGTTTTGGTCAGTTTACACTGAGTTTTCAAACTAAAACGGGATCTGCAGTGTTTTCGAGAGTCTTCGATTTTGGGGGTCAAAAATGCTGGAGAAGTGTAAACAACAGGCGTAACCGTAGCAAAAGTAATGCGTTTTAAAATTAAAATGCACTAATGTAAACATAGCCTTATTATTATCAGTGTTTAACAGTTGTGCTGCTTAATATTTTTGTGAAAAGCGGGATTTTTAAAATCAGGATTCAAATCAGGATTTGAAAGAGAACAATTTAAAGTCTTTACTATCACTTTAGATCATTTTTTTGCATCCATGCTGAATAAATGTATTAATTTTTTTTTTTATCAAAAATTGTATGACTCTGGCATCTAATTTTAAACTCTTGCATCTCTTTGCAGTACTTTTATTCTCCCACAATCAAATAATTTTAGCTCAAACTAATTATTAGTTAAATTTAAAAAAAAATTAAATAATTTATTTACTTATTTAATAATTACAATTTATATATTATTTGTCTAAATTAAAGGAGTAGTTCACTTCCAGAACAAAAATGTACAGATAATGTACTCACCCGTTGTCATCCAAGATGTTCATGTCTTTCTTTCTTCAGTCATAAAAAAGGTTTTGTTTTTTAAGGAAAACATTTTTAGGATTTTTCTCCATATAGTGGACTTCAATGGTGCCTGTGAGTTTGAACGTCCAAAATGCAGTTTAAACAAGCTTCGAAGGGCTCTAAACGATCCCAGCCGAGGAATAAGGGTCTTATCTAGCGAAATGAAGAGTAATTTTCTAAAAAAAAAAAAAATTATATACTTTTTAACCTCAGATGCTCATCTTTTCTAGCTCTGCCACGCGCATGCGTACTCTGTGTAATCCGGGTCAATACAGTTAGGGTATGTAGAAAAACTCCCATCTCATTTTCTCCTCCAACTTTAAAATCTTCCTATATCGCTGTAGAAGTACCGACCCAGTGTTTACAAAGGGAAGAAGGTCAAACGCCCTTTACAAAAAAAGGTAAAACAGCGATGTAGGACAATTTTGAAGTTGGAGAAGAAAATGAGACGGGAGTTTTTCAACATACCTTAACTGTATTAACCCGGATTACACAGAGTACGCATGCGCATTGCAGAGCTGGACAAGACGAGCACTTGAGATTTAAAAAGTATATAATATAATCGTTTTGCTAGATAAGACCCTTATTCCTCCGTTGGGATCATTTAGAGCCTTTTGAAGCTGCATTGAAACTGCATTTTGGATGTTCAAACTCACAGGGTCCATTGAAGTCCACTATATGGAGATAATTCCTGAAATGTTTTCCTCAGAAAACATAATTTCTTTATGAACTGAAGAAAGAATGGCATGAATATCTTGGATGTGTCAACGGGGTGAGTACAGTATCTGTACATTTTTGTTCTGGAAGTGAACTATTAATTTAATTAGATGAAATATTATTTGTAAAAAAAATGTATATTTATCACTAGAGCATTTCGTAGCATCCTTTCAAATTTCCTCCACCTCCCCAGTTCCACCTGTTTGGAATGATTACATATGTTATATTTATGCTGCGGCAGTATAGTTAGTAAATAATTTTATTGCTTATTTATTTAACAAAAAAAATTAATAAAACATGACAGCATGTCAATTTAATTATTTATTTGTTATAATTATTTTTATTTTAAAGTAATTTTGGTATTTAAACTTTACGTATTTAAAGAAAAATATTTAGTTATAGCATAGCATAGCATAGTTTCAGCTCTGTGCAAAAGTTTATAGATGTTGCTGTATCATTCTGTTGTATTGCATCTGTGCTGCACTTCGCAGGTGTGTGTGTGTTTAAATGTAGCAGCCGTCGTGATGGGCTGCTTCTGCATGTGTCAGCACACAGCGGGACTAGATTCTGTTCTCTTTCTGCATTGATTAGCTTTTCCTTTCTTCCTCCCAGCTTAGATTTATTGGGGCTTACAGAAGCTTTAATGTTGGAAACAGCTTTTTCTATCTGTATCTCTCTTTCTCTTGTACAGTGTGTGGGACACATCCAGGACGCAGGCGTAAAGACACCCCGCCTGTGATCATGCTGTTCCCCTGTCCCACCTGCGGAAAAGACGTGGAGCTGGGAGAAAGAGGGCTCGCAGACTGTCTGAGAAACCTCACGCTGGAGCGCATAGTGGAGAGGTCTCTCTTTCTCTCACATTCTTCAAAATTCCTCCTTTTCTGAACTGGTGCTACATTAGAATCAATTCCAGTAACTGCGCTGTACAATGCAGAAATGTTGTTCTACTGGTTTTGAATACGTGAGCAGATGAACTTGCATCTATTCATAGGCACATCACCATAGAGATCGATAGCTCTTTGAATGTGCTCGTGCACTACGTGGACCAATGAAATCACCTTGCTGTCATAGCAAAATAAGGTTGAGAAAAGGAGGAGACAGAAAAATATTTAGTTTCTTCCTTCCAGTAAAAAGCATGCATGGCATCCAATCTGAACTTGAGTAAAAATGTGCACAAGCCAATAGCCTTAAGCTTTCCAAACCACCATAACGCTGTGTAGGCTCCAATACAGCTTTAAAAAGCAAGTGAAAATATATTTAACTCAAAAATGAAAATGTGATTCAAAACATGTATGATTTTCCTTCTTAGAGAGTGTTTAAAGAATACATTAACCATATAGGCCCTGTCAAGCTCCAAAATAATAAAAAAGCAGTTCCAAGCATTACGCTTTATGCAAAAAACAGAATGAAATCTTGCATTTATTTTGTGAAGATTGCATCAGCATCTTTTAAAATATGCATTTAGTTGCAAAACATCAGGTTTGACATTGTAACATTGTGATGTCAATGTGATGTAACCAATTATTATTATTATTATTATTTTAACATTTGTGTCACATGACTAGTATACAGAGCCCTGCATATAACATGCAAGGAAAATATGGCCGTAATTTATTTAAAACAAGGAAACATGAGTACAATGTGAACACAAATTAATAGGTTGTGTGAACTTATTCTTTAAATCATAGAAACAAGATCTGTTCTTTCTTCCGCATGTCATGTGTGGAGCTTCGTACATGACTGATCGTGTCTGGCACAAGATTTGTTATGGAATGTGAAAACAAAAACAGATAACATTAAAAAGGCATTTAAAACATGTATGTTAAATTGTTAAACTATTTAAATAAAGACATGATGTTCCATCTATAATAAATAAATAAATAAAATCTAACACTTGTGGGTTGAACGTTTACATTAAAAGAGAAATTGGGAGAAAATTGGGAAGCTGAATGCTTTGTTTTATTGAAAGTTGCTGAGTAGATGCAGCTGAGTCGCATCTACATCGCAATAAACCACACACGCATGCTATATTTTATGTACACAAATTAAACAAGGATGCGTACATGTAACCCAATCCACACGTGTTTACTTTTCAGATTAGCCTCACGTTATTTATTTTGAATGCTCAATAGATGACTGATGGCTTTCTTTGTTCGTATGTGCAGGTACAGGCACACAGTGAGTCTCGGCAGCATGGCAGTCATGTGTCAGTTCTGCAAACCTCCTCAGGCTCTGGAGGCCACCAAAGGTTGCGCTGACTGCAGGTCCAACTTCTGTAACGAGTGCTTCAAGCTGTACCACCCCTGGGGCACGCCACGAGCCCAACACGAACACATCCTGCCCACACACAGCTTCAGGCCCAAGGTAAAAACACATGGGAATGTTCAGAAAGAGGATCAACACTCACGGAGCTCAAACATAAAGAGAGAGAGTCTTGAATCAAACTATAAACTCCAGGCACAACTGCTAGTGTTTTGAAGAAATGTACTAGCCATATACAGTCAGACCAAAATTATTCAGACATTTTGATATGTATTTTTGACTAGGATAGCAAAATAAAGTAAACTGCGACATATTATAGCAAAACAAATTTTCATATAGTGGACTACCAGTAAAATTGATAAAAATTTGGGACTAAAAATTATTCAGACACTTTGACCTGACCATGTTTTTTCTACTGCGACCTTTTTATACCACAGACTGAACAAAATTAAGCATCGCTTTACCTAAATTTAACAGCTGACAGCTATTCAGCCTAATTCATTACATACCTTTGGGGTCAAAGTTAAGCTGGGCTCATACAGGATTTTTAGCCCGATTTTGCCCGGATTTTCCCCTCCCGAGAATCCGAGCAAAAATCTTGTCGAGCACCTCAATCACTCCCAATGTTTGGCACGGATTATCTGGTAATGTGAGACGCTCACAGATCGAATCTTGCACCTCCCGATCTGCTCTCACACAAATTGGGGCCGCCCCAATCATATCAAACATGTTTGATATTCAGGGTTTTAATTCGGGATGATCACGGCACATTACATTACTGCACATTACTGATTACATCAGTACTTTCACAACAGCCAATGCACGACCGCAGAACAGCTGCTGTACGGTTCATTGGATAGTGGAGATGGAAGAAACTGCTTCTTATGTTTTTGTAGTAACACTGTATAATGTGTCGAAAACATACCACAACCACATGGAGCAAGGAAAGATCACGTGAGGCGCTCCCTTCGTCATGATAATCTTAATAATATCTCATAGTGTGTGATGCGCCACAATTTTCAAATATTGTAGTGTGTGCATGTTTAAGATTTTAGGGAAGATAATCTGCAAAGATTCTCCTTATGTGTGTGCTGCAACCAGATTTCATAATCGGTTAGGATTTTAAAAATCCTGTAGTGTGAGCCCGGCTTTATCTGACATTATCAAGAAGAATTTGTTCTAAAACAGTTTAACGCTGAGTTCTTGTCATATTTATAACAGCTCTGCCTATAACAGCTCATATATATATCAGCTCTGATGCACAAACGCGCATCTACCGTGTGCTGCGTGCTTTAATTTGTGGTTTCGGTAACAGTGACGGAGAAACGAGACTCACACCTTTAAGTAAATGCGGCTGTCAATCCCAAAAACTGAAGTGTGAACGTGGCCTATTTATCAAAGAATCCTGCAGAAATGTTACATTTGTGTCACTACTTACGTTAAGCAGCACATTTGTTTTCAACAAGAAATGTTTCATGAGCACCAAATCAGCATATCAGAATGATATCTCAAGGGTCATGTGACACTAAAGACTATAATGAGTAATGATGCTAAAAATTGAGCTTTGCATTACAGGAATAAATTATATATTAAAATATATTGAAATAGAAGACAGTTATTTAAACTGTAATAATATTTCACAATATTAATGGGTCGTTATTGCAAAATGATGATACTCACAGCATTAAACTACTTGGCACAAGCTGACTGGTTCATGCTACGTATGCAGCCAATAAGATTGCTGCTTTACATTTACATGACTGGTTTGCATCCACTGGAGCATTTCACACCGTGCTTTCTGAGTTTCTCTGAAACCCTCCACCTCCCCAGCTCCACCTGTATAGATCTGCTACAGGTTATTATATGTGACCCTGGACCACAAAAGCAGTCTTAAGTAGCATGGATATATTTGCAGCAATAGCCAACAATAAACTGTATGGGGCAAAATTACTGATTTTTCTTTTATGCCAAAAATCATCAGGATATGAAGTAAAGATCATGTTCCATGAAGATATTTTGTAAATATCCTACTGTAAATGTAACAAAACTTAATTTTTGATTAGTAATATGCATTGCTAAGAACTTCATTTGGACAACTTTAAAGGCGATTTTTTCAATATTTTGATTTCTTTTCACCCTCAGATTCCAGATTTTCAAATAGTTGTATCTCTGCCAAATATTGTCCTATCATAACAAACCATACATCAATAAAAAGCTTATTTATTCAGTGATTTAAAAAATGACCTTGTGACTGGTTTTGTGGACCAGGATCACATATATGCTAGTTGTCCAAATACATTAACATTGCCATATCAATTACAATGCTAAATGTTGTCATGATAGATCTGTTGTTACTGTAAGTTTAATACATAAGAGCAGTCTTAGTGAGCATAAAAGACTTCTTTTGAAACTGGTAAAAAATTCCCTGACCCACACTTTTGAATGTGTTATGTAAACATGGGCAAAACAGTATTTTACATTGTTTTTATTTATATTTTTATCCACATGACAGTGGATTCTTTTAGCTACTTTGAACTCAATCTCATGCAAACAATATTCAAATATTGTTCTTTTCCACAGCAGTCAACACAGATGATTTTTGATAAACTGTTGTCTCGAAAGTTCCCCTTAACCTAATTTTATTTTCTCTGTCTTCTTCCTTGTCTGTCTCTCCTTTTTCTCATTTCTCTCTTTCTCTCACTCACATGCAGGTGTTAGTGTGTGTGGAGCATGAGCAGGAAAGATTGCAGTTTTACTGCAGGTCATGCCAGCGTTTGTTATGCCCACTGTGTAAACTCCGTCGAACCCACAGTGGACACAAGATCATACCTATTGCGCTGGCTTACCAAACTCTAAAGGTATCCATTCCTGACATTAATCTTTATGTGCTTTATAGTCTTTAGACTATAAACATTATAAATATGCCCAATATGCCTTTCTTTCCTGTTTAAAATGGTTATTTGGGCTAATCTTTCTAAGCTCTAACCCTGCACAGCTCTGAATGATCAAGGGTTGACAGGAGAGGATTTCCTCTCAATGTCTAGGCAGCTCTAGCAGAAGCTGTACGGTGTTGTCGGTGTTTAACATAACTCATCATTCTCCATGTTGTGAAATCACAGGAGAAGATCACCAAGGAGATGAACTACATCTTGGCCAATCAGGATTGTGTACAGGCACAGATCACCCAAGTAGAGAGCGGCATCGCTCAAACTGAGGTACACAGCACTGGTGTTTTAATAATGCTTTCAGTGTTTGTGAAACATCTCTTCAGCTCAGGGTATCCGAGTGGTGTGGAAACAGAACGGGGAGTGTTTTTTCAGGTGTTATAAACTTTTAGCAGTCAAAATTGAGAAAATGATGGAAATTGTTAAAAATTATGTCAACAACAATTATATATGTCGACGCTGATAGCACCTCTGGTGACCCGAGTTTGAGTCCTGGCTCACAGTCCTTTGCCAATACCATTCCCAACTCTCCACCCCACACTTTCCTGACATCCTCTACTGTCCTGATCATTAAAAGCATGAAAAACAAAACCCGTCTATATATAAATTTGGGGTCAAATGTCATGGTGGGGATGACCAAGATTCATCGTAAGAAAAAAAAAAAAAAAAAACCTTTTGTTGTTATTATTATTGATAATACTTTAATTAATTATTATTTATATTGACTTTTGTATTTATTTATAGTTTTCATTAATATTTATATTTCATGTAGGATTTATTATAATTTCATGTAAATATTTGAAATATATGGAAGACCGTAATTACGATTGTTTTTTTTTTTCTGACTTTTCCTCAAAATTGGACTTTATAACTTGCAATTGCAAGTAAAAGTCAATTGCAATTTCACATAAAAGACAGAATTGTGAGATAAAGTCACAATTCTGACTTTTTTTCAGAATTGCGTGATATATAATTTCTCACAATTGTGAGAAAAAGTCAGAATTGTAGAAAAAAAAAGTCAGAATTGCAAGTTTTTATCTCGCAGTTGACTTTATTTCTCGCAACTGTGAGTTTATCTCACAATTCAGACTTTTATGTGATACAAACTCGCAATTGTGGCTTTTTTTTCTCAGAATTTCACGTTTATATCTCGCAATTCTGACTTTATAACATGCAATGCGAGTTAAGTCAGAATTGTGAGATATAAACTTGCAATTCTGAGAACATATGTGACCCTGGACCACAAACCCAGAAGCACGGGTATATTTGTAGCAATAGCCAACAATACATTGTATAGGTTAAAATTGTCTATTTTTTTTAAATGGAAAAATAATTAGGATATTAAGTGAAGATCATGTTCCATGAGGACATTTTGTACATTTCCTTCCGTAATTTTTGATTCGTAATATGCATCGCTAAGAACTTCATATGGACAACTTTAAAGGCGATTTTCTCAATATTTAGATTTTTTTGCACCTTCAGACTCCAGATTTTCAAATAGTTGTATCTTGACCAAATATTGTAATTTCCTAACAAACCACACATCAGTGGAGAGCTTACAGCAATGGACAGCTTTCAGATGATGTATAAGTCTCAATTTAAAAAAAAAAAAGACTCTTTTTAATGGTTTTGTGGTCCAGGGTCACATATCAGTCTTTTTTTCCTCAAAATTGGACTTTATAAATTGAAATTGCAAGTTTATTCAGAATTCAGCGTTTTTACTTCATTTCTCACAATTGTGAGTTTATATCACGCAATTTGGAGAAAAAAGTGAGAAATGTGACTTTATATCTCGGAATTCTGAGAGTTTATATCTCACAATTTTGACTTTATAACACACAATTTAAAGTTTAAATCATAATCTGGAGAAGAAAGTCAGAGTTGCTAGATGTAAACTAGCAAAAAAAAAAAGGTCAGAATTGTAAAAAGTCGCAATTACCTTTTTAAATTTTTTATTTACTGGGAGAAACCGACTTCCATATAAATATAGAATATATAAATTATAAAATATAAATTGAATAGATTAAAGTAAAATTAATATTTAGATTTAAAGTATTTATGATATTTAAAAAGACATGATTCTCCTTTCATATATGGAAGTAAAACCTAAAGATGGATAACATCTCTCTCCGTGATTTACCTGGAATGAGAAGTGTTTTTAGTATCCTTCTAGTTTTTTTCAGTGGTGTTTTAAATAAAAATAATTGAAATATTTATTTGTGAAAAATAATGATGATGATGAATTAAATTAAATGATTGATAATAATATATTCTAATAAAATATTATTAATTTAATATGTACTGTTATTAAATGTAATATTAATTGATTGCAAATATTTTAAATATAAAATGTAATACATTTAATAAATTAAAATAATTAATATTTTTTACATATTAAATTATTAAAATATTTATGACATTTAAAAAATACATGAGAGCTCTCTTCCCATACAGCCAAACCAAAATTTATTTAGACACCTTCAACGTGTCTCACGTTATCACAGTTTATTCGCTATAGTTTCGAAAATGGTTTAGTTTAGGAAAGTTAAACTGTGTCAGAACAAATTCATAATGTCAGATAACTTTGATAGAAAGGTACGTAATGAATTACAATCTACCAAAAATGCACACAACTGTTAGTACGGCAATATTTACACAACTATCAATCCTTTGTTGACCAATTACCAAGCAATGGTTAATTTTGTTCAGTCTGTGATGTCATAGCTTACTTTATTTTGCTATCTTCACTTACATAAATGAACTATAAAGTCCTGTACCCACTAGTAAAAAAAAAAAAATTAGATCGGGTGTCTGAATATATATACTAATAATTTACAGTCAAGCTTTGCTATTCCCCTGTTCTGTCCTGTTTATTCTCTATACCTCTGTGTTCAGGTGAACAGCGCAGTGGCTAAGGAGCAGCTGAATCAGTGTGTGAGTGAATTGCGCGGCGTGCTGGCGGAGCGTCAGGGGGCCTTGGCCATGTTGCTGGAGGGGTCTCGTTCGCAGCGGGCAGGGTCTCTAAACGCACAGCTCTCGGAAAAACAGAGTCTTTTGGAAAACGCAGGGCTGCTCACATACACTCAAGAGCTGCTAAAGGAAACTGACCAGTCGTGCTTTGTGCAGGCCGCCAGAGTCACGCACAACAGGTTAGAGTGTATGTTTGTGGGTTGCTGTGCAGATCTGGGCATTTATGAAATACAAATCTCACAATAGGCTATTGTGTGTTTCCATAGAAACATTTTCAATAAAGTACACAAAGTAAATGTGGGAATATTATATTACACTTGATCACTTGGTAGTCACTTAAGTTTTACTTGATTTTCCTCTCTTTTTTCTCCTCAGACTGGTAAAAGCAATAGAAAATCTGCAGCATTTCTCTCTATCTGCTGATCCCTCGTTCCGACACTTTCAGATGGACGTCTCCAGAGAACTCAAAGCGCTCGGCAGCATGGACTTCATACAAGGTTTTCATAAAAATTTGCTTTTCTGTGTCAAATATAATAATTAAACGCACATCCATTTGAATTTAATCCAACCCCTTATTTTCTTTCTGCAGCTCCATTGGCTCCTGTGATTGACACTCAAAAGACCTTGGCCTATGACCAGCTTTATTTGTGCTGGCGCCTCCCACAGGACTCCGCCCCCGCCTGGCACTACTCAGTGGAGTATCAGAGGAAAGTGGGCGGAGCTGGGGCATTATGGGGAAGGGTCTTGTCTGAAGGAAGCTCAGGCAGTAATGGCACACACTGTTCATGGCAGCGTCTGGATGATGTGGGCGGGACTAGTGCAGTGATTGACAAGCTAGAGATGGACAGTGTGTATGTCCTGAGAGTTCGAGGCTGTAATAAGGCCGGGTTTGGAGAGTACAGTGAGGAGGTGTATCTACACACACCTCCTGCACCAGGTAAGATGCATCCACACACAAATATATACATTATATACAAATATATAGTATAAAATATCAGACACATTTCTTTTTCTCCAGCCCCCTAGTTTATCACATTATTGAATGTTTCGTTTTTATTTTGCATCTTTCCCACTCATTCTACTTTTTGACTTTTAGACTGCAGTTTACAGTCTATTTTTATTCTTTCTCCATTTATCCATCCATCCATTTATTTATTCTTCCTGTCATCTATCTATCTATCTATCTATCTCAAATGATTCTTTGATTCATTTTTTTATTTCGTGCATTCATTCACTGATATTAATTTTCCATCCACCAATGCTTTCATTAACTGATTTATTCATTCATTCATCTCCCTTTTTGTTCATTTTTGTTTGTTCACTTGGCTTGTCAATTCTTTATTTATTTAGTAAATGATTTGTTCGTTTATATCAATTCATCCTTCCATCCAACCATGCATTTATTTGTCTGTTTGTTCCTTTGTTTAGTCACTTGTCCATCCATTCATATAGATTTGTTGTCTATTTGATTGATTCATTGATTTATTCATCCATAAATCTATCTTCCATTTATCCATATCAGTGTTTGCTTGATCATCCATCTATCCATCCATCCCTCTGTCCATCCATCCATCTGTATCAACTCATGTCATTCATTTGCTCATCTATCTATCTATCTATCTATCTATCTATTCACCCATTCATATCACAATTCTGTCAAACTGAAACTGATCTTATTCTTTCTCCAGTTATCCATCCATCCATGTATTCATTCTTTCTGTCATTCATCAACTTGTTTGTCATTCATCCACTTGTTTGTTTATTTGCTCATGTGTTCATCTATCTATCTATCTATCTATCTATCTATCTATCTATCTATCTATCTATCTATCTATCTATCTATATTCTTCTGTCTATCCTTCTGTCATACATTTTTACCTATCTATCTATCTATTTATCTATCTATCTATCTATCTATCTTTCTGTCTATCTATCTATCTATCTATCTATCTATCTATCTATCTATTTGTCTGTCTGCCTGTCTGTCTGTCTATGTATCTATCTATCTATCTATCTATCTATTTATTTGTCTATCTATCTATTTATCTAACCATTCATATCACAGTTCTGTCCTGTTCTGACAGAACTGAACCTGATCTTATTCTTTTTACATTTATTCATCTATCCATTTCTTAATTCTTCCTTTCATTCATCCATTTGTTTGTTTTTTCTGTTTTCTTGTCTATCCATCCATTAAATGATTCACTGATTCATTTTTTCTTTCATGCATTCATTTATTGATATTAAATATCCATCCGTTCTCCATTTATCAATCCATCAGTGCATTTATTTACTGATTAATTCATTAATTCATTCATTTTGTTTATTTTTGTTTGCTCACTTGGCATCTATTCATCTGTATCAATTATTCATTTATTTATGAAATCATTAATTTATATCAATTCATCTGTCCATCCTCCACTTATTAATCCAACCATGCATTTATTTGTCTGTTTCCTCCTTTGTTTGTTCACTCACTTGTTCATCTATCCATACTGATTGTCTATCCATTTCATTGATTCAATGAATTGATTGATTCATTCATCCATTTGTCAATGCATTACAGTTTTTCTTGATTGGTTTGGCTCATTTCTTGAAACCGAGATGACATTCTCAAAACCATAAGGTCATTTGGCCAAACAGTCTTACAGTTCTGCTCAACATTATAGCTCACTAGCAAAATCAAATATCTTTCCCCAAACTCTTCTTCCATGCTTCAAAAGCAGATTCCTTTCCCATATAAAAGGTCAGTACAGTCAAAATAGCACAGATCCTTCTCAATTGCCTTGGCACATGTGCATTCATTTAGTGCTTTTGTCAAAATAACCTGGATGGTTTAGCACAACACCATGGATCCCCTGCAAAAGCTCATATCTCTCCCAAAACAGTTTATCCATGTGTCAAAACTAAATATCCTTCTCATATAAATAGTCAATGCCCCCAAAATGCATTATACCTTTGGCATTGTTTAAGCACTGCAAGTCAAAATGCTTAGACGTTTTGTCACTGAGGCACAGGTCTAGTAACAGAATACCACTATGAATAAAACTAAAAGATTTTACAGTAAAATCAGCCTCCAATAAACCACTCATACTCAAGGAAACTGTAAACATTTTTATTCGTACAAAGAAATGTTAACATTAGAGAACATACTGTGAAAAGAAAACATATACAGGATTCTGTAAATGTGAACAGTTATAAACACAAACAAAAAACAAAAAAAACAAAAAAAACTCTAGCCTACCATACTGTAAATAAAGTTTCAGAACTATAGTACAGTAATATTTTCAGTGGTCGCCATTGTCACCCTCTCTTTCCTGGCCACCATCCTCATCCTCCTGGCCATCGACGCGCTGCTCTCTGTTAGGCCATAAATTCTCATCCACATCGCAACGGATATTTTCTCTTGCGATGCAGCGAGGGAAGAAACGGCGTGAATGTCTCAACCATCCCCTACATTGATCCCCTGTGATGTCCTCACATGCAGCATCCATTGCATGCAGCAGGGCCCTCTGGTCTTGAGCCTGATGCTCATACACCCTCCACCTCCAAGCTGAAAAAAACTCCTCAATTGGATTTAGGAAAGGAGAGTAAGGTGGAAGAAACTCCATTAGCATCCGGGGATGGGTGGTGAACCAGGTTCTGATGCGTGGGCCACGGTGGAAGTTCACATTATCCCACACAATGACATAATGTGGTAGCTGAGGTCCTTCTTCACCTCTCTCATTTTCCGGGATCAGATCAGTATAAAGGTGGTCCAAAAATTTGAGGAGCTTTTGTGTATTGTAGGGCCCTAAACTGGGAATGTGTGTGGCCACACCTCTTTCTGATATAGCGGCACACATTGTTATATTTGCTCCTCGCTGGCCTGGGACATCCACAGTGGCTCGGTGGCCAATGATGTTACGGCCACGCCTTCGACCTTTGGCCAGGTTGAAGCCAGCTTCATCAACGAACACTAGGATGTGAGGGGTTTCGTTGCCTTCTAATGCCATTATTCTCTACAATAGAATAAAAATAAATCTAATCAGTCAAGTAGAGACAGATACTGCAGGGAGGATCTAAAGTACTGTAAAAAGAGGGAGTGAAAAACTGAAGACAATTTCTAGGCATAATGCTCTAGTCACACAAAGCTGGATTCTGAAGGTAAAAAGGATAAAGCAAAACAAAAAAAAGTGGTAACCATGTCTTACTGTAATAGTGTTACAATGATAGACAACCAGTAGTTGACTTACATGCACATACTGGTACCGCAGCTCTTTCACTCTGTCAGAGTTTCTCTCAAATGGTACCCTGTAAATCGGTTTCATGGTCATCTGATGTTTCTTCAATACCCGGTCTATTGTGGAGATGCTGATAGAGTTTATATTTTGGAACATTACATTGTCTAGAAGGATTGCATTACGAATCTGTCTCAGTGTGATGGCATTATTTGCAATGACCATGTTGCATATTTCTTGTTCTTGTTGTTCATTTAGAAGTTTTCTTCTGCCACCCACTTGAGGCTGTCGTCCAATCCTAGACATACAAGTCAAAGGTCAACACTGTAAATTTGTTACAAAATGAGTTACCAATGTAATTGTACTGCTGTTTTATGGTACTAAAAGTGTGATGCACTGCACAGTGACTGGAATACTATTCACAGTATTTTCTCCATTTTTTTTGTCTTTGTCATTTTTATAGTATCATATAACATCACATGAAGATATTACAGTACTCTAGGCCTACACACACACCAACACTGAATAGTTCAATAGAATAGTTCTGTACCTGTTTTCCCTGCGAAAGGTTTGGATGATGGAGGAGACTGTAGACCGAGGCACATTAGGCTGCACTCGGCGACCTGCCTCTGCCATTGTGAGGCGATGGTTTATAACGTGGTCAATAAGGGTGGCCCGGATTTCATCTGGGACATCATGGTGCCTCCGTGCTCCTCGGCCTCTTCCCCCTATTCCTCCACGCATTCTCACTCCTCCTCTTCCTCTTCCTCTTCCTCCTCTTCCTCGAGCAGGAAGTTGCTGTTGTACTTGGCGAGGTGCTTCCATGTTCACACTGCAAATGAAACTGGCCCCGGGCCAAGCTCTGTCTATATACTTTTGGCAGCAGTCATAATCATAGACAACACCTGTCAGGTAACTAAACAAACTGTTTGATTGGTCATCTGAGATGTGGGAAACTGCTCCTTCGTTAGTTCTAATTTCACCTGATTGATTGTCAAGTACTGTCATAAATTTATCAAATGTTCCAAGAAATTCTTTCATGGTATTATATCTTTGACTAATTTTGACAGTTGAACAGACAATTGTGCATATGATGACTTACACAATGAAACCATGCTGATATGTTTTGGAGAGAGTAACCATTTCACTGAAAAATCAACTAATCAGTTTAGATCAGCAAGATCTATTTATTTGGAAAATGTGCTAAATGTGGGCTCATTGTGCTAACTGTAGCTACTTGTACATAATCATTTGAAAAAAAGCACAGAGTCACTTGAGACATGTACTAAAGCATTTGCAATTTGATAAAACCAATGAAAAATGACATTCTGTTGTGAACAATTGCAAGGTGGTTTGGAGATTTGTCCATGTTATTTTGAGAATGTCATCTCGGTTTCAAGAAATGAGCCAAACCAATCGAGAAAAACTGTAATTCACTGATTCATTAATTCTTCTGTCTGTTCGTTTGTTCATTTGTTGCTTGTTCATCTATCTATCTATCTTCTATCATCTATCTGTCTGTCTGTCTGTCTATCTATCATTTATCTATCTATATCTATCTATCGATCTATCTATCTGTCTTCTATCTATCTATCTATCTATCTGTCTATCTATCTATCTGTCTATCTGTCTGTCTATCTATCTATCTAATGATTAATTAATTCATTCACCCATTCATATCACAGTACTATCAAACTGAACCTGATCTTGTTGTGCTATTACATGTGTATCACATTCTCTTTCATTTTCTCATACAATTGATTCTGTTGCATATCAGTAGAATATTTCTCCATGCATATCCACAACTCTTTGACATGTCTCTTTTTTTGCTCCTCTCTCTGTATTATTTCTCCTTATGTTACCTGTTATTCTCCACCTTCCTGCTGTTTCTTTGACTTGTATTCCTATTTAAATGGAATATATCAGCTGCTTGATCTCCTCTGAATCCTAGAGTCCTGGAATATGTGCAATGTTCCTGCTGTCCTCTCTGTTTACCCTCTTTTCTCCAAATTTCCAATCCCATTTCTTCCCTTTTACGCTTATCTATACATATCCCTCCCCACCCCCACCCCCCTTTCACTCTCTCATCCTCTTCCGTTTTTGTGTTCTGCTCCTTATGACCTGGCTTTTCCAACCCTCTCCTCCACTCCACTCCTCCTGCATACCTCAATCTCAGTGTTGTCGTTCTGCCTGGACTCACGCTGGGGCCTGCATGCGGAGCGGGTGGCGCTGGGAAAAGGGCAGACGTACGCCCGGAGTGTTCCTGGGATGACTCTGTTGCAGGCTGCTGATCGGGCCCTTACCTCATGTCACCTCACCTCTGACCTCCTTGTGGCCGATGTTTCCATCACACAGGGACGACACTACTGGGCATGCTCGGTGGAGCCTGGATCCTACCTGGTTAAGGTCAACATAGAAATTAGTACATGATGCATTGATCAGAAGTGACAGAAACCATTTATAATGTTAAAATGTGAGTTTTCTTTGTGTGCAGGTGGGAGTGGGTGTTGAAGCAAAACTACAGGAGTGGTTCCATCTTCCACAAGACATGGCAAGTCCTCGGTGAGGAGAAATGTTTAAGCGCTGACTAACTCAGGGAGCTGACTTATGTAGGCAATATTATTGATGAGTTCATCTCCATTTCTCTCCATAGGTACGATCCAGACAGCGGTCATGACAGTGGCGCAGAAGACGCCCAGGACTGTCCGCCTCCATTCTGTTTCCTCACAATGGGCATGGGCAAGATTTTACTACCCAAATGTGGGGCGTCTAACACTTCTACCGGCCCACTCACCGCCCCCTTACCACCTCGCCTCGGACTGTGTCTGGACTTCGAAAAGGGACGGCTCACTTTTTACGACGCGCACTCTTTGCGAATGCTGTGGGAGGGGACTGTTGATTGCTCCGCCCCTGTTTGCCCAGCGTTCTGTTTTATTGGTGGAGGTGCTCTGCAGCTGCAAGAGCTGATAGCCAATCGCAGCACAGAGCAGAACCCACCAAGAAGAGTGACCATCCAAACACGTGCCACCGACGCCGGTCACTAAACCGTCCGATCGCTTTGAAACTAGTCAAATCAGCACCTTTAAGCAAATCTTCTTTTATCGTTTTCTATCGACTTTGTTTACCTGCTTATTTCGTAGATGATGCGAGAACTGATGATATTTTATATTAAGATTAAGATTCATTTAATTTCAAAAGTGGCTATGGATGCTAACAACATGTAGCATGCTAACAAGTAGGCCAATATTAAATAACAAGGAATCGTTCGTTTTTACGGCCACAAAATGAAAAATTCAAATCAGGTATAATTCATGTTCACTCATAACACCTTAATTTTAAACATTCGTATGAAAACAAACGATTCCTTGCTATTTACAAACTCGTTTTTCCAGCATCGTTAGCATGCGAACCGCCCAATATGGGTGTGCTAATAGAACACCTTGATTTATTCATTAACAATGGATGTGCTCTTTACAGGAATGTAACAATGCCTTGAAATGTGATCTCGTTGCAATTCAAATCCATTTGAGACAGTTTATTGCTGTTTTGTTTCATGTTTCTGAGTAGTTCCCAATGTCCTTGAATTGTCTTGCTACTTTAAGGCTCAACCAAGATGTGAAGCTTTTGGTTGGACATGTTGTATTGGTGTCAGTACACGTCCTGTGCATAGAGACCTCGTCTGTTTGGTTTGTTTGGGCCAAAACAGGGCTGATGGCAGCCTTTAGCAAGAGAAAGTAAAAGAACCACCGTGTAATGAAAAGAATTTGCTTTTGTGAGATCTCTACAGGTGCCTGTGCTAATGTTACACAACCGACTCTCCTGTTTGAATGTCCTAAATCATAATCTCCAAAACAAAACCGTCTCTGACACACCTTATTTTTTTAGGCTTTATTCATAATCACGACTGTTCTGGTCATGCTTTTCTGCAGACTGGTACGGTGTCAGCAATTTAGCGGGCCAAGTTTAATTTCAGAAATGGATGCTGCTTATGACCGTGCAACTGTCAGTCATTAGAGTGTGTGTTGTTGAAAGGAACTTTTTGAAATGTATACTGAATGTCAGTTGTATTTATTGTGCGTGTGTGTGTGAGTGCGCAATGTTATTGCAATAAAGACAGTTGCTGAAAGCTCTGGTTTTGGCCACGTTTTCTGCTGTTTTGATGCGTTGTTGCAGATTCAGGTCTCGTGTGAATTTATATTGATGTTGAGGATATTATGTAGCAGTTCTTAACCATGCTGGTTCTTTGAAAATTGGCAAAATGTTTGTAAATGACACAATAACGTCAGAAGTGAAATAAAGCATCAACATTTCTCAATTGGATTATTTTCATGCCCCTTGATTTTTATCCTGAATAAGGAAATGTTTATGCAGAACATGTATTTGCATTCCACTGTGCCACATTTCCATTGTGTTTTTTTTCCCCATGTAAACACATGCTATGTGGACATGTTTAACTGTTGCACTCATGTATGATGCAATAGCTGCACAAAAGGTAAAATAAGTTAAGATTACCAAAAAAAAAACACTGAGACATTGCTATTTTCCCAATTTCACTGCTGTACGCAAAAACATGGCCTGTGTGAACCGGCCTTAAAAGGATAGTTTACCCAAAAATGAAAATTCTGTCATTAATTACTCATCCTCATGTTGGTCCAAACCCGTAAGACCTTCGTTCAACTTTGGAACACAAATTAAGATATATTTGCTTAATTTTTAGAGATTTCTGACCTTTCATAGACAGCAACGGTACTAGCATGACCAAGGCTCAGAAAGGTAGTAAGGAAATTGTTAAAATAGTCCATGTGACATCAGTGGTACAATCTTAATTTGATGAAGCTATGAGATTACTTTTTGTGCACAAAGACAACTAAAATAACACATTTGTTCAACAATTTATTCCTGCTGACGCAGAAGCCAGCGTTCTGACATAGAACCCGGATGCGCTGCGCCTTGTTTACAAACAAAAGACAATGTACATAAAACAGTGTTGGGGTAAAGCATTACAAGTAACGTATATTATGTAATCAGATCACTTTTTTTAAATAACTAGTAAAGTAACACATTACTTTTTAATTTACAAGAAATACCTGAGTTACTTTTTCAAATGAGTAATGCATTGAATATGTTAAAGGGGTCATCGGATGCCCATTTTCCACAAGTTGATATGATTCTTTAAGGCCTTAATGATAAGTTTATAACATACTTTGGTTAAAATTTCTCAGTGCTAGTGTAAAAAAAACACCCTTTGCCTTCAAAATCAGCCCTTTTTTAGAGCAAGCTGTTCTGTTGCATGTTCGTTTAAATGCTTATGAGCTCTGCTCACCCCGCCCCTCTCTTCTGTGGGGTGACCAGCCGTAATGTTTACTTTAGTTAAACTTTAGTTTAATTTGCTAATTAGCATATTATTAAGAAAGGCGATATACAAAGATGCATAAAAACCCCTTATACTCACTTCTGCTGTAGTGAAGCTGGATCACGAATGATTTACGCGAACATAGACGCACTTATGTAGATCGCCGGGGCATTTTCTTCAAAAACTAAAGTAGTGTTTATCCTCTGCGTCTTTGGCAGCTCAGATGACGGGAGTAAATGATGACTGCTATGTTCATTACTACATCAATCGCCCAATTGGAGACATTTTGTCTTTTCCTGCACCGTAGTCGACACCAGTGTTGGGGAAAGTTACTTTTAAAAATAATGCATTACAATTTTGCGTTACTCCCTGAAAAAATAACTAATTACGTTTGTTACTTTTTATGGAAAGTAATGCGTTACGTTACTTTTGCGTTACTTTTTAAAAGCTGGGCGGGGCTTGTTTGTTTTTAATATAAAACAATTCTAATGTAAAAGCCCTTTTACACCAAAAGTAAAATGAATTCACCTCAAGCTGTACATTTATGCAGGAGATCACTCTTCAGCTATAAAAACATGAAGCACAAATGTTAGTTTATCTAAAGTAATTTTTGCTTATTAGTATGGTTGAATTGCATCATTGAAGGTCAGCAGCAAAGACACTATACATAAAGGATATTTGTTTTATTTAACATATTTAATTATTGCATGATTGCGTCATATGCGGAGTTTGCATTTTACTGTTTAATGCTAATGCATGTTCACATTTAGTCTAAAACATCATGTTTACTCCCAATTTCCTGACAGGAGACCTGTCAATCAATAAATGGGGAAAAAAGTAACTCAGATATTTTCTTAGAAATTCAAAAGTAATGCAGTACTTTACTAGTTACTTGAAAAAAGTAATATTATTACATAACTCGTGTTACTTGTAATGCATTACCCCCAACACTGGTCGACACAATGGCGGTCGAACTGTTCTCAGCTCGCTCATTTAGGGCGGGTCTAAGGTAAGACGGTCATGTCAGTCAACTATCGTGGGAGTGGCCTTGGTCGGTGTGACGTCACATTTAAAAAAGCAGGATTTTACCTATAAAGATTAAGAAAAATACTACTGGGTGGATTTTTATCATTGTAGGGTGTTTGTGTACACACTACCAACACGCATTTACGTTCAAACAACATGTGAAAGTGAGTTTTGTAGTCCATGACCCCTTTAAATAATATAAATGTAATTTATGCATTTAATCACATTTTATTCACCAGTGTCTTTGCTGCTGACCTTAGATGATCCAATTCAACCATACAATAAGCAAAAATGACTCAAGATAAATTAACATTTGTTCTTCTTCTTCTTCTTCTTTTTTTTCTTTTTTTTTTAATTACTGCTGAAGAGTTTTGAACTTTCTTCTTCTGTGTTCTACTGTACAGAAGTGAATTTACTTTTCCTTCAGCCTGAGGCTTCTACATTTGCCAAGAATAGAACTTTTTATAATAAAAACAAAGACGTAAGCCCTGCCCAGATTTAAAAAGTAACGAAAAAGTAGCAACGCATTACCTTCCATAAAAAGTAACTTAATGTAATTAGTTACTTTTTTAGGGTGTAATGCAATATTGTAATGTATTACTTTTAAAAGTAACTTTTCCCAACACTGTCAGTAAACATGTCTGAAGATTTCAACAGAGAGAATGACTTGCAGTTTTTTGCCTAATTACCTTTCTGGGCCTTGAATGTGGTAGTTGTGTTGCTGTCCATACAGGTTCAGAAAGCTCTCAGATTTCATCAAAAATATCTTAATTTGTGTTCCAAAGATGAACAAAGGTCTTATGGGCTTGGAACGACATGAGGGTGAGTAATTAACGACACAATTCTCATTTTTGGGTGAACTATCCCTTTAAGGAAGTTAACTGAAAAAATACTCCCTTATTCTCTGTCTTTCTGGTTCCTTGCCCTTCCCTAGTTTTATTACTTTTACATAATAAATACTGGATAAATAGCGGGTATAACCTAGATTACACCATCCTCTTGGTTTTTGTGGATAGCAGTTTGTCTCCAGACTTGATTCAGGTAGGACTGACTTCTGTTGTTTTCCACATAAACTGTGATCTAATTTTCTCTCTTACAATCTTCACTGGTCAATTACAGGTTCATTTGTCCAGATTATCTTTTGTATTTGTCTGCTGATGAACAAATCTGTGATAATGCAACTATTTGGACAGCGGTTAGCCATATTGAGCCTGTGCTTGCTGGCTGCTGTGATCCTTTCTGAACAAAGTGAGTATTTAATCACTGCTCTCATTTACTTTTGTATTTAACAGCAATTAACAGGATTTGATGCCAATTTTAGTGCTTTGCCTTTGGATATTTATGTCTTTTTATCTTTTAAAGACTATCTTTTGCTCTCTTTGTCTGGCAGAACTTCCAATTGACGTTAGTCTAAATGATGATGAAACTTGCATATCCAGCCCTCTGAACATGTCAGAGGCCTTTGACTTGATCACAGAGCAGTTTGGGTGGAATACCCAGGTTTGTTTGTCTTTATCTTGTCGAACACCAGAGTTAACTAAACCAGTAGTGTAAAATATACAATTAATCATTATCAAAGAGTCAACATTAAAATATCTCCTTTCTCTCTCCATCACTAGACTGGGAATGTTGCGCAGATGACGGCATTGTTTAATCTCTCCGATCGGAATTATGATGGATATTTGAATTATCGTGAATGTATCGTATTCATCAGACGTGCCTTCAGAATCATTGGATGAAATAGACACACATACAGTTGAAGTTAAAAGTTTGCAGAATGTGCAAAATGTTAAATATTTTACCAAAATAAGAGGGATCAACAGTAAAACTGTCTGCTATTTTTCAGAAAAATTGTCCAGGTCCCACAAATTCTTTGGTTTTTCAGCATTTTTGCTGAAAGGGACTCATATGCAACTATTACAGGAGGTTCAAACACTCACTGATGCTCCAGAAGGAAAAATGATGCATTAAGAGCCAGGGGTAAAAAACTTTTGAACAGAATGAAGATGTGTACACTTTTCTGATTTTGCCTAAAGATCCTTTTTTTTCATTTAGTACTGCCCTTCAGAAGCTACAGAAGATGCTTGCATGTTTCCCAGAAGACAAAATAAGTTACATTTACCCTGATCTTCAAATTCAGAAAGTTTTCAACCCCTGCCCTTTAGTGCATTGTTTTTCCTTCTGGAGCATCAGAGAGCATTTGAACCTTCTGTAATAGTTGCATACTATTACAATCCCTCAGTTGTCCTCAGTGTGAAAAGATGGATCTCAAAATAACATAGTCATTGTTGGAAAGGGTTCAAATACACAAAAATGCTAAAAAAAATGAGGAACTGCAGACAGTTTAACTGTTCAGGACAAACAAGGGACTCATGGACAACTATCACTAAACAAAAAAACACAGCTGTGGATCATTCAGGTAACTAATTATTTTCACTTGTGGACTATATGTAAACATCTTTTATGTGAAATATCTTATTCAGGTCAGTACTAAATAAAAAACAACATGCATTTTGTAAGATCCTCTTATTTTGGTAAAATAATTAAGATTTTGACTTCAACTGTACATTTTGTGGGAAAGTATAACCCCAGTAAACAATGTAGAGGTTAAGAGGTCATAATTAAAGTGCATGTGAATAGAAAAACTTCTCTTTCTCTCTCTTTCTCTACTAAATAAACTAAATACACAGCTTAACTGGTTACGTGTAGTCTTTCTTAAGCACCTTGATATATCTCACATCAAGTAAAGCCTAAATGACTGAGAAATGACTGAAAACCAAAATGGACAAACAAACTGTTTTTCGTCACCATGAACGTGATCCACAAAACAAAACAAAACAAAAAAAAATAGTGCTACAACCACATATTGTGACACAAGCACATCACTGAGGTTATAATATATTAGCAGGTTCTTTTCATATGATGTGAATATTTGATCAGAATGTGCCAGCACATTATTATCAAGTGATTAAAGTGAAAGTAAAAGAATGTTTCTGGTAAAAAAAATTCTGCTTGTGAGTCCTGTTTTTGTTCGTCCTATATACAGACTGACTCACCCATTTCAATGGTATGTTTATCATTGTTATAGTCATGATTGAGGAAGCTGAAATTTGTAAGATTGTGCACGTAAGTCTGAGAACACAGAGTTTTGCACGCTGGTTTATGTATGAATGTCACATTGTGTAAATATTGCTTTGCATAAGGTCAAAATTGGATCTGCTGTACTTGAATACTTGCATTATTTTCATGATGTTCTTCAGGAACGAGGAAGAAAATCACCAAAACTTTTTTTTTTTTAAATCCCCTCCCACTCATTGTATCACATGTGAAAATGGGTGGTGATGTGTAAATCACACATTTATAGCTTTTCTACTCTCCATGTTCAGAGCAGGTCGCAGTTTCTCTTCAGACTTGATACAGGTAAGAAGTACCCGCTCTCTGCAAACTGTTTTACTTGTTCTTATTCTCTGTTCACTGTTCTTATTTTCTGTTTTCATTGCATGCTTTAACTTCAGCTCCAGTGTTCACGGCAGGCTATAAACATTATTGCTATTACTGCTTATTTGATTAACTGAATATTATTTTTGTATGCTTTTTGATCAGTTCTGTATGTATTGATTTGTAATGGTTTTACATTTGCATGAATTAAGAGATTAACACAAAAACACTGCACAATATCACAATTTTATGAATCTATTAGGTCAGTTTTCAGATACAGAAGCATATCAGATATCATAAGGTTTAGTAAAGTGACACTTTCTAATAATTTGTCAACCTGCATTGTTTTAAACATATAATTCAAATGGTTACAATGCCATCCTAGACAATGCTGATTTGAAGTCAATTACTTGTATTAATATTGATAGTTGAAAGACTTCAGCTATCCAATCACTCCTAAAATTAAAATTATGGCATAATTTACTCACCCTCATGTGGTTTTAAACCTGTGCGACTTTCTATTTTCTGTAAAACGCAACAGATGTTAGAAAGAAGATGCTTTCAGTCACCATTCACTTTCATTGCATCTTTTTCCATAAGTAAGTGAACAGTGACTGAAACGGTCACACTGCCAAACTTAATCTTTTTCTGTTTCACTGAAGAAAGACATTCATACGGCTTAGAAGCAATAGGGTGAACTATCCTTTTAAATCTTTCACTCTACCGATATTTACAAGAAAGTGTAACAGCATGTGAAAACCCACATGAGCTCTGTCACCGGGGTGTTTTAAGTTTAACAAAAGCTTGAACAACCGGATCGACAGCTCAAGCAATACACTTCATTGAGCATTTTAAAAGACTTACATGTTTGCATTCTTTGCAAAATGATTGTATTACATTGATGGAAGGATAACTGGAATGAGCCACTGAGGATACAATAAGGAAATGAGTGTGTAAAACCAGAGTTCCCAGAAACATATTTTTCTTGCAGTTTATCTGTAATCTCTAGAACTAGGTGTAATGTCTCTTTATGAGATTGACTTGATATAAGTGAGGTTTGGTCCTGTGTATGTTTGTAGATTGCTGTGGTAACCTTAAACTTAAACTACACTGTGAAAAACAATTTGTTGAGTCAACCCAAAATAATTTGTAACCTGGCTGCCTTAAAATTTTAAGTTCAGTCAACTCAAAAAAAGTTTATTCAACTTGAAATGTTAAATTATACTAAGTGACAACTTAGATATTTGAGTTGAATCAACTTAAAATTTTAAGGCAGCTGGGTTGCGTACCCATCTGTTAAGTTGTTACTTAGTACAACTTAACATTTCAAGTTGACTAAACTTACTTTAGTTGACTGAACTTAAAATTTTAAGGCAGCAGGGTAACAAATTATTTTAAGCTGACTCAACAAATTGTTTTTTATTTTTTTACAGTGTAATAGCAGGACTTAAAGAGGAAATAACTCAAAATCATATGAAATGTCTTAAAATGTTATTTACTCAAATATATAGTTGTATATTTTCATACCTATTATTATAAGACTCATTTATACAGTTTAAAAAAATAAAGAGGGAAAATTACTACAATATTATCTGGAGAACATATACTCTTAGTTCATGTAGTTCATAAACTTAAATGTATAAACCTGATGTAAAACATTTTCAGTTGAATTTAATTTTTTGAATAATGCTTTTCACAAGAAATATTCACTCTTAAAAAGGGCTCCAAAGGGGTGTTTTTGCAGTGATGCCATAGAAGAACCATTTTTGGTTTCCCAAAGAACCAATCAACAAACAGTTCTTAAATGAACCATTTTGAAGAACATTTTAAAAATCTAAAGAATCTTTTTCCACTATAAAGACCCTTTTCTGCATTTGAAAGGTTCCGTGGATGTTCAAGGTTCTTCAAAGAACCACTGATGCCAATAAAGAACCTTTATTTTTCTTAGTTTTTTTTAGTTTTATTAGTGTTCTTCCTAAACTATTCTCATATGTAAAAAAAAAACACATTATTTTTAACGTCATAATTAGTAGAATTAAACAAAACATAGTGAATAAATGGTTTAAGTTAATTCATAAAATTTTGATAAATAAAAAATAAAAATAAAAAATCCACATTTTAAGACAGGGCTACATATTAAAAAGACACCGACGCGTATTCTGGAGCACCCTTAGTTTTGCCTGAGATTACCTGATGTGCCCCTGGTCAAGATTTTTTCTTTTATTTTTAAACATAAAATAATGTTTGCAAAAAATGTTCTCTCTCTGCCTCCTTTTTCTCCCCATACTAGCATACAGACGAACTAAAAACCACAAAACTTCAATTTTGTGGCATATTTAAAATCCACATATAGTGACGATTAATATTTTCAATATTCTTTAATCTAAATTTCTTTATTTTCCTTCACAGTCTCTCCTCATCTGAGTCTCACAGTCTTGTTTTTGGGAAAACATCTGCAACAATGGCACAGTTTGGCCATCTGGTGGCAGTGTTGAGCCTGTGCCTGCTGGCTGTTGTGGTGAACTCTCAAGGTGAGTGTCCAATCAGTTTTCGTTTCATTGGAGATCATACAGACCTATTACAATCTAGTCTTTATCTATCTATCTCTATCTATCTATCTATCTATCTATCTATCTATCTATATATATATATATATATATATTTTTTTTTTTCCTCCAGAAATTCAGATTTCAATGCTTTGCCATGTCATTTAATCATGGTATCTCACTTCCATATGGATCTAAAACCTTTTCATTTGCTTTCTTTTTATATAATAGAGAACCCACCTCCTCCTCGCCAAGGACAAGAGGTCTGCACACAATACACTAATAGTGGGACCCAGCTCCTGGACATGCCAAAGGTCTTTCAAATGATGCAGATCGAGTTTGGATGGGCAATCCAGGTATGTATATACACATACTTTTTTTAAAGGGATAGTTTACAAAAAAAAGAATATTCTGTCATTAATTACTCACCCTCATGTTGTTCCAAACCCGTAAGTCCCTTGCAACACAAATTAAGATATTTCTGATTAAATCTGAGAGCTTTCTTACCCTGCATAGAAGTTTAAGCCACATTCAAAGCCCAGAAAGGTAGTAAGAACATCATTAAAATAGTCCATGTGACATCACTGGTACAACTGTAATTTTATGATGCTACAAAAATACTTTCTGTACGCAAAGAACACAAAAATAACCACTGTATTCAGCAATTTCTTGTACTATGAATGTACTATATGTGTGTGGTGCTGCTGATGCAGGAGCCACACAAAGTTTGAAAATAGTACATGTAGACCATTCTTATTCTCTGTCTCTTTCTGTAGACCCTGAACCCGATGGTGATTCAGCAATGGATGGACGATGTAGATGATGATCACGACAAACTCCTTAACATGGCGGAGTGTGCCAAACTCGTCCAGAGAGTCTCTGATTCCATTCGGAGGCCTAATGCACAGCCATAAAGAGGCCATATCGACTGATTGAAGTATATGAAGGAAAAATAAGATTTCACACAAGCTTGCTTAGTATGTAGGTCTATAGCTTAATCTTAAGTAATAAACACTGCAATGTAATGTACTAAAAATCTAAATAAAGCAATGTATTGTTTTAGAAATTACTTTAAAGCAGGAATTAAATAATCTTACTTTAAAAAAATGAAGAAATAAAGTTTGGTCAAAAACGCTGATCTATGACATCTTACTGCTTAATACTTCCATTTTGTGCTTTTGTACGCTGGTTCTGGCTGTTGATGGCAATCAGTGCAGGTAAAATAATAAAGTAAAGTAAATGTGTGTAAAATATGTGTGTAATAAAATATCTTTCCATTTACTACCACCAACAACACACCAGTCTAAGTTTAAAGGTTTAAAGCTAAGATCTTTAGTTAGCGTTGGCGTTATGGCGTTCAATGTTCATGCAATGGCGTTAAATGTTCATGCCGCACTGCCATCTCGACGTGGATTAGCAAGTCCCTAAATATGTACATTTACTGATACTTGTGAGTTTTATAAAGAAGTTTACAAAATAAATAATTCACCTACCGGTCCAACGATGAAAGGAGCAGTTTGGCCATCACTACTGAGGATTTGTCATCAAATCTTTCCACCTTGTGTGTGCTGTAATGATGTTTATTGTCATTTTTGTCGTCGTTCTTTCATCTGCTTCTTTAGCCGCTCGATTATCCCGTATTCTCCACTGGTAAAGCTCGATAATGAGTTTCATTCTTAATTTTTGCTCTTTCCAACACCAAACTACTAACTTACTAACGTTTTTACAGAGAAAGGATTTTGTCCGTTGTTTAGTGAAAGACCGCGGTTCAAGTTAATTTATTTTAAAACGATGAACACTGAGAGAGGTGACCCGAAGATATTATAAATACAGCCTTGTCTAATCTGAGTACACACCTTTCAGATGAGTCTTTACAAAAACACAGTTTAATTCTTAAAAGGATTGTTTACCCACAAAACAAAACAAAACCAAAAAAATCATACTCATCCTCAAGTTGTTCATTCTTATGTTCTTATATAAGTAATAGATTTAAAATGTATTTATTTTATAGTACGTGTAGTCCAAGCCTATTTACATATTTACTGACATCGCTTGAGACTCACTGATATAAAAATTACAAACAATTGTAATTAAACTTTATTTGGAGTACTACTTGTGCATAATGCACATTTCTTAATATTAAGCCTAAAATATGTTTTAATGTCACTATTGATGAAGATTGTATGATCTTTAAAAAAGTCTTTAAAATATTTATAATTATACTTGCAATAGTTCCACTTCAGCACAATCAAATATACTTAAGCATATCTTTAGTTAGACTTAAGCACTACTTCCACACAATTTAAGTGCATTAAGTACAACATTATTGATCAAATTTAGCAGACTTTAAATACACAATGGCATGCGAAAGTTTGGGAACCCCTTGCAGAATCTGTGAAAATGTGAATAATTTTAACAAAATAAGAGAGATAATACAAAATGCATGTTATTTTTAATTTCATACTGTTTGCATGCATGTTATTTTTTGTTTAGTAAGATATTTTATATATAAATTTTATATATTTACATGTAGTCCACAAGACATGTTATTTTTTAAATTTATTTTATTTATTTATTTATTTATTTTTTGTGATGGTTGTTCATGAGTCCCTTGTTTGTTCTGAGCAGTAAAACTAAGCACTGTTCTTCAGAAAAGTCCTCCAGGTCCTCCAGATTCTTCAGTTCTTCAGAATCTTTTGCATATTTGATCCCTATTCCAGCAGCGACTGTATGATTTTAAGATCTATCTTTTCACACTTAGGACAACTGAGGGACTCAAACGCACAGCTATTAAAAAAGGTTTAAACATTCACTGATGCTCCAGAAACAAACACGATGCATTAAGCCAAGGGGTGAAAACTTTTTGAATTTGAATATCAAGGTAAATTGTACTTAATATGTCTCCCGGAAAACACGCAAGTATTTTCTGTTGCTTCCGAAAGGCAGTGCTAAATAGAAAACAAATGATATTTCAACAAAATAAGAAAAATTTGGACATTTTCATCTTGTTCAAAAGTTTTCACCCCCCGGCTCTTAATGCATCGTGTTTCCTTCTGGAGCACCAGTGAATGTTTAAACCTTTTTTAATAGTTGTGTTTGAGTCCCTCAGTTGTCCTCAGTGTGGAAAGATGGATCTCAAAATCATACAGTCATTGCTGGAAAGGGTTCAAATATGCAAAACATGCTGGAAACTGAAGAATCTGCAGGACCTGGAGGATTTTTCTGAAGAACAGTGCTCAGTTTAACTGTTCAGAACAAACAAGAGACTCATGAACAACCATCACAAAACAAACAAACAAAAAAAAAAAAACAGTCATAGATCATAAAGGTAACCACACACACAGTATTAAAAACCAAGGGTTCCCAAACTTTTTAAGGGGGTTATTTTAATAATTACAGCTATTTTAGTCTTGTGGACTATATGTAAACATCTTTTATGTAAAATATCTTACTCAGGACAGTACTAAATAAAAAATAACATGCATTTTATATGACCTCTCTTATTTTGTTCAAATTATTCACATTTTCACTGATTCTGCAAGGGGTTCCCAAACTTTTGCATGCCACTGTACCATTTAGTATACTAAAAGTAGAATTGCAGGGTATTTTTTATTAAGTACATAATATGTAAATGTATCGCAGTATACTTAGCATAAAATAAATGTATTTTAAATACATTTAGTACATTTACTTTTAGCTAAGGTATACGCACTGACTTGCATAGTATTTTTTCCCTACATTTTTTTTAGGAATAATGTAGTGTTGCATGCAGCACGGCGTCACTTTCATTTTTATTTTTTTTTAATTTAAATAACTTGGATCCAATCAGAAATCTATGTTCCTCATGTGAACATTCAAGATTGCAATGATTAAATCATTTCACCAGTGGAATTTCACCACACAAAGGTAAATGTGACCATACCCTTAATGTGAAAAACTTTTAAAATTAGCATCAGACTATTGAACGCAATTTTAAAGTCTCCAGTTCAGGCAAGATGTTGAGGTTTGGCTGGTTAAAGATCTAATCAGCCTCTGGAGGTGGGTGTCGTAACTACACCATCTGATGCTGCAAAAGGCATCTTTATCCGTTGACAGCCATTTAAATGTATTTGTGTAGGCAAAATAAATTCTGCCTACACAGCATGTAAATCAGAAATATTTTGTTATATTATAGCAGATATGTTACCGGTGCCCAATTATTTTTGGGGAGCTCTAAAAAGTAAGACTTTTTTTTTTCACGGTTTGCTACTTGGACATCACAGCTCACAACAGTCGCTAATGAAGGACAAGCTCAGCAGCTGCCATTAAAATGAGTATTGCAAATGACACAATACAGAAAAATAAACTAGGTAGAGCTTGAAATAGCAGCTTGAATGTTTTGGGTCTGCACAGTGTTGCCTGCCTAAAGCAACTGCACATGAAACACAGAGACAGAAGATGATGAGACAGTTGGGCAGGAAAAAAAACAAGGCCACCATTATAGCTGTGACCTTTGACCTAACCTGTTTTACTGGCAGAAGTTTAACCCCCTGAAATCTCTGACAGAGGTCAGCAGGTGCCAGAGGGGTGCTGCCTGTCTGCGCCTGTGTCTCCTCCTCTCCGTCTCACGTTTATTACTTTTCTCTCCAGATTTGAAGGATGAAGTCTATCTGTTAAAAACATGTCAGTACAACTTGCGGTGCTTTTGGCATCTTTGTTAACATCTACAGTTCTGGCGGAAAGACAGAAACAGACAAATGCAAACAAGCACAAGGAGATAATTAAGGCTGTTAGAAAAAGGAGACCTGAATGAGATGAAAGTTAACAGAACAAACATGATACATGAGATGAGAAGGACTAAAGGGAAAAAAAAGGAGAGAGCAGCACATTCCTCTTCCTCTGTCTCTGCTTCCCTTGTTCAGGCTCTTCAAAACAACAGCTGGAGCTCTCACAGGTGTGTTTTACTTGCTGAAAGCTGAAACATATGAGCTGACATTGCACACACACACTTACAAACACACACATGCTAGCATGCTGATGCAGCAAACACACACTACTGTTTTTCAGAGTTCAGCAAGCAAGTTTAAAGTGCTCCTTCTGCACATTTATAACATTTATTGGGATCATCACACACAACGAGATCTTAAGCCACACTTTAAAATGTATATTTTACAAAGCAAAAATATCAATCAAAATCAGTAGTTTCTGCAAATACATTATGCTGAAACTATATTTTTCTGAGACATATTTTGCATTTAATGACCAGCAGTGTTATATTACCTTTCAGTTAGTGTTGTGTGGGTGTTTCTGTCACACTGGCTGAGGGAGTGACAGCAAATTGGACATCTACATTTATTCATTTAGCATACACTTTCATCCAAAGCGACTTACAAATGAGGAATACAACAAGCAATTTATCATCTTTCACTTTTCTGACCAGAGTAATCAATTTTGATATTTTTTTCTAAATGGAAATATAAAAAAATAAAAGTTTTTGGCTTCCATTCACCACTATTTGACTTCTCAATTCAATCCTTAAACTGTGAAGAATGTTTTTTTGGGGGGATTTTAAACATTTCTCTCTCTAGTTTATTTTAAAATGTTATATAAAATGTTAATTTAATACAATTAATATTTAAAATAAATTTGATATATTATTTAATATGACTGAATTAACTTGACCACATTTGATTATACCAATATTTTTTAAAAGGGTTAAATCAGCAGAAATAGATCCTTAAAGAGATCATCTAAAGAGTTCATCTAAAAATGAAAATTACCCCATGATTTACTCACTCTCAAGCCATCCTAGGTGTATATGAATTTCTTCTTTCAGACGAACGATGTTGAAGTTATATTAAAAAATGTCCTGGCTCTTCTCAGCTTAATAATGGCAGTGAATGGGTGTTGATATTTTGAAGCAAAATAAAGTGCATCCATCCATCATAAAAAGTACTCTGCACAGCTCCGGGGGGTTAATAAAGGCCTTCTGAAGTGAATTGATGCTAATTGTCTTATGCTAGTCTGTTCTTCATGAAAAATCCTTCAGGTCCCACAAATTCTTTGGTTTTTAAGCATTTTTGTGTATTTGAACACTTTCCAAAAATGACTATGATTTTTAGATCCATCTTTTTACAGTGAGGACAACTGAGGGATTCATATGCAACTATTACAGAAGGTTCAAACGCTCACTGATGCTCCAGAAGGAAAAATGATTCATTAAGACCCTGGAGGTGAAAACATTTGAATTTGAAAAATCAGGGTAAATGTAACTTATTTTGTCTTCTGGGAAACATGTATTTTCTGTAGCTTCTGAAGGGCACTGTAAATGAAACAAATATAATATTTAGGCAAAATAAGAAAAATCATTCTTCATTCTGTTCAAAAGTTTACACCCCCAGCTCTTAATGCATCATGTTTCCTTCTAGAGCATCAGTGAGTGTTTGAACCTTCTGTAATAGTTGCATATGAGTCCCTCAGTTGTCCTCAGTGTGAAAAGACGAATCATTGTTGGAAAGGGTTCAAATGCACAAAAATGCTGGAAAACCAAAGAATTTGTGGGACCCTAAGGATTTTTCTGAAAAACAGCAGACAGTTTTACTGTCTTAACAACTATCAGTAGTGGATCATTCAGGTAACAACACAGTATTAAGAATCAAGCGTATGTAAACTTTAGAATGGAGTCATTTTTATAAATTCAACTATTATTTTCTCTTGTGGACTGTATGTAAACATATTTTATGTTATTTATCTCATTCAGGTCAGTACTAAATAAACAATAACATGCATTTTGTATGATCCCTCTTTATTTTGCTAAAATAATTAACATTTTGCAGATTCTGCAAGGTGTATGTAAACTTTTGACCACAACTTTATTTGTCTGAAAGAAAAAGTCATGTACTCCTAGGATGGCTTGAGGGTGTATAAATCATGGGGTAATTTTCATTTTTGGGTGAACTATCCCAGTACCATGTTTCCAGTCTAGACAAAAGCTAGTTATTCATCAAGTGTATTACTGAAAATGTCACTGAGAGTATGTACACTAGTTAGCAACCTAGACAGCTCTAAGGTGGTGTGTATATTTGTGTGTATGTATCCCAGAGACTGTCTCTGCTGCAGGAAACAGTGGTATCCTGTTTTGCAGTGGACTCCCATTGTTGCGCTGATTAAACATACACTAATATACACACCCACACGTACACACACCACAGCTACTGCACTGTTAGTAATGAGAAAAGAGCGAAGTGTCTGAGATCAATCAGATGTGATTCATAATACACACATTTGCCCGGATGTCTTCACACAAGGGCTCTCATCTTGCGCGACAAAGGATGAAACACTGGACACCACACGTACACACTCTTGTGTGATTGTGAGTGAGTGTTGTCTAGTCTCTCTGTCTCCACATGGTCATCCATCAATCCTGACCATCCAGCCCCTGGCTCTGTTTATTTATCTGTCTGTTCAGTAACAAAGACGGTTTACACTGTAATTACACTAAATTGTTTCCTAGTTTAGGCCAAATGAGCTTGTCATAGTGTGGTCGCCATTTTTCATAAGGGAAATGTTGACGTCTCTGACCAAATAATTGTAAATGTTTTTTTCTTGCAAATGATGCACTTTCCCCTTATCCTTCTTTCCTTTACATGACAAAATAATTTATTTTAATTTGTTCATGAAAGCTATAAGCATTTACAAGCGAAAAAAATTCTAAACAACTATGCTGGCAGATTTGAGGGGACAACAGATGATGGACTTTTTCACTAGAGGAAGTGCTACTTTTTTGACTATATGCATTACAAAAATGCAGCTTTTCACAAGACGTTAACTGATGGTCTGGAGTTGTGTGAATTATTTGTGGATTACAGTGATGTTTTTATCAGCTGTTTGGACTGTTTTGGATTCTGACGGCAACCATTCACTGCAGAGGATCCATTGGTGGGCAAGTGATGTAATGCTAAAGTTAACTCTGTACACTCTAAAAAATGCTTAAAAACAACCATTTAGGGTTATTTGGCAACCCAGATTTGGGTAAATATTGGACACAACACATGCTGGGTTATTTTGACCCAGCTTGTTGGGTTTTATACATTAACCTATTTACTGGGTTGTTTTTTTGACATAGTGCTGCGTCAGTCCACCTACTGAAGGTTTTCATTTTAAATAAAAAATGCACTAAAATTTGTTTATATATATATATATATAGGACAAAAACAGTTCATATACAAAATGTTTTAAAGGAGAAGTCCACTTCCAAAACAAAGATTCACATATAATGTACTCACCCCCTTGTCATCCAAGATATCCATGTCTTTCTTTCTTCAGTCGTAAAGAAATTATGTTTTTTGAGCAAAACATTTTTAGCATTTTTCTCCATATAATGGACTGATATGGTGCCCCGATTTTAAACTTCCAAAATGCAGTTTAAATGCGGCTTCAACAATCCAAAATACGGTTGTAAATGATCCCAGCCGAGTAAGAAGGGTCTTATCTAGCGAAACGATTGGTTATTTTCATTAAAAAAATACAATTTAAATATTTTTTAATCTCAAATGCTCGTCTTACCTTGCTCTGCCTAAACTTTGTGTATTCTGGCTCGAGACAGTTAGGGTATGTCAAAAAACTCCAATTGTATTTTCTCCCTCAACTTCAAAAATCATTTCAAAATCATCCTACATCACTGCAGAAGTATCGACCCGGTCTTTGCAAAGTGAACATGCAAAGAAGATCAAACACCCTTAACAAAAAAGGTAAAACAGCGATATAGGACAATTGTGAAGTTGAGGGAGAACATGAGATGGGAGTTTTTCAACATACCTTAACTGTCATGAAATGGGAAAAAAACAGTCCAGGCAGAGTAAGACAAGACGAGCGTTTGATATTAAAAACGATATAAATTGTATTATTTTTATGAAAATAAATGATTGTTATGCTGGATAAGACCCTTTTTCTCGGCTGGGATTGTTTACAACCACATTTAGGATCGTTTGAAGCCACTTATGAAGCCATTTAAACTGCAGTCCATTATATGGAGAAAATTGCTGAAATGTTTTCCTCAACATATTTCTTTACAACTGAAGAAAGAAAGACATGAACATCTTGGATGAAGAAGGTACATTTACATGAGTAACATGAGTACATTTTATGTGAATCTTTGTTTTGGAAGTGGACTTCTCCTTTAATTCAATGTCAAGTCAGTCTTTCACAATCATGAAATCTTTAAAAACTTTTTGGTTTTAAGACATGAAAGGAGCAGCAAAAGCACCCAACAGGTATCGGCCCTGGTGAAAAAACCAGCATATGCTCGTAGGTAGCTGGTCCCAGCATGAACCAGCAAAGGACCAGCATAAACCAGCAAAGGACCAGCTTAAACCAGCATCAAAACCTACCTAACCAGCATCCCAGCATCAAAACATACCTACCAGCATATGCTGGTTTTTTCATCAGTAGGCTGTTCCAGTTCATTAAATGACTTATATTCATGGCTTATCTCATATCCTTGTTTAAAGTTACCTCGTGCCATCTTGTCTGTCCGACATTTACATTTCAACCCGTCAAACACATAGCGCGACCACAGCTGAAACAGTGGCACACTATCAATAGAGGGTTTGCACTTACATCATGATTTGGTCAGTTACCCGGATGCGCGGCCATATTGGCAATGCTTGGATATAAACAACAGCATGGACTTATGAGTAAAACATGTGGAAGCTGCTAAATCATATACAGAAGCACTTTAGTAAGCAGGAAAGGGTGCAATATTTTGAAAAACTAAAGTTAGCAGTTGGAAAAGACACATCCCTGGTGAAAAAACCAGCATATGCTGGTAGGTATGTTTTGATGCTGGTTTATGCTGGTTCTTTGCTGGTTTATGCTGGTCCTTAGCTGGTTTATGCTGGTCCTTGACCAGCAACATGACCAGCAAAAACCAGCAAAGGACCAGCTTAAACCAGCATCAGAACCTACCTAACCAGCATTCCAACATCAAAACATACCTACCAGCATATATGCTGGTTTTTTCACCAGGGATACGAGCAGTATTAATTAAGATATTAGCCTTATATTTCACCTACCTGACCAGAAATGATAAGAACAAACACGAATGTTGTCAAGATTCTTGCCCTGGAAATCCTGCAGTTTGGCCAACCACAAACGCCTTTGTTCCTCAGATAGGTTTTTGCACTCTTCTCCTTGATTCGTTATACCTTTTGGCAGTCTAGTACTCCAGATATTTTCCAATTCAATAATGGACCTTTATCACACTGGAATTGAACACCGGAAGCGCTTGTCGAAGCAGTGTATCGATTCTTCCGGTTATGTATATTTTTCAATATGCTGTAACCACTAGTTGAATAAAAGCCTGTTAAAATGAGCATCTGCAGGATAATTTCAAAATCCGGACATTTTCAGAGACAGGCGAAGAGATATTCTGATGATTACTGTGCACAGAATTTTCCAAACTCAACGGAACTTGTAGTTTTAATCGAACGTACCGATATGAGAAACCCATGGCTCATAAACATTCGTAATTTCACCACACTGCGTCAATGCTGCAGTGTGTGTGAGACCTGATGAATAAAATCAGAATCAACATATTTATTAATTTGTATGAAATTTTAGTCTTTATTCTGTTATTTTTTATTCACAGACATTGCACTGTATGTAATTCACGTTTATGCCAAAACTCTTAAATAATACTCAAATCACACTGTCAATGCGCTATACTGTCTAGATTAATTAGCTAAAATGTTCAACATTGTTATTTCTTTAAGGCAACGCCCGCGCATTCATTCATATATTTTAATACGACTCTTACGAAAATTAACCATGGTATGTGTAGTAAAACTATGGCAATACAATTGGAAATCAGTCCGCGGAAAAAATAAAAATATAACATGGTTACTACATTTACTATAGTAAAACCATGGTTAATTTTGTAAGGGTGTTTATTTAAAATGTATTTTAATGTAAACAGGTATAAAATATGATGAGAAAGACATTGTTAATGAGAAGACGAAATTGACTGCAGCAGGTTAAATTAATTTATTATTCAGAATGCACATCTGGAAGAGAAATATATTAATAGGAACATTTCAGCAGGTGATATGAGGTGTAGGCCTAAACATCCTCAGTTTCGAAATGCATGCCCCACGCGAACGTGCTCCCGCATAATATTTTAGAAGGACCTTAATTCATCCCACGCATCTCATCCGTGTTGTGTCAGAAAAAATCGCAAAAACTGCAGTGTGTCGTCGTTTAGAATAAAAGCAGCCTTGTACACTGCAGTAACACCGGCGAAAGAAAGGAAAGAGAAGATTCTAGCATTAGTTTTCATTGCGTTACGATGGGACCGGAAGTGGGGATACACTGCTTCGCTTACCGGATATAGGAAGTGAGATAAAGGTCCATTGACCATTTTCAGCAGCAATAATCAGCGAAATGTGAGTTTCGATCGGTTCAATGGCAGTGTTTACTTTCCGTGTGGCCAGTATGGCCAATTGACGACGCGTCGTGAAAACACTATAGCTGTGTCCGAAACCGCTCCCTATCCACTATATAGTGCACTATATTGGGTGTCAGCCATTTTGTAGTGATGTCCGAATTTTGAGTGAACGACTTCATTCCCTACATTTGTTCACTACTTTTTACTCACAATGCATTCTGATTTCGAGTGTACAACCGATGTACACTCGCTGAAGCACTATATCCCACAATCCAATGCGGAGAACCGACGAGCTGAAAGAGAGAGCGGGAGCGAACAAGTTTGAATTAGAGATGCCCTTTACATCTTTATTATTTCTGCTTTAATGTTTATTTAATGTATTATTTATATCAAAATATATTAAATAGGCATTAACTTAATTTAATATTTTACTAATTTACTGAGGTGGCATATTTGTTAATTTCCAAAAATGATGATAACATGGTGGGTATTTAAAAATGTTCGTTGGTAGCGTTTTCATTCTGTAAAATTAACGGTCGCCTGAGGGCGCTCTACGACCAATGGCATATACGCTTCTCGGGAGAGTTCAAAGATACTACAAACAATAAATACATAAAATTATGAACGTGTTAATGTGTATTTATTTTTGTTCACAGTGTTTTAATAGTATTTAATAATTATATGAACATATAAGCATTTCAAAACAAATTAATACCATTTATGAAACCATAACTTCCATTCAGGAAGTTTCCAATCAGTCAAGTTTTCTCTCAGAATAGAACATAAAATGACCGCTGACAAATGTAACCAATTTTAACCGATTTGACACCAACTACCCAACATTGGGTTGCACTAACCCAGCACTGGATAGGTATGTGAGGTGGTTCATCATTTGTATTGACAGTAAAAATGACCCAGCAGATGAGTTACAGAAAAAACTAACCAGCACCTGAGTAAAAAATATTAAAAAAATGACCCAACAAGCTGAACCCAGCATTTCGGTTTAAAAAAAAAAAAAAAACAGCAATTTGTAGAGTGTATATAGATATAAATCTCACATAGAATCTCACTACAGAGTATTATATTGTACTTTATATTTATGATAAAAACTATGCATGAATAAGTGGTTTGTTGTATTTTCCCCCTGCTGTCTGTGATCCTGTTACTATCACAACAGAACGGACCCGTGAACCATTTTGGGTCACGACCCACCAGTTGAGAACCACTGATCTTCTAACATTTTGTTTATGAATGTAAATTTTACCATTTACATTAAAGCACTTAAACAAAGCTGACTGAACAACTTAAAAATGCCTTTTGTCTTCATGTTATGTTCAGCATTGTTTCTCTCACAAAAGAGGTAATTGCCAATTAAATTCTCTCTTTTTCTTTCAGAAACACACTTTCATGATAAACAATCACCACCCACAATCCTTTTCCTCTTTCATGTCTTTCTCTGAGAAGCAGACAGGAAAAAGCATGTAAAGACTCCATAGGCACTGAGAAACAGCAAACACACGGTTCCCACTCGCTCCTGTTAACCAAGACAAACGACAAACAAGCAAACAACACACTCACTCACAAAGTTTGCTGAGAGCTCTACAAAACCAATCACCTAATAGTGAGAGATAAATGTGTTGTTATTTCCCACAGAAATTAAAATGTCTGTCAGTACGCGTTACGCCTCAGCTTTTGAGCGTATTTTCGTTTTCATTGCTCACAATCAGCACTGATCCTCTTTGAGACCAGAACAAAATCCTCTCACATTCCCCTGCTAAGCTCTCATAACTTCTTCTCTCAGTCTCAGCCAGACACTGAAGGTTATGTTATATAAAATTTATTTAAGCCATTTTTTTCCCCTCAGTAAACTTCAGAAAGTACATCCCTCTACAGTAAAACCCCTCTGATATAATATACACTGTTGCATAGGATATAAAATAGTACAAATGAACATAAAATGTAAAACACACACACACACAAAAAAAACTTACAACACTAAAGCCATAAACAATACAACGAAGTTGATATGTTTTAAATCATTGTAATAACCACAAAAGCCAGTCTTGGAGACTTGGAGAGGCGGTAGTGAATAAAGTACCAAATGATAAAAGTGTGTCTGTCACAGATCAAGCATGTGGAAACAACATTAACAGCCAATGACAGTTTAAGATTTGCATTGTACCATCTTTTATGGGTTATAAATATGTCAATTTAAATAAAAGTAAATTTGCTGATTATTCCTCCCCTTGTATCCTGCCTGTCACCACAACTTGGTGAATAAAGCCTTGAGATTTTGTTCAACTTTGGTGTTCTCTGAGGGAGAGGAATGTATGAAGTTATTGTTTATTTAAATGATTGTTTTTATGGGATCATTGTAAAGAATGATGACCTAACAGTGACAGTGTTAAGAATAAAAGACCTTTTTGTTCCTACTACAAAACAAGAACTGTGAACTGAGGCGTACAAGATTTCCTATTTTCCGAAAACTCAGAAACAAATATTCTTAAAGGGATAGTTCACCCTAATTCTGTCAAATTCTGTCATTAATTACCCTCATGTCGTTCCAAACCCGTAAGACATTCGTTCATCTTCAGAACACAAATTAAGATATTTTTGATTAAATCTGAGAGCTTTCTGACCCCCCACAGACAGCAATGTAACTGAAATGTTCCCACACCCAGAAACGTAGTAAGAACATTGTTATAGTAAAAACATGGACAGGGGAGGGTCAGAAAGCTCTCATATTTCATCAAAAATATCTTAATTTGTGATCCGAAGATGAACGAACGACATGAGGGAGAGTAATCAATGACAGATTTTTCTTTTTTGGGTGAACTATCCCTTTAATTAAACATCATTCAGTTAATCTCATTTCTATGTTTGTGTTATGTTATCTTCCACACAAAGGAAGGTTTTAGACATATAAAATTTCTTTTGGCCTTTGTCACTTGAGTTGGATGCTTATTAAATAGCTGCCAAACTGCAACATGGACGCAATTTCGAATGATGTTATAATAGTAGCCTATGATTAATGAGCAATCTGTAAACACTACATTTATTATTTATATATTTGTCATTTTCCTAAAGGCCACTTGGAACTGTATCTAACCACAAGAGAAACAGAAAAAATATGTATTTGTGTAACAGTAACACATCATTTTCTAACAAAGGAATGAGATAAAAAAAACAGTTTGGGGTGTGCTGTGTTTGGCAACTATTAATTAAAAAAAAAAACAAAAAAAAACCCTCCAAACAAACGAAGAGCATCCTCATCCATACAAGGATTAACCAAAGAGACAAAGTGAAACCAGTCTGTCACTCAGAGAACTTAAAATTCACCAGAAATAATATACTGTCATTATTTACTCATACTTATGTTATTCCAAACCATTATGACTGACTTTTGTTCCAGGAAAAACAAACAAAGACATTGTGAGGAGATTCTTTTCCATCCAATTACAATAAGGGTACAGGAGCTTTCATGACATAAACACATGATAAAACAAATCTTAAAGACATGTTTGTTTTTAAGCTACATGATAGTCTGATAATTTTTCCCTTTCAGTGAACTTAAGAACTGGATCAGTCATATATGAGCATGAGTTATTCAGCTGAATTATGAGATTTATTAGAACATTACTCAAAGGAACAATCTGTTTATGAAACAAGTGCCAAGAAAAGCCAAGATTAAGATTTCCACTTAATAAAATAGTTTGTTCATCACACAAATGTTAACTTGCGGCTTCTGAAAACTTGGAACATATTGTATGATATGATGACTACTACAGTATAATGTCTGTTTTAATCAATGAAAGCTCCTGTTTCAATACTTTGTAATTCCATGGATAAAAAAAAAGAAAATGTATTTAAATAGTCTGTTTGTGAGTAGAAAACATGTCATACAGGTTTGGGACAACATGAGCAAATTGAGGAAATAATTATTAAATGAATTGTTTATCTAAAAATGACAATTCTGTCATCATTTACTCACCCCCATGTCATTCCAAACCTGTATGACTTTCTTCTGTGGAACCAAAAAGAAGATATTTTGAAGAATGTCCGCTGCCGAGCAGTTTTGGTTAACGCTGACATACCACTGACTTATATGTTTTCCACAACAGAAAGTAAGTCACACAAATTTGTAACAACATGATGATGAGTAAATGATGACAGGATTTTTATTTTTGGGTGAACTATCCCTTTAACTAAAGATAAACATATAGTAAAAAATGGTCTGTCTTTGCAGAATTTAAAGTGGCAGTTTCACTAGAGGTTTAAGTTCAGAAAGTCTGATGCGAAGGACACCAGAATCTCTTCTGGCTTGGGTAAAGGAAAGTAGAGAAGGCAATTAATTAGACTCAATCACATTCAATCGAAACCCTCTCTCAGATCTGGATCAGTTTATAGGAGGGCTTGTTTGGAATGACAGCTCCGAACCACCAGAAGAGTACGAAGCGAATGAGGCTAGTGAAGATACCGGGTGTGTTGGACACCTGAAAGATAACAAACAAACAAACAAATAAATTCCCAATGCTTTATGCTTCACTTCAAACCAACATCTCAGGTCAGTCTCTTCATCATCTTACCATGATATAATAGTCATTCAGTTGAAGCCCATACAGCGTCCATGACGTGGATGTGAAAAATGTAGCGACGGTCAGGGAAAAAGACAAACGCTCCACAGACTTACTTCGCATGATATCCAGCTGTTGGAAATAAAGAATACAACGGGTTTTTTTTTTTGAGAGGAGAATGATGTTTTTGCTACGGTTTATCATTAAGTACAGAGGAGACAGGAAAAGTTGGGAGAAAAGGGGATTGAAATATGACACAGGCAACACTCAAACCTGTGTCTTCCACTTAAAGGGATAGTTCACCCAAAAAATACTCACCCTCATGTTGTTCCAAACCTGTAAGACCTTTGTTCATCCTTAGAACACAAATTAAGATAATTTTGATGAAATCCGAGAGCTATCTGACATGTCATACCACAGTCAAGGCAGAGAAATTAAGTAAGGACATCATTAAAATAGTCCATGTTCAACCGTAATTTTATGAAGCTACGAGAAAGGTGCACAAAAAGTATTCTTGTAGCTTCCTTAAAATTGTGGTTGAACCACGGTAGCTGTGTGCTGTCTATTCAGGATCAGAAAGCTCTAAGACTTCATCAAAAATATCTTAATTTGTGTTCTGAAGATGAACGAAAGTCTTACAGGTTTGGAACGACATGAGAGTGGGTAATTACTGACAGAATCTTCATTTTTGGGTGAACTAGCCCTTTAAGCACCAGCACATGTACTCACTGCTGCGTCACAGCTTCAACCACAACATGTTATTTACACTCACGCGTAGTCGCTCCCATAACAAGGAGATATTGACACTTGCAAACAGTGATGGAGGGAAAAACAGGAAGCAACAAAAGGAGGTACGAGAATGACAGGAAATACACCACCGGGCACAGAAGAGATAGACAGAGCTGGACTGATAAATATGGAATAGAGAAAGATCCAAAACAGGAAGATGGAGACTATGAGAGGGCACAGAAAAGAAGGATGGATGTAGTGATAAACAAAAGATGGAATGCTGGAATGTCAATGCAAGACTTCACAACATTATTTTTACTAAGGAAATGATAAGAAAGGAACATGTACATTTATTTTAGAGTCGATGTATGCTTTATGCGATATGTAAGGGTGTCAGAGTTAACGTAAAATAAATGTGATAGTTTTTTAACATGATTAACATGTTGACATGAACGCATGTTTAATTCTATTATGTGGTGTAATTCCTGTCATTTTCTTCCTTTTTTCCTATTTAATTATATGTTATTATGTATGTTTGATGTGCAGCACTTTGGTAAGCATTGTTCCTATATAAATAACACATTTATTTATGTAATTAAATATATTTAAATATGTGATGCCATCTGGGAAAACCCATCGGATGTCACGCTGGGACGTTTTCAGGAAATTCGAAAAAATTTTTTGTCAAAATTAGGTTGTCATCAAATTATTATTTCATAACATCTTGTCTATCATCTTTGAAAATATCTTGGAAAAATTCACTTGTTTAGTGTAGAAAATTAGCGATTTATTGCAGTAAGCAGAAATTACTGTCTTTCTCTTATGTTAAGAACGTGCTGCCAAGGTGCTTTCTCTGAAAAAACAGTTAATCTATCAAAATAAACCATGTAACATATTTAATAAAGGTGCATCAATGCACATTCCCCGCCAGTCCTGTGTAAACTACGGCACGCAAAGTTTGTTTGTTTTATTAATATCGTGAGATGGAGGAGTGCAACAATGCAGTACTGTAGTTGCTCACTTAGTTTAGCACTGCTCAGTCTTGATGTCAGTGGCCTAAACAATGTTATAATGAACTGTTTCACTTTCAGAGATGAAGGATCAGATGATGAAGTTACTAAAGAGGAGGAGTTCGATGACAGTTGCGCTGTGCCCACTTTGTAAACTACTACAAGGTACACTATTCGTGCTATTTAAACATACAAGGGGTGATCAAAAGTTTAGAGACTACACTGTAAAAAACAATTTGTTGAGTCAACTTAAAATAATTTGTAACCTGGCTGCCTTAAAATTTTAAGTTCAGTCAACTCAAGAAAAGTTTATTCAACTTGAAATGTTAAATTATACTAAGTGACAACTTAGATATTTGAGTTGAATCAACTTAAAATTTTAAGGCAGCTGGGTTACTTACCCATCTGTTAAGTTTAGCAAACACAAATATCTAAGTTGTTACTTAGTACAACTTAACATTTCAAGTTGACTAAACTTATTTTAGTTGACTGAACTTAAAATTTTAAGGCAGCAGGGTAACAAATTATTTTAAGCTGACTCAACAAATTGTGTTTTTTTATTTTTTACAGTGTATGCTCATGATAAACAATGGAAAACAGACATTCGTCTGTTTGCGTAATGATGCAGTATAGCACTCCTGACTTGGCAGACAGCTCTCGTTAAACCCATTAAGTGAAAGCCGCCTTACTTTAAGCTCGTTTCTCTCAAAATTCCATTCCTGAAAATCATAGTGTTCAGCCAACTTAAGATAGCCATAACTTTGGTTACATTCAAGCTATGGACAAAATAAAAACAGTTTTAGAAATGGCTTTCATATGGTATCAAAACCTAAAAAGGTAAAATTTCACAATGTGTTGGGTTTTCCTAGACCGCATTACATATGTTCTATTATGAGGTGCATTTTCTGTAACTTTTATTTCCCCAAGCTTATTCAGGCTGATGTGCAGCACTTCTGTTATTTTCAAAGTCCTATAGGGGTGGGCGATATGGCAAAAATATCATATCACGATTTTTTTCAGAAATATCACGATTCACGATTTTATCACGATTCTTTGTCATGTTGGTTTTACTATTTTGCAAATTGTCTGAGCAGTACAGCCAAACTAATTTCCCTATTTTAAAAACAAGGACTTTCAAGGTAACAAAGTATAAAATAAAAAAGAATAGCAGATATTTAGGTCAAAGTGAGCGAAGATAAAAATCTTTGTCATTATTTTATCTTTGTTATTAAAAGATAAAAACAAAGAATACAAACAGTGCTTAATTTTTCAGTTAGCAGTAGCATTCAAGAAAATGAATTAACAAATATAAAAAGTGAAACACTATATACTTATACACTATATATATACATCAATTGTACACTGATTCTTATTAAAGCAACTGTATTAAAGGTTTTCATTCAAGAGCAGTGAGTGATTTTTCTCTTTGTGTTTTGTTTTAATAACAATTATAAGAATAGTTTACCCAAAAATAAAAATTCTGTCATCTGTCTGTCAATTCTGTCATAGTGTTTTATTTTAATACCATCATTTATTCACTATCAGGTTGTTTTAACCCTGAATGAGTTTCTTTTTTCTGTTGAACGTTGTCTATTTGATCATTTCTATTATTAAAATCAATGGGGACCAGCTACTGTTTGGTTATCCACATTCTTCAAAATATCTTATTTTGTGTTTAGCACAAGAAAGAAAGTAATACAGGTTTGGGACAACATGTAAGTGAGTAAATAATGACAGAATTATATTTTTGGTGTGAACTATCCCTTTGATGACAAGCGGCAGCATATTTAGTACTGGCCCTTTAAGCGCTTAACATATAATACAGGCAGGCATCCGTTTTTTTTCTTCTCTCAATTCAACTGTTTACTTTCACTTTAGACATAAGCTTCTAGAAACTGTTTTTATATGTAAACCTTGTGTGTTTTGACAACATAGTAGCGTAATCAGACGTGATACATAACTTAGTTCAGTAATTAGGCGCTATATAACAGTATTTTAATGTGTGCCGTTTCAGGTGTACGCGCAGTGGAAAAGCGCATGTCGGAACACCTCACGAATGAAATGTTTAACCGGCAAGACTTTAAAGCAAATAATGTACTTTTGTGAATGTGAATAAGAGCAGTGTCCCGTTAGTGTAACTACCGCTGAGTTAACACTGAAGTGAATCTATGTCGCGTTGTACAGTATATTGAGACGGAGGCGCCAGAACTGCAGCTGATAGAATAGCACGATACTACGATATTTTTCAAAAAGCAGATCGTGGACACATTTTTATCGTCCACGATCAAAAATCGTCATATCGTACACCCCTAAAGTCCTATATAATGAACCTTGACCTATAATTTCTTTAACGTAGTTAACATGTACACTGCCCTCCAAAAGTTTCTAAACGCCCTCGAAAAATGGGGTTTTGGACAATATTGGCATAAATCCTTTTTAATTATTGATAATTTTGCACACTGATAAGGGACAACACAAACTACGAAAACATATTTTATTACATAAACAGTTTATACATAGAAAAAACATGGATTTGAGATTCATCAAAATATCCACCATTAGCAGCTATTCCAGCTCTGCATAATCTGGGCTTAAATTCATTGTATTCTAAACTTAATTGGCAATCAATTGTTGAAGCTAATAAGGTGTGCTGACCCAAAAATCTTTTAAAAACCTAGGCCAAGCTTAAACCAGTAACCAGGCATCACAGCTGGCAAAGGGGCATGTCTGACTTTGACATGTATATATTGCCATTATTATGTAATCAAAATGAAAATCATTATTGCTGGTCTTCAATGATAATGTTAAGTTACTTTAATGTATTTGCACCAAAAAATGATAAGGATTTATGCTGATATCGTCCAAAACCACACTTTTCCAGGGGTGTTTCCAAACTTTTGGAGGGCAGTGTAAATGTATGCAATTAAATAATCATAACTCTTTAATTTTATAACAGTGCAAATGAGATAAGTAAAATGTTTTTAACAAATTTACTCTATGAAAGTCATTTGACAGTCCTTGTAATCAGTGTTTTACATAATCAGATTACTTTTTTTTAAGTAACTAGTGATGCATTACTTTTTAATTTACAAGAAAATATCTTTATAGTTAAAAAGATAAAATATAGTTACTTTTTTGACTGAAAGCTCTCCTGTCCCCATGTTGAGAGAAATTGGGAGTAAGATGTTACATTAGCTCTAGAATAAATGTGAACATGCATTAATTCATCTCACCCACAAAAAAAAAAAAAAACAGATTTAGTATTCATCAAAATGAATAAAAAAAGTGAAATGCAAACCTGCTATAATTAAATATGTTAAATAATACAAATATCCTTTATGTATTTAATCCCATTTAAATTACCAGTGTATTTGCTGCCGACCTTCGATGATTCAATTCAACCAAACTACTCTAGATAAACTGCTGAAAAGTGTTGAATTTTCTTCTTCTGTTCTACTGTACAGACGTGAATTAACTTTTCCTTTATCTTGAGGCTTTTGGAGTAAAAAGGGTTTTACGTTTGCTAAAAATACAACTTTTTATATTCAAAACAAACAAGCAAGCCCTGCCCTAATTTAATTTTTGTTTTGCATTACTTTCCACAAAAAGTAATTAAGTAACGTAATTACGTAGTTACCTTTTTAGGGAGTAACGCAACATTGTAATAAATACAGTATGTTACAACTGATACAAGCTTGTGGTGTGTTTTTCTCATGTTCATGTGCTTTACTCCAATGTGATTCTCAGTAAATATGTGCAGGTAATTATTGACTGCGTATTTGAACAGGATTAATGCTGGTTGAATGTATAGGTGTGTACTCACAAGATCAGCAAGCGGAGAGAGGTACATGCTGATGGTGAACACACTGCAGGCGAGGCCCAGCTGGAAGAGTTGAGATTCTCCAGGAGGAATCACCACAGAAAAATACACCCAGCCTACACACAACACAATCACCATCGTCAGCGTCTGTGAGAACACTCGCCTCTGAAACACACAAGTACAGCAAAGTTAAGTAAGAGGAAGCTGTTACGAAAATGGGAGGGTATGCTTTAGTAATATGGACTGTTACAACTTATTATTTCAGAACATTTTTATTTATTGTACTGTATATACAGTGCGGTTCAAATGTCTGAGAGCATGTTAAAAAACTCTGGGATCAGACTTGACCTAAACATGGATCTTAAATCATGGGCGTCGCTAAGCCATTTTTAGGGGGGCTATAGATCGGCTCCTTCCCATCTTTCAGCGCGTTCTTCTTTTTCAATCCACAGACCGCGGCAGTGCAGAGCGAGAAACAGAGGTGTGTGTTTATCGAAAGATTTGTGTGGTTCTTTGTCTTAAGTTTAGTTTTCAAATTATAATAAGTTTTCGTTGCATTCACCCCTCGTCACACTACAGCTGTTTCCTTCTGTGTAAATGAAGCACGCATACTTTATAAAACGATCATGTTGCCATTTTCATTTGAAAATTTAACTTTTAATATAATATTTATTAAAGTGCATGTGGCAAAGAGGTTTGCATAGGCTACTTGAGCTAAGTAAAAGAGGGTTGTACTAGAAATGCAAACAGTAAAATGTTGTATTTGTACAGTAAACAGGCGTGCGTGTGAGAGAGAGAATGAGAGAGAGCTCATGAAGGCTTATATTTGGCTTATTCAGTACTCAAATGTTATTTATGCAGTACAGAGAAATACTGCAATAAGTTTAGTATACTGCCCCTATTAGTCAAACTTTTTTATATTATTTATATATTTATTATTATTGTTATTATTATTATTATTTTATTATAATACCCTAAAATGAAAATCCTACAATCGCCCCTGATCTAAATCATAACGAAATGTGATTTTAAAATGAAACATTTTTTTAACTCAACTTTTCACTCAGCTCGTTAACATACAATATAACACAACTGATAACACAACTTGTAAAATGTTGTATTATTTTTTTTCAGTTAAATTTTAACATTTAAACATTTCATTCAAATTGCCATTCTAAAAATATAACTTGTGATTAACATTTTTAATAAACTTTTAAATGACACTTTCACTCAAACTAGTATTCTGATAATATAATGTAATTAAAATAACTAAACTAACGTTCAAATACAAATTTTAACTCAAATTGTTATGCACATAACGAGATTTATTATTATTATTATTAATATTAACTAAACTTCACAAAAATGCTCATCCTGATAATGTAACTTGATTTTAATATATTTAACTCTTATTATTTTTTTTTAATTCACTTTTAATTCTAACTGGTATCCTGGCAATATAATGTGAAATAAAATAAAAAAATAGTGCATTAATTTTTCACTTCAACTTTTCAATCAAACTGTGTACGCCGATAACATAATTTGTAATTAAAATACTGCATTAATGTTTAATAATAAAATTTTAAAAATGCAAAACACAAGATGGTGGTCTCAGACTTTGGGCCCTACTGTATAAGCTTCATAAATCAGTGGACAGTGCTAAATGACAAACCTTATCTTTGGTATAATGACAGTAGGCGATGATGTATAAAGTCTGTAAAAAGGCCCCAATGATGTTTACAGATATGACCGTTCCATCTCCATTTAATAATCCATAGTACAGCCATCCTAGATTACTAAAACACACACAGAAACATGATGATTAAGCCCAACTGAAAAATATGCACAATGCACACATGAAGTTGCAGTCACATATGCAATATTACGGAAGTGAGCTACAGGTGTCAAATATCAAATACATACTTCAAGCATGTGGTGAGGAAGGGCAGAAACTGAACGTTATCTGCACTCTGTGTGGCCTTCATTTTCTTCAAGTCTGTCCTGCAAACGCAGAGAGAACATGCGGTTAGAAGAATATTATATTGGAAGATAAACAAACAGTAAGTTATACATATGCAAATCATACGCTTCATATTTTGCACTGTAAATTCATACTGATAGTGAAATTAATTTGCTTCAGATGTTCTCCAAATGTTTACATGCTCAGCCTACATACACCTACAGAATATAGCTGTTAAAAATGTACTACGGTTTCATGCAAATTACCATAATTGCTACAGTTATTGTTAATACTTTAAAATCTTCATAATCTGTGATCTTCTTGATGACAGGGTTAATATCAGCAGTAATAGTAAGTATACTATGTAGGCGGAAACTTTTGTTTGTGTTCCTGTAAGGAGGCTGTTTATCAAGTTTGAGCGAAGGCAGGGTCAATACTAATTGTAATCACTACAGTTAATAAATAAAACTTTAACAGAGAACTCTGTTTATCTGAAGCATTTATAATTAATTTATTTACATATTAAACAGTAAACTCAAGGAGGGCGCAAGATGCGAAGTTTATTCCAAATGCGAAGATTATTTAAACTGGTAAGTGTATAACTTACAGTTTAGCTCGGCTACATTACTACTGATATGACTGATCACAAATATAAAGTAGAACATAACATGTAAGTAACTTACAATCCCGTCGTGAACATCCCGACGGTGAATATGATGCACGCACATGATAGCAGCTGCAGAAAATCCATAGACTGAAAAAGCAAAAAATGAGCTATGCTTCTGTGCAGGCACCTGTGCTATCAAGCGAATATAATTATATTTACAAAACCTATGAATCCTGCACTCATGCAACGCTGACGTTCACCTTCTTGATTTCCGTGTTTGTAATCAGTGTGGATCTATTCCTTCACTCTGATTGGTTATCGCCGAGCGCTGCTCGCTGACGTCATTTCGTAGTCCGGTTGTGTAGAGGTGTAGTTGACTTAAGTGAAGTAGCCTAATTTTACCGTGACTGCGACAGATATTCTTTTGCATATAGTAAGACTTCGTAGTGTAGTTTGTATAGTGAGATGCAGTTTTTAAAAGTACAAGCTTTAGGTGAAGAGCTGTGGCCCAAAACACTAAATAAACATTTATAACAAGGTTAAGGACTCTTGAGTTTTGTTATGAACAATATGCATCAGAAAAAGTGTTTTAACCACACTGAATATTTGCACGTTGTAGCTCGGTTAGTTCCCCTGTGGTTGATATTAAAACCAACAGATTAAAACAGTTTTCTCTCTCTTGTGACTTTATTAAATGCTTCCTTAGAAAAACTACCAAGCTTTCCTAATTTATTTTCGAACTTCCTGGCCATTTTATAATTTATTGTTATAGAAATTACAGTATTATTGCTTTGATATGATTGACCTGCCTAAACAAAGTGACCTAAACAAATAAATTCAGTATCATATTGCAAGTGCCTTTTTTGAAGTTGTAATTTTGTCAGATGTGAATGTACTAAAGAGCATGCTTGAGTTGAAATAGGAAGAAATGTCATAAATTTGAGAAAACAAAGAGGAAAAAATGATAATTGAGTACAAGATGTACGTTTACAAAATGTTGTTGTGATATTGTGCAATGAAAATGTTGAGGATACAGAAAATGGTAGCTATATATATATATATATATATACAGTTGAGCTCAAAAGTTTACATACACCTTGCAGAATCTGGAAAATATTAATTATTTTACCAAAAAAAGAGGTATCATACAAAATGCATGTTATTTTTTATTTAGTTCTGACCTGAATTAGGTATTCACACATAAAAGTTGTTTGTATATAGTCCACGAGAAAATAACAGTTGAATTTATAAAAATGATCCTGTTTAATAGTTTACATGTACTTGATTCTTAATACTGTGTTGTTACCTGAATGATCCACAGCTGTTCTTTTTTTTTTTTTTTTAGTTATAGTTGTTCATGAATCTTTTGTTTGTCCTGGACAGTTAAACTGCCCACTGTTAGTCAGAAAAATCCTTCAGGTCCCACAAATTCTTCAGTTTTTCAGCATTTGAACCCTTTCCAACAATGACTGTATGATTTCGAGATCCATCTTTTCATGATGAAGACAACTGAGAGACTCATATGCAACTATTACAGAAAGTTCAAACGCTCATTGATGCTTTAGAAGGAAAAACGATGCAATAAGAGCTAATGTGGAAACTTTGGAACAGAATGAAGGTGCGTACCTTTTTTTATTTTGCCTAAATATCTTTTGTTTTTTCATTTAGTACTGCCATTCAGAAGCTACAGAAGATACTTACATGTTTCCCAGAAGACAAAATATGTTACATATATGTTGTTCTCAGTATGAAAAGATGGATCTCAAAATCAATCAGTCATTGTTGGAAAGTGTTCAAATACACAAAAATGCTGAAAAACCAAAGAATCTGGGATTTTTCTGAAGAACAGCGGTCAGTTTAACTGTTCAGGACAAATAAGGGACTCACAAACAACTATCACTCACAAAAAAAAAATGTTGATCATTCAGGTAACAACACCGTATTAAGAATTAGGTGTATGTAAACTTTTAAACGGTCTTTTTTATAAATGAAACCAGTATTTTCTCTTGTGGACTGTGTGTAAACATCTTTTATGTGAAATATCTTATTCAGGTCAGTACTAAATAAAAAACAAAGATGCATTTTGTATGATCCCTCTTATTTTGGTAAAATTATTAATTCTGCAAGGTGTATGTAAACTTTTGACCTCATATATATATATAAATATATATATAAAGCTTTCTAAAAATCCAGTTGCCAAAAATAGCCACAGCTGAGAAACAGCCATATAGCGAGTTCACATGAACACTGTTAGATTTTTTCATTCACTGCATATTGCCACAAACATTCCACTTCATATGTCCAAACAAAATGATGTATTTTCCATTGACATATGTGGTTAAATCCAGAAGATGCATCTTGTGTTTAATGTTCTCAAATGTCAGCGAAAAAGCTGAGGCCAAGGAAAATGCTCAAGTCCTGGCACCCAAGTGCCACTTTACTATCCCCCCTTGCTCCCTCTTTCTTCTCTTATTCATCTCAGCCCTATTTGAATGTTTGGTTAAAAGCTGTGAAGTCCTGGCCAGGAAAAAGAGATGAAAAGGGAATAAAAGAGGACAGGAAGAAAGATTGACAGTGAGAGAGTTAACAGTGTTTTAACAGAGTTAAACGCTGAGGCCTCAACAAATTTCACAGAGAATCTGTGTTGGCCTAAAACCGAATTACTTTTTAGAACATCCTGTCTTTTTGAATCAAATACACTTTTTTTCATTAAAAAACAAAAAAAAAAACAAACAAAAAAAAAAACTTTCCACACATTTTCATAATTAACAAATGTATTTTATATAACTCTTAATATGTACATTTTTACATAACTATTTACAAGTTTACAAAACAATACAATACAAAACAACTTTTTACAAAAGAAATTGTTCTTTTAACTTATTTGAGAGAATTTTGTAAACCATTTGAAATGTTCGTGCTCTGTCCAGAAGTCCGGCTTCTTTCTCCATCACTTGCAAACACAAATAGCACAACTAAACATTCCTATTCAAAACCAAATGTTTTATGAAAAACAAAAACAAAAAAAAAAAACTCTGATCTCATCTATACATTAGTGCCAGTACATTTTGTGGGGGCGTGTTCACATTACATCACAGAAACCAACTGAAACTACAGCAACACGAAATCCAAAACACAGGAAACACCAATGCTTGATAACTCTTTTAGATTTACGAACACTGTTATATGCACAAACATCAATTCTTTATAAGGTGCAAAATCAGGGGTTGGTTTAGAAGATAAATCCTGTGATCTTTGGCTCAAATCGGTAGAGCGAAGGTCTCTATCAAACACAATATCTAGCCTATTGTTCATCCTATTGTTCAATTCTTGTTACAAGACAAGCTGTCCGGTCTTCAAGGTTTATTCTGCATCACACTGGGAAATAAATTTGATGATTTTCCAGGAAAAATGAACACATACAATCTACAAAAGTAAATAAAAAGAGCTGATGGGGAAAAGAACCATAAAACAGTAATTACTCTTTAAAAAAAAAAAAAAAAAAAAAAAAAACAGCTTTCTCTGGTCACAAACACAAATACAAACACGTCACTCAGCAACTTGCACGCCAGCACCAAAACTTCAGTTTGTATAAAAAAAATTCTTCGTATAAAATCTCTTTTCAAAGCCAGTAACCAGCACCGGCATTAAAGTCTGTTGTGTCCTAACGGACCAGCGTCCATAAAGTCTTCTTATATTAGGCTCAGTGGAGAAGCAAGAAGAGGAATATAGAGATCAACGTGACGAAACTCGAGGCGGGAGCAATGCGAACACCCGAACTGCCCACGCTCCTCTGCACAACTGGGATCATGGCAATAGGGTCATCTGAAAGCAGAAGAGAAGGATGATGAGCACATTTCACGACTACGTAACTTGCGTAATGTCGCTCTAACACCAAAGTGAGGAGAAGAGTGATGGATGAGAAGTGCTCACCTGCTGGAAGCCTGTTTGATGGGTTATGGACTCCACCGGCAGCCCTCTTTCCTTCTAATTCCTCATCTTTTTCCATGCTCTTCTTCTTGTTCTTGGAACCTAGAAGATTAAACAATACAGTTGGATTTAGTAAGACTTCATTGTTCATGTAAAGCAGTCTAGTTGGAGATGCATAAAACGGATCTAACTTACCATGAGGTCCAACAACATCCACCTTCAGTCTCAAACACTCCTGTCCATGATGGTGAAGAGGCTTGGCTGTGGAAAACAGTAAAAATTTAGGACTCAAATCCAAAGCACTATAAATAATCTAAAGATCAAAAGATCTACGCTTATAGATGTGGATACTTACAAATATAGTAGTAACTCTCTCCCTGGCGGAACTCTTTGCCCAGAGTGAAGGGAGTAAAGCGCTGGAACTTCTCAGAGAACTTCTCTGGAGCGTGAGGAGCGAATGGTCTGGAGCACTCCCAGCGCAGCTGGTCGAAGGACTGCGGCTTGCAGTTCTCGTAGTCCTCCAGCTCCACCATGTAGAGCACGTACCGCTCGGCCTCCTGGGATGGGATCTCGCCACGTGCGTAGTGAGGGCAGATGATGTCTAGGTAGTCATTAATGCGGACCTCCACGGTGTAATCGTCCCATAGGAAACTGGAAGTGGAAAGAGAGAGAGAAAATCCATGAATGGCTGTCAATATTTACAGGTGTTGTTGTACTGAACGCAGACACGCCTCAGGATTAAAACAGCTCAGAAAAGAACTTGACATGCACAAACAAACAGAAACAAAAGTTCAGGTGACGCTGAAACGGCCTCAGGCAAGCAGCATCAGGACAAACCCAGAGCGAGAGCTACACCCTTATGCACGTGTGTGGGTGACTAGTGTTCACCCTTCACCTGGTGCTTTTATTTGTGTAAAACACCCTTAAAAAAAAAATCCTTCTTTTCTTTTTCTTGCTTTCCTGCTCTGTATTTTGGTGTCACACTAGCTGAAGGAGTGTACATGGGAAATTGTCCAACTGTGTCCTTCCTGAAAAGGCAGGTTTCCTAACATACATTTCACGTCCATCTGTTTTATGTTTTGTCTGTTCACTTTTTCACTTTATATTTTTTCAAAAGAACTACAATCTTTATTCCTCTTATAGACAAATGAATAAATAAAACATAACTGCACGCAGCGATTAACAGGGTTCAAGCACTTTATGACATTCAAGTGAATATGGAGAAAGACATATTGTTTAGCAAATCTGTAACCACCTAAATCAATGATTGAAAACAAGTATTTTTAGCAAATACAGGTAATTTGCCATAGAAATATGATGTTTTTAACATTTATGACTGTTACAGCGCCAGTTGTGGTCTGATCTCCTTAAAACTTTGCATGTTTGTTTAGAATCACCCGTCTCAGCAGGTTTCGTGACGTTTTGAGTTTTCCTTTAGGCTTTATAGGATTTTGGGTAAATTTGGACAGGCCCCTTTTCTAAATGACCCCATTACAGCCTTCCAAAGTGTACATGTCAACATTTTTTTGATAATTATTGACCTAGAGAGTCCAGAGAATTGTACTGCAGTGTAATTTTCCAGACTGAGCAAAAAACCTAGGACTAGTTAGCAAAAGTAGGTTTTTGATATCTCAATCATTTAACAAACAGTTTGACTGACAGCAGTGGTTCTAGAGGCAAAGTTGTCTGGAATGAGGAGTTCAATCACATGATACAAATATTGTGTGTGTGTGTGTGTGTGTGTGTGTGTGTGAGAAAAACCGTGCTGCGTACAACGTGATATTGCTCCCCTTCAAATCTTTAAGACTTACGGTTGCACAATCAGTTTTACATGGGGATTGCTGATCCGTGACCATTCTAACAATTACAATAATATGGCCTTGAACCCCTAATATAATAAAATAAATTTAAATAACTTTTTTTTTTTTTTATGGGTGAAATCTCAAAACCCCTTAACTTCATGTGATCCATCACAACCTTTTCCTTGTTCTCCTGGCAACAGAGATGGAGCCGCTTAGACTGACTGGCTCTTTGAATCGGCTCTACGCGTTTTTACAGCCTCCTCCCTGTCTGCCTCTTCTTTTATTGTCGTCTCATTTGCTTTTCTCGTTTTCATCTGATCTAAGCTTCCCTGCTGCTGTTGCCAGATGTATAAATGACAAATCCACAGGCCTCTCGGTATGTTGCTCTTTCTGTGTCTTCGCTTTCATGTTGTCAGTGATTTATTATAGTGAATTTTGTCTAAAAAGTTTGCCTCAAACTGACGACATTTATGAATAAATCACAAAGTTCGTATCGATACCGCCACCCCCACAGTGACCACAAGACGCCATTGTTCGAACCCCATAAGTCATCTGATTGACTGATTAGCTTGGTGAGTGTACATTACCATTTACCCAAAATCTTCAAACCCAATCACATTACCATAACATTTACTCACACAGCCTTCATGTGAACCGCCGTCAAAACACAAGGCGGCCTCTTTCCCCCCAGTGTTCCCTTTTGCTCCATCACTTTCTCCATTTTGGCACATGTATTTATTGTTGTTGCCATCGGGAGCCGTGGTTAAATGACGGACAGACACAGAGGCTCCTGACGGGCCCCCCGTTGTCCACTCCAACCCCCTTCATCTCTCTCTTTCCCACTGTGCCTCTGCGGTAAGCATTAGCCGACCTGTCTAAACAGCCTCGCGGCCTATTCAGACAGGGGGTAAACATACACATCACTGCGCTCATTAGCGCCGGGTATTGCGGAGATTAGAGTCGGTCTCGCACGGCTTCTAATCAGCGGAGTGTTCAAAACACAGGGGGTATGCCTTGCTAAGCCAGCTGACTTTTCTGCGTGTGGGAAAGCGGTGGTTTTTTTGTGTATTCAATATGCCAATAAACAAATCACTGCTGATGAGAGCAAGTATGGGTGGATGGGATGTTAAATGTCCAGCGATTCAAATCAGAAGGCAGTGTGAACGGTTTCAGTTTTGCTCTGTTTTTCTTGAGAACTAGACTGTGTGGTGGATTGCTCCGTCTCACTTCCTCTGATGTTCCTTTGAAGCAGTTGATCTAGAGCTGTTTGAAACCTAATGACAATGTGTTTGCAAGACCAAGACAACAACACAAATTGGGTGTCATTAACTCCTTCCCCCCTCCTTCTCAGACACACTGGCCTCAGGGTTGGGTCTAGTCTAGCGCCTTCTGCCACCAAAATATATTGGTACTTTATCGGCAATTGGTAAATAAATAAATAAATAAATAAATTTAAAAAAAAAGTCTGGAGGCAAGGGAGGTAGTCTAATCAAAATACTGGATGAGAAAAAAAAAAATCATAGTACAAGAATAAAACAATGTAATTATTGCAAAATAGAACTTAAAAGTGTATAAATCATTACTTTTTCTAAAAAAAAAAAATCTTCCAAGACTGACACCGGCAGGTAAAGTTATAGTAGGAATCCACGTTTTTCTCACCTCCCCTGAGCCCATTGAGTTTTAACAGACCCCCTAAAGCGTGTGGCGAGTTTGGTGGGGGTAATTGAGAATAAATGGGGGAAAGTCTGTTGGGCCCCTCACACTACGATTCCCATGCGCGTCTAATCTCTCTGAGCTGATCCAAGGCCAGCCGCTGATATCTCAAACAATCACAGAGCAGCTCTGTTGTGTTTTTCATCCTAGTAGTCGGTCACTTCAAACGCCGCCGTTGTTCCCGTGTGACAGTTCAGTTTGCTCTGTGATGGGCCGGGCGTGAGAGTGATGCTGTTGTTAGAGAAGCACGAATCCATGTAAACATCACACAAGAGGAGTGTCTGTACCTGCAGCCCCTGGGGGCCACATCACCCATCTGTGCATCAAAAGACACAGAGGAGCCTGTTCAAAACATTGCGTGTAAGCTTAAAGACTTAAAGTTGGAGTCATTTGTTTACGCTGACTGATTAAGATGGTCACGTGATCTTAACATGGCGGCCCGCATGAGGCGTCCCACTCGGTGTAGAATAAAACAGCATTTAATAGGCTACTGATATGTAATAAATGTTTCTTTAGTGTCAAATCAACATATTAGAATGATTTCTGAAGGATCATGTGACACTGAAGACTGAAGTAAAGGCTGTTGAAAATTCAGCTTTGAATCACAGGAATAAATTACAATTTAACATATTAAAATAAAATACAGTAGCTTTGAATTGTAATATTTCAGTGTTTTACTGTATTTGTAATCAAATAAATGCAGCCTTGGTGAGCATAAGGGAAAAAAAATTATATAAAACATAAAACAGAAGTTTAACTTGCTCTCAGATATGCGTTTGTCTCGTTTCCCCTTAATATTTTGCCTGCTCTCCCTCCTTTCACTCTGCCGCATGTTTTAAACTGTCAGGCGGGTCAGTAATGTCAAAGTTCAGGGTCAGATTTTTCAGACACACCCTGACTGAGTCAGCAGCGTCCACACACACATGCACACACTGAGAGACGGTCAGCGCTGTGTGCTCCAGAACAGATGTACTCACTGCCAACTGCATTACACTCACTGTCAGCAGTTGACAAACACACACACACACACACACACACACACATGTTGGGTTTACATGTTTTATGGGGACATTCCATAGGCGTAATGGTTTTTATACTGTACAAACCGTATTTTCTATCACCCTACACCTAAACCTAGCCCTCACAGGAGACTGTGCACACTTTTACTTTCTCAAAAAAACTCATTGTGCATGATTTATAAGCCTGTTTCCTCATGGGGACCTCACAAATGTCCCCACAAGGTCAAAATTTACTGGTATTACTATCCTTGTGGGGACATTTGGTCCCCATAACGTGATGAATACCAGGTGCACACACACACACACACACACACACACAGAGTTGAGGGTTTGGTTACTGAAAACCTTTAAGACCTGCTGCTTGTCATGACAAGTATTATGATCCTATTTTAGCGGCTTGTTCTCACACTATCAAGTAATAAAACCTGTCTGTTCAAGCGCGTGCACGGAGCTTCTACGCTATTTGTGTCTGTCTGGCTTTCTTTCTCCATTACAAGTATAATATACAGAGACGTCTCGGTCTTACACCTACCATTAAAGTCTGACAGGTTCAAGGTGTTAAGTCACCGCTAAGTCCTTCTAACCTCACCGCTCCCTTACTTTCTTCCCAATTGGTATGTTCTCGTATTGTCCTTCTTGATGATTACATGGCGGTAATTACCCCAGTTGTAGCGGAGCAGGTCGGAATGCCATCCAGCTAATCCACTCTTCCAAACCAGGGATTATCACACTGAGCACACGGCTCACACCGCAGCTATTCACCAGCACCAGACCTATCCAATACGGGCCGTTTGCAGGGGTTAATGTGGGGGTTGGGGCAGGGTTACATGTTTCAAGTCAAGTTAGATTGGGGGGAGATTCTACTTAAGTTTTAGGTGTCACAGATAGCACATTTTCTTCACTTTCCTTCAGGGGTTGTGTGATTATGAGTGCATTTCTGTGAAACTTTGAGAATTGAAATTTCATCCCATCCATCAATGTCCTTTTGCTCCGCCTTGATCTGTATATATCTCATATATATCTTTCTGTCTCCCATCCCCCGCTTCCTCCATCTTCCCCACCCTCTTTCTTTCTCCCCTCTGTTTAAAATCACATTATAAACCTGGGCCTCTTCATTCAGGCTAATTTTTTAGAGAAACACTTCTTTCTTTCTTTCTGACCTCTAACCTATCACCCATCCCCCGGTCCTATCTTTCTCAGTCGTTCCCTCACAAATGCCTGATTTCCCCCTCCTCCCTCTCTCTTTCACTTTTAAATAAATGCTAATTGTCTGCTGATATGCTAGCTTGCTGTTTGGTAGCATACTGTGAGCTTTATTCAAAGTCAGTGACTTTAGTCACTAAATTGAAAACAATATAAGCACTGACTGAAATGAAAATGATCAGCAGGTACTGTAGATGGCAACAGTGAGCCGCTGAAGACGCTGAATGCAAACACTTGAGGTAATTAAGCAACGCCAGGCAACAAGCTTCTGGTTCTTTTGTTTACATTTGTGAGCTCGCACAGGTCACACACTTTACTACACCGATAGTTACACAATCTAGCACGCTACAGACTGAAAAACAGGAAAACTGCAACTCAACAGAGCAGTGAGAATCAAAACATTAATCAGTGACTGAACGAGATAGACAAAGGGAGTTGTGTGGGAAAAAAAACGCACGGAAAGATGGAGCAGGGAGGGTGTAAGGACATATAGAGAGAGAAATAGTGAGGAAGTCTGGGCTGGAGATAAGGAGAACAGAGGAAGAGCTCAGAATAATGAGATTTAAGGGTTATAAACAGGCCTAAAGACGTATATACTCATCAAAAAACTGTCAGTTATTAATCATCACTGATCAGTTGAGACCCTAAAATGGAACTGTAATCTATGATTTCATAATCAATCAAACCTTGTAACACTGTATAATGCTTTGTGGAATTACGGATTATATTTTCCATACACATCCATTTCTGTGTAAAGCAGGATTATGTGGCAATGGATTACACTGGAGTCTATAAATATACACTGTGATTTCTGTGTGAATGGGTCATCTGGCCAGATTACACACTTTACGTATAATCTGTTCGTTTGACAGATTGTAGACCTGCCTACGTAGCCGACTGTGTTTGCGTGTTTATGAGCCATAGACAAAGAACGCGAGGGAGGGGGGGGGTGAAAAAAGATGGATTTACAGCCTGTCTGTGGAATCTGTCTGGTTACGTATGCTGATCTGTCTGCTCCCCTCCTCCTCAAGATAACAACTAAGCAATATATTGCTCAGATACATGTAAAAGATCAAACCAAGTTGGTTTGCCAAGGATGGGATGGACTGCGAGGAAATGGGGTGGACAATGAGTGGACAGCTGAAAGGTCAAGTATAGCAACATGTTTGCTGGAAGGAATCCCAGTCTACTAAATATACCCGAATCGCACATTCCCCCCATATGTGAGCCAGTGAAACTTTGACAAGTGAGAGCAGCACACATGTATATGACAACGTAACGCATGATTCAAAGCAAAAACAATGATTAATTGATGCTAACATGAAGGGACTGTATACTTCTCCTTCAGCGCACACTCAGCAAGCGTAGGCATGTGACGAGCTCAAAAACAGACTGTCGAAAACAACATCCATATGTCAATCCGGACCTGAAAATCCAGTCTCCTTAGGGTGAACACTCACGCACATACTAGTCAAACCAGAGCGTCAGCTCGCCATAGGGCACGCGCAGGAGATTAAATCATTACTGCTCACTCACACCCACTTGGTTAAAAACAGTCGAGCGTGTGTTTTTGTTTGTTTTGTGTGCGAACGCTTCTACGCCACATGCAGACTCAGGCAATCACGGCAATTAATATTTAACACCTATCTGCCATTGATTAGTCGAGCCTGACTAATCCACTTACACACTCACTGATTGAGTTTCACAGGCTGATTGAACAATCACCATCTTTGATGGAAGCCGTTGAAGAGAACTCAAAGAAAACCTGAAAATCCCATTAATGGAAATTGTTTCATTTTCTTAGAACACAAGATTAATGACAGAGGTTTATCTTGGGGAAAAAAGACAGATCCCACCACACCTGCTAGATTATGACCAGCTCAAGATGGGATTGTATTTACAGTTCTGGTTTTGATGTGTGGGCGTTTGTTTTTAACCTCTTTTAATGCTAATATAGCAACATTGTCAAAGTCTTTGTGTACGTGTACAAGAACAACAGCTTTAAAAGAAGAGACCCACTCAGATTTTTAATGTAGAGGGCTTAGTGTTTTGTCATTACAAATTTTCTTGTTGTGGTTACGCAACCTTTTCCGTGGATGTGGACCATGTCGGGATTAGAGACTGGACCAAGCACCAGACTGCTGCTGTATAATCCCCTCCACCTCTTTTTTTCATCATTTTCTCTTTCTTTCTTTCTTTTTTTTAACCCAACCCAAGCAGCTTCTATTACTCCGTCACTTTCTCTTCCACCTTATTCGTTTCACTGGAGCTCCTTAAGAGTTTGGTCTCGGTTACATGATTTCTTGAAGCTAACCCTCTCTGTTTATCTCTCTCTTTCTCTCTGCTTGCTGATAGCAAACCAGGCTCTTCTGAGCCCGTGTCTGGTTAAGACTGGTACACTTACATTGCGCAAAAACGACACTGATAAATTATTCACTGAAAGCAGACTGATTCACAACACACGGTGTGAATCACCTGTGACATCACGAAAGCTTCCAAGCGGGTCATGACTTTCAGCATGTATTCGGTTATCACCTGTTAACTTTTACGACTACTGGTTTATCATTGCGTACGTGTAAATCCAGGTGTAACAAGTCAATGGCTATGGAACGGAATAAAAAGATATCATCTCATGGTCAAGGATTCTGTTTTACAGTTCCAAGCTTTTGATATCAACGAAAGCCCATTTTCTCCTTCTTGAGTTTCCTACTAAAAGCGTAATAAATCGTTCTGATTGCAGTCATTCGTATTGATCCCTTTAAAGTGCCTGGTGACCTGTCCTTTCTCACTTCGAGGTGAGATTACAATCGCAATCATTTGATGAAATGCCCATCAAAGAGCTTTAGGTTTTAACAACTCCCTGATTTGTAAACTGTAACGGTAACAACTTAATATCATACTAGGAGTAACAAGACACTTCCCATAAAAAGTCCAAGCTACTACTAGTCATAGATATTCTCGTCTAGTGTGCTTATGTCTGCTTACTTATTGCTGTGAGTAAAAGTTTAGCTATTCATTTAAAGCTGAATAGATTTAAAAATACTAATGAATATAGTTAACAAGAACTGGCTCAGTAATTCCCATTTTGCTGTACATCTAAAGATATCAACAGGTTTGTCTCAGGGATAATTTGAGTATGGTAAATATCATATCTTGGTAGCAAAGCCTGTCAATAAGATGCCATCACAAATATAGTAAAACTAACATGTGTGTGTATATTTAGGCTGATATGTCTGTCCATCTGTCTGGTTTCTTTCCATGTACTTCTCAGTCCAGCTGCCGTCTCTTATACAATAATTATCATGTCATTTACTAGACTAGCGTGTTAAAGGTTAGACTTGAGGCTGAGATAAGCAAACCACAGAAATGCGTAAACAACTTGTCGTGAAAAATCATAACATCAGGGTCAATGACTTGTTATGAGTTTGAGATATGCATTTCCTTAATGCTCCTTTCCCCACCGAATTAATCTGAAAAGGAGCAAATAACTAGAAACCGCAAAAAAACATTGCATGAACCACGCTAGACTGTTAATGCTGTGCATATAATACTTAACTCATATACTACTATACTGCGTTGGACAACTCGTGTTAGTGTACTTTGCAGGGATTTCATATATCACAGAAGAATACTAACAGGAGTTGCATCATATAACAGGCAAATCGATTTATATAAAAATGCATAAACAGAGCGGAAAGGTTTCATATTAACGGAGTATGTAGTTAAAGTCTTACTTTGCGTTCGTGCTGTTCCAGTAAACACTGTGTCGCTCCGCAGACGCGTACCAGGCGCTGACGCTCACCGCAACGCACACCAGCCACAGAAAATCCATTGAGTCCGGGATATAATGCTCTTCAAAAGAATAAATACGAGTGCAATGTTTTGTTTTGCACGCTGAAGACGCAAATATAAAGGTGCACTATTGCAGTGCGAGAATCGCTGAAACACTAGTGATTCGGTTCACTTGAATAACAAGTTTGTGTGAGTCTTTAGCATAAACTGTCGCGGTAAAAAGCCTGGAGAAATGTGCGCTCACTCCGCTTTATCAATCAGAAACCCAAGCCACGCCCCCCAAAGACCAGGCAACCAATGAAAACAGGAAAGCTTTATTTTCGACACGCCTCTTACAATGATTGAAGCGAACAGACCATGACAAATAAATCAGCGTTTTAGTTTTATGGATATACTATGGTTTTAATGATATTGTTAAATTCATTTTAGTTACATTTTATTTGCCCGTTTGTCTTTTTTATTAGTTTTTTAAAGGCTGCTATTTAGGTTTAGTTATTTATTTTCAGTTTTAGTCTATTAAGTTAGTAATTTCAGGGCTTTAAGTTTTATTAACTTATTTCAATTAGTTGACAATGCAATATTTTTTATTTTTGTTTAGTTTATGTAATTTATCATTATTCACATATATGTGTATATATTATATGATTTTATTTTATTTCTGCTTTATTTAAATTAACAAAATTTTTAACATGTATTTTTTTTTCATTTAACAGTAATAAATAAATCTGAAAATACACAACCTGTCAAAAGTTTTTGAACAGTAAGATTTTTAATGTTTTTTTTTTAAATTAGTCTGTTCTGCTCACCAAGCCTGCATTTATTTGATCCAAAGTACAGCAAACAATGTATTTAGAAATATTTTCACCATTTAAAATAACTTTTTTCTGTTTGAATATATTTTAAAATGTAATTGATTTCTGTGATTTCAAAGCTGACTATTTACCATCATCACTCCAGTCACAAGATCCTTCAGAAATCATTTTAATATTCTGATTTTCTGCTTGGAAAACATTTATTATTATTATTATTATTATTATTATTATTATGTTGAAAAGAGCTGAGTAGAATTCTTTCAGGTTTCTTTGATGAACAGAAATGTTAGAAGAACAGCATTTATCTGAAATAGAAATCTTTAGTAACATTATAAATGTTTTTATTATCACATTTGATCAACTTAAAGCATCCTTGCTATTTTTATAATCTTTTCCCCCCAAAATAAATAAAATAATATTAAATAAATAAAAATTATACTGACTCCAAGCTTTTGAATGATATAGTGTATAATGTTACAAAAGCTTTTTATTTTAGATAAATGCTGATCTTTGGATCTTTCTATTCATCAAAGAATCCTGAAAAAATGTACTCAACTGTTTTAAGTATTGATAATAATAATGATAAAACATATTTCTTGAACAGCAAATCAGCATGTTAGAATGATTTCTAAAGGATGATTGACACTGAATGTAGCTTTGAAATCACAGGAATAAATTACATTTTAAAATATATTCAAACATAAAACAGTTATTTTAAATAGTAAAAATATCAACAAATTTGACTGATTTTGCTGTACTTTGAATCAAATAAATCCATTCTTGGTGAGCAGAAGAGAATTCTTTAAAAAACATTTAAATCTTACTGTTCAAAAACTTTTGACTGGTAGTGTAAATCTAAAATAAATGTTTTTTTTTCATAATCAAATACGTCCCTATTAACGCTAATATGCATAATACACATTTATATATTTTTGTTTTTATTATAAAGTAACTAACTGTCTTATTTTTAAAATTTGTTTTATAAATATTCTTTTAAATGCTTTTTTTTTTTTTTAAAAAAACCTTTCTTTAATAGAAGTGTTGAACTGTACGATCTCTATAGGTTATATATATAACCTGTTTACTGGATATTAAAGCCCTTTTCGGCAATAACCAGTATGACAGCAAGTTGAGTAATTTACCGTGGGCAGTCTTTTCCAGTCAGTTATGAAATATTACATTTGGAAAACAAAGCAGGCTTTTCCTGGGTATCAATCAAAAAAACGTAATCTGTAAAATCCCCTCTTACACCTGATAACACTATGATGACGTCAGCTCCAGTCATCAGGGCATTTCCCCCCTCATCCCCCCAGCACAGGGTCTCCCTAGTTGCCTCTAATCCAGGTCTGGCTACTCATCCTGGGCTCACAGTGGAGAACAATTATCCTAAGTTAGTCCAGGTCTTTTGACCTGAGGGCAGTAAGGTGAGCCGAGTGGAAAGTGCGTCTACCTTTTTCGGGCTAGGCTAGGCAGGGCTGGGCAGGCTCGTGCATGTTCCTTGTTGTTGAAGGCTTCAGTTTGGGACGATTAGTCAAGGCTGAGTGTGTATATATATATGAGTTGAGGGTGCTTCTGTCTGCTTTGAGATCAATGTGTCACCTTCACCAGGTGAGCAGGGACATTATGGATGCATCTTAGACATTTTTTTGACTATTCAGTCAGAACGTTGCAAAATAAAGTACGCTTATGAGCTCCATCGGCGTAGGAGGTAGAGCTCAGAGCAAATGTTCAGGAACAGATCTGCCCACAGCAGGCTTCCCTTTACAGCCTGGCTTGGCATCATGCATAAGTCTATGACAGAAGCTGAAATTCCTCTCAGTTATTCTCTCTTTTCTTCGCTCGCGTACACACTGTCTTTTTTGTTCTCTCACTATCCCCCTACACAGTAGCCGTTGCTGTCTATAAAGTGTGGATGGATCTGTGTGGGAGTGTTTCGCATTTGTTGGGCCATACTGTCCACTTGTGTGTGTATATGTGTATGAATGTGAATGGGCAGTTGTCCAGTGTTCCGAACAAAGGCCGCATTTGCATAACGGACCGCGGTCGAGGTGTAAACGACTTTGCCATTCAGCCTGGAAACTTTGCATCCACTACAACACAAATTTTCTAAAGTCCTGTTAATGTTAGTGTGTACAAGTGCTCCTTCATTGTTACTGCAGCATTCAGCCAACGCGTGGCCCTCAGAGTCATTTAGCAAGGGGGGCTTTCAGGTAATCGCTTGCAGGATATCCCAACAAAGCACTTGTGATGACAAATGAGAAAAAGGATAATTTAATAACAACACATTATAAAGTGCTGTTTAGAGTTAATTTAGCATTTAAGCTGTCGAGTTGCTAATGCATATCCTCGTGGGCTCAGGAGATCTCATCTGTGCAACAAAGAAAATTATTCACAGCTTTGATTAGCTTCTTACTTCAGATGGGAATGATGAAATATCTCATGAAAAATGTATTTGCTCCTCAAGCCCATAGCTGTTATCACAAGCTGAATGCGTCTCTGTGGAACGCTTACTTTGTTTGTTAGCTGCCTGACATGCAGAATTAGCTCTACCGTTATGCAACAAAAGAAATGGCAACAACAATAACACTGATAAACTTTGGTCAACCTTTACACGCTTCAATCTGCGTCTGCCCTTCGGGCACCTGCGGAAGCCATTCATATACATGGTGTTTTGGTTTCTAGGCCTCACCTGAGTGAATAATTACTGAGATATAATTATGTTTTTTGCTAATAGCGTGCTGGAGTGGGTGGGATAATGAATCAAATATGGAAAAGACTGGTTTATGTGGTTAAATGAAAAAAAAGGTGAAGACCTAGGGTGTAGATGCCGTTGAGGGCTTGGTTGAAAATGGGAGTGGATCTCTGTTTCGCTGCGCCAAGATACACCCCGAGGCATATAGAGAACCTGCTGTTGCAAAACACTGAGAGGAAGAGATGGAAAGATGTATAAATGGGTTGAGTGAGAGAAAATGGAGAGAGAGAGAGAAATGGAAAGCAAAATAGATTTGCTTTGAAAATTGCATAATATAAATGAACAAAGTGATGGATGACCTGGAGAACGGAGTAGGTGTTCATGTAGGAGAAAATCAACAGTTAGAGAACTAACTATTCGGAGTGCAAAAATAGAGAAAAGGAAAAGCCTGTCATTCCATGTATACGGTCATAAAATAGTTTTACCTATGCGGACTGCTGCTGCGAAGAAACTTTTCATAATGATCTGATGTTAGACAATAATGTATGTACATTACTGTTCAAAAGTTTGGAGTCGGTAGGACGTTTTGATGCTTTTGAGTCTCTTAAAGGATTAGTTTACTTCCAAAATAAAAATTCTCCAATATAATCCAAGATGTCTTTCTTAAAGAAAATCTAGTATTTTTCTCCATATAATAGACTTCAATGGTGGCCAATGGGCTGAAGGTCCAAATTGCAGTTTCAGTGCAGCTTCAAAGGCCTCTACATGATCCCAACCAAAGAATAAGGGTCTTATGCAGCAAAACAATTAGCCATTTTCAAAATAAAATAAAAATGTATATACTTTTTAACCACAACTGCTCATCTTACACTAGCTTGACTTCACGCATTACGTAATCACATTGGAAAGGTTACGCATGACATATACTTCATATAGGCAGAAGTTCAGACCCAGTGTTTACAAAGCGAGTGAGCAAAGATAGTCAAACGGCCTTTACAAAAGAACAGGTAGAACAACGATGTCGGGCAATTTTGAAGTTGGAGGAGTAAATGAGATGGAGTTGTTTTGCCCTACACTACCTTTTTGAACCAAAGTGCATAGATGAAGATCTAACCACGCATGACCTTTCCAACCTGATTATGTAATGCGTGAAGTCGAGCTAGTGCAAGATGAGCATTTGTTGTTTAAATGTATATACACTTTTATTTTTCTTAGAAAATGACAGATCGCTTCGCTAGATAAGACCCTTATTCCTCGACTTGGATTGTGCAGAGCCTTTTAAACATCCACTGAAATGCAATTTGGACCTTTAACCCATTGGTTCCCATTGAAGTCCACTATATGGAGAAAAATCCTGGACTGTTTTTTTCAACAACCTTCATTTCTTTAAGAAAGACATGAACATCCTGTATGACATGGGGGTGAGTAAATTACAGAAATGTTTTATTCTGAAAGGGAACTAATCTTTGAAGAGACTCAAAAGCATCAAAAAGTTCTACCGACCCCAAAATTTGGAACAGTAGTGTCTACATATTATTTTCTAACATCAGATCATTATAAAAAGTTTCTTTGCAGCAGCAGTCAGCATAGGTAAAACTGCTTTATGACCCTATTGACCTTAATTTCTTTTCGACTGAAGAAAGAAAGACATCAACATCTTGGATGACAAGTACATCATCAGGAAATTTTCAGCAACCATTACTCCAGTCTTCAGTGTCACATTATCCCTCAGTGTCACATGGTTGTGCTACTAAATATTTTTAAAGGATTTTCTTTTTGACAAATAGAGCGTTCAAAACATTATAAATGTTTTTACTGTCACTTTTGATCAATTTAGTGCAGACCTTCAGGGTACTTTGGAAAAACTGCTACCAGAAAATTTTGTATATATTTCTATTTAGCATTTAGCACCCAAAAATGAAAATTCTGTCATTCGCCCTCATGTCGTTCCAGACCTTTGTTCATCTTCGGAACACAAATTAAGATATTTTTGATGAATTTTTTTTTTTACCCTGCATAGACAGCAATGTAAATGACACATTCAAGGCCGAGAAAAGTAGTAAGGACATCGTCTAAAATAGCCAATTGTGACATCAAAATCATTCTCATAGCTTCATAAAATATGGTTAAACCACTGATGTCGCGGACTATGTTAACAATGTCTTTACTACCTTTCTAGGTTTTGAATGTGGTAGTTGCGTTGCTGGTTATGGGTCAGAAAGCTCTCAGATTTCATTAAAAATATCTTAATTTGTGTTCCGAAGATGAACAAAGGTTTTACAGGTTTGGAACGACATGAGGACGAGTAATTAATGACAGAATTTTTTTTATTTTTTGACAGTGTGAAATCAATATTTTTTAAAAATGAGAAAGGAAGTTTTACATCATATTTTAAATTGTACAATCCCTTATGAAAATTAACCATGGTTTTATTATTGTAAATAGTGTAGTAACTATGTTTTTTGGCGTATTTGATTACCATTTGTAAAACCACAGTTTTACTACAAACACCATGGTTAAACTATGGTAAGAACACCAAAACCATGGCTAATTTGTAGTTACTATGGTTCAGTAACCTTGTTTTTTTGGTTTTATTTGTAGTAAAACCATGGTTAATTTTTGTAAGGCATATCCCAGATTTTCAATGTTGTTTTACACTTTTGGTCTCCACTGAATGTATGAGAATGTGCATCATTCATGCATGGAGAAACAGTTTTAAAATAAATCTGTGCAGTTGTATTGAAATCAAATCCTGTTTTCTGTATGACCTCCATCTGAGGTCATCAATTAGAAACACTGCGATCTGACCCCATGGCACACATACACACTTCTGTCGCCCTATTTAACTCCCTGGTTGGTCACACTCAGTCTCATCGCGGCACACTCCGACAAGCTGTTCTCTTTTTGCGGATACAATAGGATGATCCCTCATTAGCATACAGGTGGTCTGTATTGAGGGCCAGGCTGTGGTTGAAGACACACTCCTCCACAAAGGAGCTCCTGTTACCCCACAGGGGGTAAATGAAAGACCAGGAATGTGTTCAAAAGCCGATGTTCAGACACACTTGCGCGCTCCTGTTTTAACTCTTAAACACAGGCCAATTATTAACTGAACTATTCTCCGCACAGACGGCCGGCCAATTTCTCTGTCTCTTCTCCATGTGTCCTTTTTTGGGTTCTTGAAGTGCTTTTTAATGTTTATGATCTCATTCCTTTCATGATTCATTGATGTAGCTTGTTTAAGACATTGCTTCTTTTTCCTGTTTATTTCAACCATGTATCATTTCCTCTGTCTACCTATGCTTGAGCTTCTCTTCTAATTAATAAAAAGAAGATTTGTTTTTGATCTAAAAGATCAAAAGACTGCTAACTAAATTTACCCTTGTTTTATTTATTTATTTATTTTAGAAATAAGCACAATTATTATCAGTGTTGGGGGTAATGCATTACAAGTAACGCAAGTTATGTAATATTATTACTTTTTCCAAGTAACTAGTAAAGTAACGCATTACTTTTTAATTGACAAGAAAATATCTGAGTTACTTTTTTCAAATAAGTAACGCCAGTTACTTTTCTCCCCATTTATTAATTAAAAGCTCTCCTGTCCCCATGTTGAGAAAAATCAGGAGTAAAATGTTCTAGAATAAATGTGAACATGCATTAATTCATCTCACTCACAAAAAACAGATTCAGTATTCCTCAAAATGAATAAAAACAGTGAAATTCAACTCAGAATATGACGCAAACCTGCAATAATTAAATATGTTAAATAATACAAATAAATACGCATTTAATACCATTTTATTAACCAATGTCTTTGCTGCCAACCTTCGATGAAGCAATTCAACCATACTAATAAGCAAAAATGATTAACATTTGTTTTCCTTTTTTCATTGCTGAAGAGTTTTTCTTCTGCGGTCTACTGTACAGACGTGAATTTACTTTTCTCAAAGCCTGAGGCTTTTGGTGCAAAAAGGCTTTTACATTTGCCAAAAATAGGACATTTTATATTAAAAACAAACAAGCAAGCCCTGCCCAGATTTTAAAAAGTAACACAAAAGTAAAGTAACGCATTATCTTTCCATAAAAAGTAACGTAAGTAGTTACTTTTTTAGGGAGTAACTCAATATTGTAATGCATTATTTTTAAAAGTAACTTTCCCCAACACTGATTATTATGGGTAAAATCATTTTCTTAGAACACCAGTAAAAATCATGCATGCACAACCAAACCATTTTTTAAAAAAATGATGTGTTGTGTAATTTTTTGAGGGGGCACCATAAATGACACATTTTTTTCTAATTCAAAGCTGTGACTTCTTTGGTGTTTCAACACTGCATATCTATTTTCTGGCACATTTGTGTCAGTTTAAGCATGTTCCTCTTGCTCTTTCTCAGTTTGCTTAAAGCCTCTCTAAATTTAGAGATGGTCAGAAGGCTTAGTGTTATGATTATGAATTTTCTTGTTTTGGTTATGCAAGCGCAAGCTTTATCATGAATGTGGACCATGTCAGGATTAAAAGCAGCAGATGAAAGACTGGTCTATGTGCCAGACGGCTGCCACAGTTTCTCTTTATTTCTCTCTCTTTCTTCTTCAGCACCTCCTCCAACACACACACACACACACACACACACGCACACGTGCGCACACACAAACACAACATCACCACCAGTAATTATCATCCATATCTGATCTCTGTTGTTTTTTTCCTTCTTTCATCAGGTGGCGTCTGTCAAGTTTCGATCTTTTCTCATTCTGTTCTTACTATGCAATTAGTTTGCTTTTTTGTTGCCGTTGTCGTCTTTCTTCAGTGACAGCCACATAAACATTCAGATTCGTGACTTGTGAGGTTGATTCTTAACCCATTGTATTTTTAATTAAAACATTTTTGAACGTGTAATTTGTAAATCTCAGATTGTAAAAGGATAGAAGGGTATTCAATGTCCTCTCTACACCACAAACATCCAAACAACCAGAACCTAAATGTTTCAGGAGCCAGTTTAACACAGAAATAAAATAAATAAATAACACGCCTTTAAATAAATGTTAATCTTTGGAATACTCATGGTAAAAGGAAAGCTATAACAATGGAATAATAACTCCTAAATATTCATAATAGTCCTTGATTGCTGCTTTGTTCAGTATACTAACAGAATATATTAATGACTAAACTAAACGTCTTTCATGTTAATGATCCACTGACTCACTGTGTTGTGAAACTGGCTCTAAATGCATCTCTGTGCTGTTGTCATGACATTCTTGTTTTTGTCAGCTGTGCACGAAAATCAACAAGAAGCAGATACACTGAGCTAAATATTGTTCATGCAGCTGTGATTCCTGTCTAAACAGATGTTGCCTTTTTTAGGTATATATGATGTATATATGGTATATACGTTAGGTATATATGATGTTCTATGTCAACAAAACTTCTATGTTTATCATTTTTATGTTTCATTTACACCACTGTTTAAAAGTTTGGGATCGGTAATATTTTTACTGTTTTTTAAAATAACAGTTTTCTATTTCAACATACTTTAAAATAGAATTTATTTCTGTGATGCAAAGCTGAATTTTTAGCAGCTATTACTCCAGTCTTCAGTGTCACAAGATCCTTAAGGAATCATTCTAAAAAATGACTGACCCCAAACTTTGAACGACAGTATATATTGTTACAAAAGATTTCAATTTTAAATAAATGCTGTTCTTTTTAATGTTTTATTCACCAAAGAATGCTGAAAAAAGTATCACAAAAAAAAGTATCACTTTTGGAAAAAGTTCCAAAACTAAATAAATAAAAAATAAGCATGACAACCATTTATAACATAAAAATTAGCATATTAGAGTGATTTCTGAAGGATCATGTGGCACTGGAGACTAGAGTTATGATGCTGGAAATTCAAGTTTGTATGAGAGGAATTAATTCTATTCTAAAATATATTAAAAAAGAAAACTACTATTTTAAATTGCAATAATATTTCACAATACTACTGTTTTTTTCTGTATTTTTAATCAAATAAACAAAGCCTTGATGAGCAGAAAAGATTTCTTTAGAAACCATTAAAATATGTATATTATCAAAGTTTAAAAACAGTTGTGTCTTTACGATCACTTTTTATCACTTTAACACATGCTTGCTGTATAAAAATATTAATTTCTTTCAAAGAAAGAAACAATTTACTGATCCCAAACTTTGAATGGTAATGTATATTACATTTGTTAGAAAATATTTCTATTTTAAATAAATTCTGTTCTTTTAAACATTTTCTTCATCAAAGAATCATGAATGAAAAAAAAACGTATTACATGTCCAAAAACATTAAGCAGCAGAACTGTTTCCAACACTGATAATAAATCCGCATATTAGAATGATTTCTGAAGGATCATGTGACACTGAAGACTGGAGTAATGATGCTGAAAATATAGCTTTGCATGACAGGAATAAATTCTATTTTAAAGTATATTAAAACAGAAATCCACTATTGTAAATTGCAATAATATTTCACGATATTACTGTTTTTCCTATATTTTTAATCAAATAAATGCACTGATGAGCAGAAAAGATTTCTTTAGAATGGCCAGATATAAAAATATAAAAGTCTAAACTGCATTAAGCCACCAAGACTAAACTCACACTAAACCCTCTTTCAATCTTCTGTCCTCAGGTTTCTTTGTCTCAGCATCTCTACATGTATTTGCACTCTATTCATCAGCAATGAAACACATATTCAAGAATCCCAGATGGGCTGATTTTATTGTGGAGGCGAGACACGACGGGTGACAATTTACACACGCTCATGATCACACAACACTGTATGTGTATATTTGGCTTTCTGCAATGTTCAAACACAAGAACAGAAGATATAACAGGAACAAAAAGGCAGACAGAGGGATGCTGGATCATCCTCTTATAGCTGAAGTGCAGTCATTGTTTAGAGAATCATCACCGTGACTCAGACAAACAAAACTGAATGTGCACTGACACACTTTGTTTTTTTTTTTTAACCATAAATGCTTGTGATTATGTATCTGCATTAAAATAGAAGTAGCACTGTCATACGGTTAGACGGCAGCATTACTGGAAAGCACACGCTGAATAGACAAAGTCAAGAATGATCGTGTTCTAGGTTCGCTATTCCTGTCACAACAGATGCTTCCAAAGCTTTGTGCATTCAGGCATCAGAAACCAGCCATAAAACTTGAATTAATAATAATTAAATGATAATTAGTTACATTAAGGATCCATTTTCTTGCAGCGCACGGGAATTGCAACACTTACGGCAAATGCTTCTGGATTCTCAAAGCATGAGTTATTATTAAATACACTTTAAATGTCATAAATCTTAAATGTGGAGTTGTAGATGACAAGTGCAGTGTTAAATGACTAAGGCAGATTTAAATTCATATATAAGGTCATGACCTGGTGGAGTTTCACACTTCAAATTGTAGTCGCTTGGTGTGTTGATGAACATGTGTATCATAAAAATACACACATTCCGTAACAGTTGTAACTTGAGAGTATATTCTGTAAATACATGCTCAAGAATGTTTGCCATATGCAGCTTATTCACAAATCTATCCATCATAATTCCACTGCATTTACAAGACTTATAGGTGTATTTAGGACTGCCAAAATGTTTAATCATGATTAATCGTTTTAAAGGAAAAAGGGGCATTTTAAATGACAGAAAACTAAATAATAGGCCTTTGTGTAATTATTAGGTTCAGGAATTTGTGTGGGTGACAAAGAGCGTAAATTTATGCAGCGCCTTTTACTCATCTCACTACATCTCACAACAGTTTCTGTATTTGTCAAAGCCCACTCGACAAGCAAACATGAAAAACTGCACTAATTCTATAATGAAACAACTTTCATGCACAATTTATGGACTGAATCTTACATGCGTTAAAATGTTTTGCTGATATTCAGACTTTACTAATGATATCGGACGATATTTCACAATAAATGATGATTCATTTTCAGCATCTAAGAATGCAGACTTTTTGAATAATAATGGCACTGAAACCAAGCACATTTTTATGTTCAAAAACAAATGACGCAGGAAAGTGGAATGAGAGAAAAAAAAGCACTGCAGGATCTAGAAACACATTTTTATGAAGCGGAACGTCTTTTAATTTGAAATGCAACACTGTGTCATGTGCAAAATAACACAAATCAACCATCTCATAAGCAGTGAAGAGGAATGATTCTAATAAGTTTTACATTTCACACAGAACGGAATAAAACAGTTATTTGATTAAGCAGTATCAAATGCGGAATTGCTTTAACGCTATAAGACGTTAACATTCAGTACTTTTTCAGTTTAGGTACAATATTCATCAAGCTGCTTTGTCTGTTTTGGCAAAAAAATAGTTCCAAAGCAGAACAAACCATTATTTCATCTTAGAGAAATGCAGTGTTTCATTTCATAAATCAGGGGTTTAAACAAATTGGTTAAAGGGTATGTCTAATGTGATTTCATGCATTCTGACTTTATTTACACTGCTAAAGAGTTGGATTCTCATGCTAAACATGACCAAATTCTCAAAAAAAAAAAAATGTGTTGGACGTATGATGGAGTGTTTCTGTACCAAAGACACTCCTTCAGAGTTTCAGTATAAGTTTCAGAGAGACTTTTTTCAAGTATGATGCCATAAAGGGTGGAATTCCTTAAATGGGCACTTCTCCAGGAAGAGGGCGTGCTCACATAAAAATGTAAATTCTGTCATTTATTATTCACCCTCATGTGGTTCCAAACCCACAAGACCCGTGTTCATCTTTATTCACAAATTAAGAACACAAATTAAGATATTTTTGATGAAATCAAAAGCTTTATTATCCTCCAAGGACAGAAACCATCCTACCACTGTCAAGGCACAGAAATGTAGGTCATCGTTTAAATGGTCCATGTGACATCAGTGATTCAACTTTAATTGTATGATGCTACGAGAATACTTTTTGTGCACAAAAAGCAAGCATATTAATGCGCTTGGAAAAATCCTTCAGGTCCCACAAATTCTTTGGTTTTCCATCATTTTTGTGCATTTAAACCCTTTCCACTAATGACTGTATGACTTTGAGATCAATCTTTTCACACTGAGGACAACTGAGGGACCCATATGCAACTATTACAGAAGGTTCTATCGCTCACTGATGCTTCAGAAGGAAAGATGATGCATTTTGAAGATCAGGGTAAATTTAACTTATTTTGTCTTCTTGGAAACATGCAAGTATCTTCTGTAGCCTCTGAAGGGCAGTACTAAATTAAAAAAAATTGATATTTAGGCAAAATAAGAATAGCCCCCGGCTCTTAATGCATGGTTTTTCCTTCTGGAGCATCAGTGAGTGTTTGAATCTTCTGTAATAGTTGCATGTTTAACATGTTTAAGTTTAACTTTTCAGGACAAACAAGGGACTCATGAACAACTATCACTAAACAAAAACACACATGTGAATCATTCAGGTAACAACACAGTTTTAAGAATCAAGGGGATGTAAACTTTTGAACAGGGTCACTTTTATAAATTAATCTATTATTTTCTCTTGTGGACGATATGTAAACACCTTTCAAGTGAAATATCTTAATCAGGTCAGTACTAAATAAACAATAACATGCATTTTGTATGATCCCTCTTATTTTGGTAAAATAATTTAAATTTTTAATGATTGTCTTCGCCCATAGCACACCTCCAGAAGCTTGTCTGTTTTTGGAGAGAAGCGGTACAGCTGTATCTGTCTTTTATTAATCTGATAAAAGTCACCCTTTCCCATCCCAATACATAATGACAGCTGTCTGAAATTAAAAAAAACAGAAAAGAATAATACAAAACAATCCCAGTTTAGATGAACTGGGCAAATTCCAAACAATGTTTTTGTCCTTTTGAAGGGCACTACAGGAATGGAATGCTCCCAAATGCAAGCAACATTAATCTCATCACAGACTACTGCCCTACCACAAGGCCACTAGCAAAGGATACATGCGATGACCATTTCAAGGAAATAAATGCACTGTTTATGATTATGTGACCCAAGGTGTTGAGTCCTCACGATTCATTTTAAAGCTAGATGGTGGGAGAGTTTGAGTTTATGTTTTTTTTTTTTTTTTTGGTGCCCTTGAAGGGCATTTGTGGATATTTTAAATCAAAGGAGAAGTCCACTTTCAGAACAACAATTTACAGATAATGTACTCACCCCGTTGTCATCCAAGATGTTCATGTCTTTCTTTCTTCAGTCATAAAGAAATTATGTTTTTTGAGGAAAACATTTCAGGATTTCTCTCCATATAGTGGACTTCAATGGTGCCCGCGAGTTTGAACGTTGAACATAAATCTGGCTTCAAAGGGCTCTAAATTATCTCAGCAGATGAAGAAGGGTCTTATCTAATGAAACAATCTGTCATTTTCGACACAAATTGACAATTTAAATACTTCTTAACCTCAAATGCTCATCTTGTCTAGCTCTGCCATGCGCATGCGTACTCTGTGAAGTACAGTTAGGGTATGTCAAAAAACACCCATCTCATTTTCTTCTCCAACTTTTAAATTGTCCTACATCGCTGCAGAAGTACTGACCCAGTGTGAACAAAGTGAACATGCAAAGGTCAAACACCCTATACAAAAAAAAGAAGGTAAAACACTGATGTATGATGATTAAAGTTGGAGGAGAAAATGTGATGGGAGTTTTTCAACATACCCTAACTGTATTGACCCAGATTACGCAGAGTAAGCATGCACATTGCAGAGCTAGACAAGATGAGCATTTGTTGTTAAAGTATATAAAAGTATATAAATTTAGATAATGACCGATCATTTCATTAGATAAGACCCTTCTTCCTCGGCTGGGATCGTTTAGAGACCTTTGAAGCTGAAATGAAACTACAGTTTGTGCGTTCAAACCTGTAGGCACCACTGAAGTCCACTATATGGAGAGAAATCCTAAAATGTTTTCCTCAAAAAACACAATTTCTTTACGACTGCAGAAAGAAAGGCATGAACATCAGAGTGAGTACATTATCTGTAAATTTCTTTTCTGGAAGTGAACTTCTCCCTTAATGTTCCAACAGAGTGCATGTCAGGGCTACTTAAAGAAAACCATTTTCACGTGAGCAAGGTAAATCCTTATGGTGAGTCCTTGTTTTTCATTTTGAAAATAGACGGCGTGAGAGTTCAAATTAATTTATAAAGAGAAAAATACAAGTTGGTTTGTTTTGCTGTAATACATTACACATGCATTTCATTCTAAGTTTAAAGGTATAGTTAACCCAAAAATGAAAATTGTCATTAATTACTCACCCTCATGTCATTCCAAATCTGAAAGACCTTCGTTCATCTTCAACACAAATTAAGAAATTTTTGATGAAATCTGAGAGCTTTCTGACCCTGCATAGACAGCAATGCAACTATCACGAAGCGCATCCAGGTTCTCCGTCAGAATGCTGGCTCCTGCGTCAGTAGCACCACAGTATGTTGAAGACTGACATGGAGGAGAAAATAAAATAAAGTTGTTATTTTTGTTTTCTTTGCACACAGAAAGTATACTTGTGGCTTCATAAGATTACAGTTGAACCACTGATGTCACATGGGCTATTTTAACGACGTCCTTACTACCTTTATGAATCTTGAATGTGTCAGTTGTGTTGCTGTCTATGCAGGGTCAGAAAGCACTTGTTGCAACGATAAACAAAAGTCTAACAGGTTTGGAACGACATGAGGATGAGTAATTACTGACAGAATTTTCATTTTTACGTGAACTAACCCTTTGTGTATAATATGTTTGTACTTTATTAACAGCAATAATGAGCTGTTAAAAACAGCAAATGCCATGCTGCGTTGTCATGGTAACAATCCAGGTGAAGATAATAAAGAAATTATGTTGTCTTTCATTACTCCCTTCGCCAAGTGTGTTGCAAACGGCTACACTGTGAGACACAAATGTTCTGCGTCCTCTAAAGTCCCTACTTCAAACTGAGCAGGAATTCCAACTGGAATCCAGCACGGCCAATAAAACGTGAGTACTCAAACTATTAATTATTTATTATCTAAGATTTTTCTCCATGTAGTGGACTTAAATGGGGATCAGAAGATTGAAAGTCTAAACTGCAGTTTCAGTACAGCTTCAAAGGGCTCTACATGATCCCAGCTGAGGAATAAGGGTCTTATCTAATAAAACAATCAGTCATTTTCTAAAAAAAAAAATTACAAATGTATATGCTTTTTAACCACAAATGCTCATCTTGCACTAGCTTGACTTCATGCATTACGTAATCACGTTGGAAAGGTTACATGTGACGTAGGCAAAAGTACTAACCCAGTGTTTACAAAGTGAAAATGCACAGAAAGTCAAACACCCTTTCCAAATAAAGGTAAAGCAATGATGTCGGACGATTTTGAAGTTTGAGGTGAAAATGAGATGGTTTTTGACCTACACTACCTTTTTGAACCGAAGTACACAGATGAAGAACTAACCGCGAGTGACCTTTCCAACATGACTCAATGCGTAAAGTCGCGCATTGCTGAGATGGTGCCAAAAATATTTAAATGTTTTTTTTTTTTGAAAATGGCTGTTTTGCCAGATAAGACTCTTATTCCTCAGCTTGGATCCCTTTGAAGCTGCACTGAAACTGCAATTTGGACCTTCAACCTGTTGATCCTGATTGAAGTCCACTATATGGAGAAAAATCCTGTAATGTTTTCCTCAAAAACCTCAATTTCTTTTCAACTAAAGGAAGCAAGACATGAACATCTTGTATGACAAGGGGGTGAATAAATCATTTCAGGAGTGAACCAATGCTTTAACATCCCTAGTCAAATTTCCTCTACATGCACTTGCACACTCTTGGTCTCGTATTCAAAAAAGCACACAAAATGTGTATTTCAATACGTAGTGCAGAAGCAATTGTGCGAGAGTAAGTGATGCACTCAGTGTGTGTCTTTCTGTGTGTGGGAGAGAGGTAACGTTAAAGAATAAGTGTGTATTGCTTACCAGGCGCTGACCACACTAGCCTCAGTGGTCTAGTCATGGTTTTTCATGTCCTTTCTCCCTCCTTCTCTTTCACCTTTTCACCCATGTCTCTCTCTCTCTCTCTCCTCTGACTTTTTCTTAATTTCAGAGTATTCCTTTGTCTCATTGTGTACAGTAATTGTTAGATACCGTTGTTGCAACACAGCATTTTCTGTTTGTGCAACTGACAGCTCTTTTTCATTGCTTGGTGTGATTTATCTTGCTGTTGCCTTGAACTGATTCGTGATTCTGCATGAAAAGCATGTTACGATAAGGTTCCAATTTGTTAACATTCATTAAGTATCATTTTGGTATATGGTTGTGTCGTTAGTGTGCTCGGATGTGCCGTGCGATTGTGTCGTGTTGTTTGTTTGGCTGGGTGTTTGGGACAGCCTGTGTTATTGGCAGCAGGAAGTGTGTGAAACTTGTTGCATAAGTGACACGTAATTAACAAGAACTCGGCGTCTAACACTTACTCTGTTCGTGAAGGGCTCTCCCTCTGGCCATACACACACACACATACATGCACCTGGTGCTGGATATTTGGGACGGTCTGTTCTGTATTATAGATCTTCCCACAGGACATAAACCAGAAACACAGATGACTGATATTATGAGCTCATGCAAGAGTGTATGTGTATGTATGTGTGATATTTTTGCTGCATATATGAGTACAAAGAGACATGTGGTTTTGTGAGAGCAAGCAGTTGCAAGGGTGTAATTAGGCTCGGTGACCTGGATGACATCACATTATTTTTTTTTAGAATTAGGGCTGTTATTGTGTGTTAATGTTGTGTGATTATTTAAGAAAAGGGAATTACCACCTTGTTTTTACAACAGCAGTTAATGCACTTTACATTATTAAAGGGTTATTTCACCCAAAAATAAAAATTCTTTCATTACTTACTCACTCTCATGTCATTCCAAACCCGTAAGACTTTCGTTCATTTTTGGAAAACAAATTAAGATATTTTTGATGAAATCCGAGAGCTTTCTGACCCTGTATAGACATCAATGCAACTGACACGTTTGCATACAAAATGTATTCTAGTAACTTCATAAAATTAAGATTAAGCCACTGATGTCACATGGCACATCACTATTTTAATGATGTCCTTACTACCTTTCTGGGTCTTGAATGTGTCAGTTGCCTTGCTGTCTATGGTCAGAAAGCTCTAGGATTCCATAAAAAATATTTTAATTTGTGTTCTTAAGATGAACAAAGGTCTTATGGGTTTGGAATGACATGAGAGTGAGTAACTAATGACAAAAATGTTAAAACATTTATAACATTAAACCATTGCTTCAACCAATCCTCTATTCGTAATATTGCTTTCTCACATGAAAAAGTTTTCTTGTCTGAATCAGGAGAGAAATATGCACAGGTTAAGCATCATTTGCAATTAAAAACAGTTTCTAAACGATTTCTAAAATGATTCTAAACTAATATTTTGGTGGATTTTGATGTGAGAGGCCAACTAGGGATGGTCTTTTTTACTGGAGGAAGTGTTATTATGGACTTGTATTTTGGCCAGAAGAGATAATTTAAACTTTAAACATCATAAATGATGGATTTGTTTCTTATAAATAAGCAGCTTTTCACTTCACAAAGATCTTAATTAATGGACTGGAGTTGTGTGAATTACTAGTGAGTACATTTTCAATGGCCATTTCAAAGGCTGTCATTGTAAATGAATACAGTCTCAACATACACTTTAAACAGTTTTAAATTTGATAAATTGTTGCAATAATGTTTGGTGCAACACTGAATGAAATCACAGTTTTACACTCTCAACAATTTGATTTTGCAAGACTATTTTAAGCAGCATGTATTTTTCAGAACGCAAGGTGCATGCAAAGAACTGTGATGATTTTAAAAGGGATTATTTCTCTAATCTAATGCTTACTGATGACTGTTATGTTTTCTAGAACATTATGCACTGTTACATGGAAATGACAAAACATCAGAGCTTGTGTTAAAGCGCATGCCAGATGAAGCCTTGATTCGAGGCTTGTTAACGTAGAAATCACTTTCGTAGAACCTTCACATTCTGTCCAGTCATGTGCGCGATTCACTTTGCATGTCCTAATGTTCGACCCCCAGAATTTACTGTGATAATGAGTACATTTAATGAGTACATTTTCATTGGGACTTATTTAATAATTACATTTTTAAATACCCAGTCATACAAGTAATATGAAGAATACAAATTATTTCAGGAAAATTAAATATTTGCCATACACAGTTAATATATGTGTACATTATTCTTCTTTTACATCACATTGATATTCGTACTGGCATTTAATGGCACTGTTTAGTGTGTAAATTGATTTATCCGTCAGAAATTCAACAGTTAGGTTTTTATTTGTGCATATACCATGAGTCGATCTATGGAAATTGTGGCGAATGCTTTTTCACCCAGAAGATGCTCCCACTTTTGACGCAAGGCCTCATGGGGCATAGGAAACTTTTGGATAATTTTGTGGACAAAATCCCCCAAACTTCGCCTCGATCGGAATCTGTATATATGTGCCTTCATCTCTTTTCATGTCATCTTCCCCCTCATTAAACTATGACAGGTGCAAAAAGACCCTGCGACCCTGTAAAGTGATGAAACTATGGCGCCATGTGTTTTTTAAAACCACTTTCATAACATTATATAATTGGCTTAGAAAATGGTAATTTGACTATAAACACCAGAGAATGGAAATGTAAAGCATTGTTCCAGTCGAGCAAGACTTCCACGTTCAGGAAAAAGGAGGATTGCATAAAACTGATATATTTTAGCTTTTCAATGTGAGATGCTTTTTTCATTTTTATTATATTTTACTGCATTTATAAAATTTTAAGGAGAATCACAGTTACCGTGACAATGAATCCAATGCAAAGTTTCTTTTGGGGACCGTAATTTGTGTTTCATTTATTTTAATTTAAAAATAGGAAATTTCTTAGGTTTCATAAACAAAGGAACTAAATTGCATAGGAATTTAAGACTAATTTAAGACCTACAATTTCATGTCTCCAGTAAAAATCTTTCAATGTTTAGATATTTTCATTGGACAGTAGCAGAATAACTGATTGTGTATTTGGTAATCCAGTAGCTGAATTGGTCAGTGTTATGGCAGCATGTGTGCGCATGTGTTTGTGGGTCGGCGTGATTGAGTAGATTAGGATCTCCATTACACGACACACGGTGTGACGTTTGCCCGGGGGGATTGTTATTTATTTAACCCAATTAAAGGATTAGCTTGTCTACGTACTAGCCATAACACTCACACCGGAAACCCAGGAGCAATTATGGGTTTAGAACAAAGAGCACATCCAGTGACCACAGCAGAGCCTCTCTGACTAGCCACATCATTGGCTGGATAATATATGAGATGTGTACATGATCCAGATCTAGATTTGTTTATTTTTCACAATGATTATAAAATTTAGTTTTATAAATTTCTCCCTATGAATCAAGACTGTTTTTAGTAGAGCAAAGTATTCAGTAAAGCAAGGCAGACTGCCATATTCTGCCGCATCCTCAACAAACCAGCACTCAGAACTGACTTGCGTGATAGATTTGTGCTTACCTAATTTGCATAATTCCTTAATTGCCAAATTAATGCAGACAGCATGTTCAAATAAACATGGCTTTTAGTGGGCACAGTTTGTTCCTAGTGAATTCCCCTCTTAGTCTTCAAATACGGAATATGTTCTGAACAAATGTAACAAACATCTGGATGCATTTACTTGACAAACAACGTTGCAGTCTTCGTTTTTGCTTGTGAGTAAAGCAGACGTGTAAATAAACAATCTATATTTCCGAGACAAAACTGAAGTGTTGTCATAAACTAATGATCCAGTTTGCATAACAAATTCTCATGGCATGCCACATTGACTTCATTTGGGTAGTTAACATCATTACCCTTCAGATTTAAGGTTTGAATATATATGAATATATCTTTGGTCTTGTAAATAAATATCTTTTTTTTTTTTTAAAAATCATTTTCTATTACATTTCACTGTTTTCTGTGGTAAAAAGATGCTGTTTAAAATAGTTCTCGATGGAGCATAGCATGTCATAACTGTCTAAAAAAATGATGTTGGCTACCTATTTGCATGAGGAATATGATTTGTGGACAACACAATGCAAAATACATTTTTCAAAAGTTTGTTTGTTTCCAAGTTGTAGTTTTGCGTGCTGCTAGAGATGTCCTGTGACATGTTTTTGCTTTCATTTGCCTCCCTTTTCTTTCCTTCCAGTGTTTCCTCTATTCTGGGATGGTCCTAATTACAGTTCTCCTATGTGTGGCTGGACTTTGTGGCAGTACCATGAGGCCTCTCACTCGCTCTCACTGACTCATGCGCTCTTTCAACCTTTCATTATGTCACTTCTCTGTATTTCTGATTTACATTCATTCACATCCTATTACTCCTCCACTAAAAAGGCTGATTTCTTTCCACACTTTCTCTCTCTCTCTTGCCTTGAATTGAGTTTGTTCCGCTTGACCACCCCTTCCACCCACATAAACCTGACATTAGCAGGCATTCGCTGCTCCTGTTTATTCTGAGTATGGATTCTGGTAGTCAGTCTGTTAATGAGAGCCAGTGGCTGCTGCATAACTCATCACCTACACTGGAATGAGTACAGACCTATTTAAATTCTGCCTTTTGTCATATGGCAGTGAACCTTCTGAACCTTAGTAAGCACATAACAATGCAATGGTGACCACTCTGAAGACCTTAGCAACCACCAGAACACCTTAGCTCATCTAAAATCAAGAGACTTAAACTTCTTAACAGAAATGTATTTAAAGTTTAACAAAAATGTAATTTTTCACGCCCTATGAAATATATATATTTTTCTCAAATTCAGTTTTATTTTGACCAAATTCTGTTGTTAGCAGAATTCCTTTTTAATGGTCCATTCGTTTACACACAGACACGCAGAACATGCAGGGTTAATATTTAAATAGTCTTTTTGCGGCTTAAAGGAGAAGTCCACTTCCAGAACAACAATTTACAAATAATATACTCACCCCCTTGTCATCCAAGATGTTCATGTCTTTCTTTCTTCAGTTGTAAAGAAATGATGTTTTTTGAGGAAAACATTTCAGCATTTTTCTCCATATAATGGACTGATATGGTGCCCCGATTCTGAACTTCCAAAATGCAGTTTAAATGCGGCTTCAAACTATCCCAAATGTGGTTGTAAACGACCCCAGCCAAGAAAGAAGGGTCTTATCTAGCGAAACAATCAGTTATTTTAATAAAAATAATACAATTTCTATACTTTTTAATGCCAAACGCTCATCTTATACTATAGTTGGCTAATGATGCTTTTGGGAAACACACCCCTTAATAAGATATTTCACATAAAATATGTTTACATATAGTCCACAAGAGAAAATAATAGTTGAAAATATATGACACTGTTCAAAAATTTACATACACTTGATTTTCAATTACGTGAATGATCCACAGCTGTGTTTTGTTGTTGTTTAATGATAGTGATGGTTTTTCAGCATTTTTGTGTATTTGAACCCTTTCCGACAATGATCGTATGATTTCGAGATTCATCTTTTGACACTGAGGGCAACTGAGGGACTCATATGCAACTATTACAGAAGGTTCAAACACTCACTGATGCTCCTGAAGGAAACACAATGCATTAGGATCTGGGGATGAAAACTTTTGAACAATGAAGATGTGTACATTTTTCTTATTTCACCTAAATATCCTTTTTTTTTTTTCATTTGAAGTACTGCCCTTCAGAAGCTACAGAAGATACTTAAATCTTTCCCAGAAGACAAAATAAGTTAAATTTACCCTGATATTCAAATTCAAAAAGTTTTTTCCCCGGCTCTTAATACATCATGCATCAGTGAGCGTTTGAACCTTCTGTAATAGTTGCATATGCCGTCATGAGTCCCTCAGTTGTCCTCAGTGTAAAAAGTTGGATCTCAAAATCATACAGTTATTGTTGGAAAGGGCTCAAATACACAAAAATGCTGAAAACTCAAAAAGAATTTGTGGGACCTGAAGGATTTTTTCTCAGGGGACTCAAAGGAACAATTATCACTATAAAAAAAAAAACACAGCTGTGGATCATTCAGGTAACAACACAACATTAAGAATCAAGTGTATGTAAACTTTTGAACAGGGTCATTTTTATAAATTCAACAATTATTTTCTCTTGTGGACTATATGTAAATGTTTTTTAAGTGAAATATCTTATTCACATCAGTACTAAATAAAAAATAACATGCATTTTGTATGATCCCTCTTATTTTGGTAAAATAATTAACATTGTGTAGATTCTGCAATGTGTATGTAAACTTTTGACCTCAACTATATATTTTGAATCCATTCAAGTGGGTGATAGCATCAGAGTATCTGGGTTCATTTGAGGTCCTTGTGCTCAGTCACACACACACAAGCCAAACTAAAGAAAAGGAGAATAATATGATAAGAACAGAATGAAATATATTCCATGGACAGAGAACAGGGCTATTTACTCTGGTATATCTGCAAATTACAGTGTGTGAATAAGCACTGAATAAGTAATCAGAGATCACTGTAGCTTAACTTGTCTGGAGCAACTCAACTAGGTCACACTCAATGATTGAACCGTCCACACATGGATAACACTTCTGCAAAAACTTAATCAAGCTCACATGACCTAACTCTGTGCAGACAAACCCACACGCACACATTGATTTCAGCTCAGACAAATCAGACCACACACACACCCACCCACCCAAACATACCCTCTTCTGACCGCCCAGACTGACTTTATCTGTGACCACACACACACACATACGCATACATCCAAACATACCCTCTCCTGACCTGCCCGACACTCATTCATACCCTACGGTGAACTGCACTACTAATCGTGCCACGTTTTATCCTAACCACGCTTCTGACCCCAACATGAGCTTATCATTCAGAAATGCTTCGATCATCTGTGCGTAATCCTCTGTCTGGCCTGCCAAATGTCCAGCACACCCTATTCTGGCCTGAATCTACAAATCACAGATCGCAAACACTGGCCCTGATTTCATAGTCCATGAGCAAGTGTCTCCTCCTGTCAGTCCAACCCAATCTCCACCCAATCCCTGCAGAGCTATAACTCAGTCTGAAAACATCTTAAACATACAAACACACAAAATAGTTCGAAAAACAGCGTTTGGGTACACCGTTTAAAAAAAATATAGGTTCTTGATTGGGTTTCATGTAGAACCTTGAAAATCCATTGAATCCTTCTATTCCACAAAATGTGTTTTATAGTGGAAAAGGTTCTTTGGATAATTCAAATGTTCACACTTTCTTTTAAGAACTGTTCAAAATTATTGGAATTGAAAACCACCTTTTGGAACCCCTGTCTTTAAGAGTGCATAGCACCAGGAACCAGTTCAATAAAAATACTGTAATCACATTCAGTTCCTTTAAAAATTCTTGCACATGCCTTCAGCCAGTGTCAATGGAATATTATAAATAGTTTCCTGCAATACAAAATATTAAAGGAGATGGTTAAACTACATTTTTGATTACATTAACTTATATTCAAACGCATATGACTGCTAGGACCTGGAAATGCAAGCTCAGGCGAAGAAGTTAGGTTAAGGTCAAGGTCAATTTTTTTATATAGCACATTTTAAAACAACTAGTGTCTGCCAAAAGGTTGTACATAAATAATATAGATACTATAAAGAAGTGAGAACAATAACAGAGAAAGACAACAACAACAACAACAAAAAACAACAACAACAAATATATATTACAGTACATAAAATGCCATTCATCCAAAAGCCAAATAACACAAATTCAGCTGTGATTTAAAAACAAGAAAGGAGGCTACAGATCCAGATGTCGTGAGGTATGGTGTTCTATAATCTAGGACCAGCAACAGAAAAAGGCACGATCCTCCATAAACTTCAGTCGAGAGCGAGGTATATGCAGGAGAAGCTTATTAGAGGATCTGAGTGTTTGAGAAGATTGCTGGTAGCTGAGAAGTTCAGACAGATATTAATTAATTTAATGCTTTAAAAACAAATAAAATCTTAAAATGGATCCTATACTCCACTGGTAGCCAATGAAGAGATTGGCTAGGACTGGGGTAATGCTTTTTTCTCTTCCCGTAGCATTCTGAACCAACTGGAAGTGATACAATGATCAATGGTTGAGACCCATATAAAGTGAATTACAATAATCTAGTCTAGAAGAGATAAAGGCGTGGATTATGGTCTCCAAATCCTTAAATGAGAGCATAGGTTTTAATTTGGAAAAAAGCTGCTCTTCACCACAGCATTTATCTGTTTTCCAAAATTCACATCTGTGTCAAAAATCACAAGCTTTTAGCAAACGAATGAATGTTTGATGACAAACAAAAAAATCTAGATTATTTGTAACCAGGGGGTCCAAAGACAACAATCTCAGTTTCACATTTCACTGCGTTCCATATTTCAAGTTTGGTGAACTCTGACCTGTGAACATTTGTCCAAAAGACGACTGATACGTCACACAGATGGATACATCAAGCTGCAGGTTTGTGGCATTTAGTTTGTAACACCCTATAATTCTACAATGCAAAGCAGACCAGTATAGTGCAACCAGTATAGTCCGATTACAAAACTAATGGTTTGTTTTAATGAATCAAACACATACCACACAACCTGTGTAGTCTGACTCCATAGCTAATCATTCCTTTGAGTTGGTTCTTGTTAGTGAATCAACACATGCAATGCAACCAATGTAGCTTACAATGAAATGGGAGACTTTAAATCCGTGTAGTTACCCTACTGACTCATGTGTCATATCAGTAGTATTTAAAGTATTTTATAATTATACATGAATAATGTTCCCAAAATTTTCCTCCATTTAGTAGGCTTTTGTTGGCTAGTCTGTATACTACATCTTTTGAGAGAACTGGTTTAAAGAGGACATCAGATGCCCATTTTCCACAAGTTGGTATTCTATAGGGACTTGTCTGTAATGTACTTTGGTTAAAATTCCTCAATGATCACGTAAAACAACACACTTTTTCCCTTGTCAAAAACAGATTTATTCATAGCAACCTGTTACGGTGTAGGGCTGACGCTAACAAATATTTTGGTAATGGAGTAATCGGTTGATTATTCTGACAATTAATCGAGTAATCAGATAATTATACTTACATTTTTTGAGGTAATAAAAGTAGACCTAAGCAAACAATGACTTTAAATTACTTATAATAAATACATATTAAATACACATATATTAACAATGAGGCAATAATAACCGGTTCAAATAAATTTATCAAAAGCAAGCAATTGTATGGTTTTATTGAAAAGAACTTTATATCATGTATTATAACAGTATTATAAATATAGAGCAACCTACACACATGTAAACAATTAAACGCTATATTAAACCTGCATCACATATATTTATTTACTTGATTTGTAGTGTAGTGAATTCACATAGCATTATGGTTTTTTTTTAATTATTTTTTAAATGGTTTTAATGTATAATGCAGCTTTAGAAAACAGTCTAATAACGCTTTTCATGGATTCTCGTTCATGGAATGTGCCACCTCCAGTATTATCCAGTTACTCGACACAGGCAAATTTCAATCAAGGATTTTTTAACATCGAATGCTTAGACTGAATCAAGGAATCATGACAGCCCTATTTCAGTGCATGTCTATTCAAATGACATTGAGCTACGTCTCACCCCACCCCTTTCTTCCATGGGGCATGTTGACAGAAGTCGTGAACATATCCATATATGGCTCCGAGGTGGTCTTATTCAAATAGCTAGCTATCTATGTAGAAACCTGCAGCAAACTGATACAGCTCGCTGGATAGCCTCAGTCTCAGACGTCGTGCCCACAGACAGATTGGCTGAACGTCTGATGCATACGGCACACAAAATTGGAAACACTTCAGTTGTTTCAAAGTCGTCATCGGATTGGTTAAATTATACAGAAATTCCGGGAGATGTCACGTTTTTTAACATTCCACCTAGAAACAAAGATGCCGTGATGCCAAATCCCCTCACTAAAGAAGAAAGCCATCATGTTTACAACGCTTCATTTTCAAAAGTTAAAGTTTGCAGCACAAAATTTTAAAAAAGTCTGTTATTGTGGGGACATAAACATGACATGGCACAAAACGAAACGTGATTGGTTGCTTTACACTCTAAAAATGCTGGGTTATTTTTTTTTTAAACCAAATGCTGGGTTCAGCCTGTTGGGTCATTTTACTGGGTTATTTTTTTACCCAGATACTAGGTTTAGCCTGTTGGGTCATTTTATTGGGTTATTTTAAATTTTTTTTTTTTTTTTACCCAGGTGATGGATAGTTTTTCTGTAACTAAGTTGCTGGGTCATTTTTAATGCTGGGTTATTTTTTTCTACCCAACCGCTGGATTAAGCCAAATTGGTGCATTTCTTTAGTGAAATATAGGTTTGCATACCTCTTATTTCATTTATAACATCTTTACTGTGCTGTAAATTGTATTATTTTACGCAACGCAACATAAGGATGAGATGTCAGTCAGCTGCACTAGCAGCGGTTACTATGCATGATGGAAACACCTTTTGCGTTGCATAAAATAAATGGATTTTATTTGTTAAAGTACTGAGTTTAATTAATTTAATGTTAAAATATGTTCTCTGATCTCAATACTATTTGTTTACGAGCAGGTTTTGGAGTCAGTCGCGGCATCTTTCAGCTACGAGTGAAATGCGAGGCAGCGGTCTGAAATTTGTAGTTACTTGGCGAACAGCAGCCCTTCACCAACTCAGATTTCGGCGACACACCAGCACAAGAATTAGTGCTATTTCAGTAAAAAGTGATTACAGAGAACAGTTGAATACACTTAAATTAAAATGCTACTTTTAAATGTTACATTTTTTGTTTTTAAAATGATTGTTAAACAGGTTTAAACATTGTATATGCTGTATTGTCCATGGGTGTTCTTGCCTAAAAATAAACGTTCATCTTTTGAATTCTGTGTGATTTTTGATTTTTAATTAGGCCAGCAATATAATAATTTGTAAACAATAGTTGACCTAAATAAAACAACCCAGCATGTTGGGTAAAAACATTTACCCCCAACCAGCATGTGTTCTGTCCAATATTTACCCAGGGCTGGGTTGCCAAATAACCCAAGTTGGGCTGTTTTTAACCCAGCATTTTTTAGAGTGTACCTGTCAGTCATATGGCCTCTTGGGCGGGCATTGGCTATTCAAAGCGGCCAAGGTTCCCAGACCTTCTGCAATCAGTCTGAAGCTCTGACTAGACAAGACTACTCACTGGATGAAACAGTTTCAGACTCACACATCCCATAACGAACTGGCTGCGTGTTTTCTTTTCAGCTTTTCTGAGCTGGCAGACACGACAGAAACCTAACTGCAAGAAAAAAGTTAAAAAAGTGAACATTTCATCTGATGTGCCCTTATCTTATCATTTGACAACAGAACTGCATTTGCTAAACATTTAGTCCATAAAAGTAGAAGAATTGTTAATCATTCTTTTTTATTTTTATGTCTTTTTAATTGATAAAAACTTTCAGTTTTCCAGCTGTAAATTAAATTCTGAATCGCTAATTTTCCGGATTGCACTGTATGTGTGTGTGACGTTTAGCAGCAGGATTCGTGAAGATAATTTGCAGCAGGGTTTCGAAAGATCATTTGTGCCCTGAGTTTCTCATTTAAAGATACACATTAAAAGCTCTATTACTCTCATTCTCGCATTCATTATTTTAGTGCATGTGGAGAACGCTCAGCAGGAGAGAGAATGAAAGAAAGAACAAGCGGGTCGATGTTCAGGCCACGGGGGTGTTGGGTATTAATTAAGTCCAGCTCGTTACCGGCTCCTGGCAGTCTGGTTTGCTGCGACAAATCCAAAACAGCTGGGGTCACATTATAGAAAACCCACCCCCCTTTTATTACAAGTCAACGGGAGCACAAATCCAAATATGTAAAGGTATTCATTCATGTGTATGTCAATACTGACCAGTTCATTATTAGAAAAGTTCAGATGTCATGATCAGTGTCCCGTGCAAAAATCAAATGCCTACGTGCATGTGTGTGCTGGCGAACACGCTCTCAACTGCGATAAGGGTGGTTGACCGAGTAAAAGAAATTCCAGTGTAATTCCTTATCTCAGTCCAATGATGTATTCCATGTGTTTATGGCCTGAGGTGCACTTCAGTATTTACACAGGAAGGACTTTCACCCCACTGTAAAACACTTGAGAGCACCTGCAGAGAGCCGAGAGCCAAAACGTAACCATAAACGGCCATGTTGCATCGGATTGAGTTGCCCTTGAGATCTGGTATCAAACTTAGTTTCTTACACATGTTAGATGAAGTGGCTGTGAGGACGATAAGACTAATCTTCATACTTCGGACAATGCTTTTTATCTGAAACTGCAGGGCACCTCTTTTTGCGGACTTGGGACGACATTCCTGATGCCCCTGATGTATTCAGTCTTTCATTTATTAATCATTCAGGCTTCAGGTGTTATTGTTAAAAGGTTTCAGTGAATGTATTAGCATGTTAGCAAAGTTATACAAGAGCACAGAGTGTTACTCTTTGAAAACTATAAACTCCAGGAAGGGTGTTACGATATCTCATAAACCCATGCTTATTCTTCCATAGTTCCTCTTTTCCTCAGCGGGCGGCTGTTTATTGTTCTTTTTCTTTTTTTTAGTAAACAGTTTGCTAGCATAAATTTTACCAGAGGATAAAAGGCATTAGCATTTGTGTGACTGTTAATGTTCACAATGTTCTCATTTATCACACGTAACTTTTTGTTCAGCAACAGCGTTTGTATAAGAGTGATGATTTCCAGACAAATGATTCTTATTTGATTCGCTGTGACATGTCAAGGAAGATTAGTTTCTGGAAATGTATGCAAATAGCTGTATGTGGAATCGTAAGGAAAGATTTGCCAGCCGATGGGACTTCGGAGAGTTGAAAGTCTGAAATGAGATACACGAGAAGGTGGCTGATGTGACAGTTGAACTGCTTCGCAGCGTCTCGTTCGTGGCAATTCATTATAGAAATTCAAAAAGGCAGCGTGTACACATCTTGTTCTCTGCAGCTAAGATTTTTGTGCGGATTTGTGTTTATAGTTATGAATATAGTGTTTGGTTTTGCTCATGTCTCTGTTTGTGTGTGTTTACATGATGTCACTGAATTTGTATTGTGGGTTTTGGTCACAGTCTTGTGTGATATAAAACAATAGGACTTTCAAATTAAAACCAGACAGCAAATATATTAACTTCAGCATACGCCACTGAGTATCAATTAAAAACCAGCAGTGGAAAAACTGAGAGGACTAAGGGCTAAAGAGAGATCATGAGGGCTAAAGGGAAGAAAAGGACAGTAAGAATGAGAAAAGGGAAGAGCAGTATTTGTGATGCGCATTAACATATTAAAAATTGACTTATTTAAGTAACTTAAGTGAATTGAAATGAATTTTATTACAATTTCAATGTGTGCAATTAAATTAATTTTGATAAATAAAAAACTGAAGTTATTTGCATTGGGACTGCACAGATCATTACAATGATTTTATTATTTTATTTTATCTTCTTTTATTTCTTGTTATATAGCAAAAATGATTTGTGTTTTTCAACATGATTTTTTAAAATTTTATTTCCTGTTGTATGACAAAATGATTTGTGATTTTTAACATGAATTGTTTGTTTTATTTTATTTTAATTTATTTTATATTTTAATTATATTTTATTTCTTGCTGTATGCCAAAAATGATTTCAGTTTTTTAACGTCAGTTATTTTTATTTTATTTTATTTCTTGTTGTATGATAAAAAATGATTTGAGTGTTTTTAACATGAGCTTTTTATTTTATATTTTATTTTTTGTTGGATGACAAAATGATTTGTGATTTTTAACATGAATTGTTTATTTTATTTTATTATTTCTTGTCGTATGACAAAATTTTTTTGTGATTTTTAACATGAATTGTTTGTTTTATTTTATTTTATTTCTTGGTGTACGCCAAAAGAAATTATTTCCGTTTTTTTAACATCAGTTTTTATTATTATTATTATTATTTTTTTTTTAATGATGAGTGTTTTTAACATGAGTTTTTTATTTGATATTTTATTTCTTGTTGTATGCCAAAAATGATTTTAGTGTTTTTATTGTGAATTTTAAATGAAATGAAATTAAATGAAATGAAATTATTTTTTATCTTGTTGTATGCCAAAAATGATTTCAGTGTTTTTTAATAAGTTTTATTTTATTTTATTTCTTGCTGTATGCCAAAATTATTTCAGTGTTTTTTAACATCAGTTATTTTATTTTATTTTATTTTATTTTATTTTATTTTATTATTTCTTGTTGTATGCCAAAAACAAAAAAAGAAAAGAAAAGATTTTAGTGTTTTTTTTAACATGTTTTATTTTATTATTTCTTGTTGTATGCCAAAAAATGATTTCAGTGTTTTTTAACATGGATTTTTTTATTTTATTTTTTAATTGTTGTATGCCAGAAAAAAGTAGTGTTTGATAACTTTATTTTATTTATTTTATTTATTATTTATATCATTTATTTTTTTTGCAGTTTTCAAAAATGTTTTACATACTTGCAAACATAAATGATAAACAAAATATTTTAATGATTTTAAAATAATTCAAAAGTAAAATTTTTAATTTATGGAAAAAAATATATTTTTTAATGTTTAATAAAATAATTAAACAAAATATCTTTATGCAAGACCTCAGTAATTGCTAGCGTCTTATTACGTTTGCATACTACTGTATAAATAACCTCTCAAAGGGCGGTAAGAATATCAGCTCGATTAATGACATCAAAAATGTTCAGTGACACAGGAAAATCACGTATGTTCTCTCCATAACTGCATAAAGACTGTCAAACCCTTGTTTACCAAGAATGACTAAACACTGGAATACCCTCCATAAATAGCCCACAGCAACTAAAGTGCTACCAAAGGGAAAGCCCTGCATTCAACGCAATGTTAGCAACATGACAACACTTTGAGGACAGGGAGTGTCAAATCTCAGTCTCTTAAGCAACAAGCCCATTGATTTCCACACATCTTTTGTTTACGCCTATTCAACGCCTTTTAAATTCCTCTAATCATCTTTGTGTTTTAATTGTTTTGAGCAACGTAGCTTTTGAACTCTTAAATCACGTGTCAGCGCACAAAAAAAAAAAAAGGTAAACACATATAATAAGACTTCCTTGTTTTGTAGGCTGTTTTGATCAAATCCACAAATGACTCATAACCAGTGTTGATTGAAAAGCTCCCCAGATTTCTATCAGACAGACAATATTTTATTCTCAGAACTGAGTCAATGTTGCGAGATAATTTTATCTCTTCACGAGAGGTCAAGTGTGTTTTCGCTTCTCAGGAATCTTGTTAAAAGCAAATAAACTTTTACTCAAGCTCCATAGTAGTTTCTCTGTTTCCCAGAGTCTTTTGAAGGGTGGTGTGATGTTTGTGAACTCTTCGCGATCTGACATCACTGACATTGCAAAGGACTCTGTGTGTGTGTGTGTGTGTGTGTGTTTAACAATCAGACAATCGGCCTCTGTGTGAGAACTCAAGGGCAAAAACACAGAGACGTATGGATGAATGAAAAGGGGCCGGTTGGGAGGAAAAACAGCTGTCAGAGTGAACAAGTGCGTCTGTCCCTTTGAGGAAATGTGAATGATATGAAATTGATTAGAAAGGAAATAACTCTGCCCTACTTTGAATACACTTGTACATGCGAGGGGCGTCTGATGCTTGAGATTATGATGCCTGAGAGCGTATTAGGGTCGTTATCTGCCCTCTTTTATTTTGTGACCCCGTTCTGTAAATCTAACACTGGCGTCATACATAAAATGTAATGTGAACAGAGACTAGACATAAACACACAAAATCTGAGAACCCTGTGATCCGAACCTTGACCCTCGTCTCACTCCCCCTCTTTCTTTTGGCTGATCTGTCCGTCTCTGTATCACGCTCTGTCTTCTCTCTCAATGGATTGAATATGCTCTTTTAAAGCGGGGTTATATAAGCACTATGTTTGTTAGTCAGTCCGGCTGGTCAGGTCACAGTGAACTGCAGAGGATTGAACTCTTCAAACTCTTTTTCCATGTATTTCTAATAAGAAATGTTCAAATTAAATTCCTAAAGGTTTAACATCTCTGTCTGGTGGTGAACTACGGGAACTTTTAAGGTCTTGGTTTGGAAAATGTTTGTTTGTCTTTGTGTGTGTGTGTTTGTGGGAGAGAGAGAGTGAGACCGCAACTGTGAGTAAGTTTTTGCTTTTCATTACCTCTAGTTTCGTCAGTCTTTAAAGGGCAGAGGGGTTTTGTGAGACCCCATTCTGAGTCCTCTGATGAATGTGTTTTTATAATAGTAAACCCCTAATTGGCAAATCTAATGTCAGCTTTCTCCTGATTCTTGGCGGTATGAGAACAGCTTCAGACTGAAGATAATTAGGTGTTTTTTCAACTATGGGGATCTCTGGCCCTGTGGACTGGAAAATAAGCTCTTAAACACACTTTTCACTCTCACTAGTTTATTTAATTTGTTCATGTTTATGTCTATGGAATTCTGTCATTTTTATTATGCACAGTTAATTTCCACCACATCTTTAAAGTGCCCCTATTATGGATTATGAATAGTTCATATTTTGGTTTTGCGAGTCCCCAACCACAGGTCAAAAAACACTTCAGTTATCTGCATTTATTTTTACCTTACTTGCTCAACAACTCCCAAACGATTTGCTCAACGATTCATTTCCTCCTTTGCGTGATGCTAATCTGCGGTGATTGGTCTGATGACCCATTCTGTTGTGATTGGTCTACTGCGTGCACACCCAAACAGCCATGGTATGCATTAACCCAACTCAGAAACTTATTGATAAAGCACTGCAGATTGTACACCAATGTATTGCACTATTCTTTATCATAACTCCAAGTAATAACAGCAACAAACATTCACTATTCATCAACAGAGTTCTAGACAATTGCGAGCGAACAGATATTGCTGATATAGATAAAATCTAATACGTTTATTTACAGTGTAATGCATTTATTAAAGGGGTCATCAGATGCCCACTTTCCACAAGTTGATATGATTCTATAGGCTCTTGAGGACCACACCGAGGACTTTGTGTTTCTGGCCAACTCCATGCACTACCCGGACAACTGCCTCTGCTCTTTCTATTTTGCTGGACTGAACACCACCACACAAGCGGAGTTGTCAGGGGATGGTCCTCAAGAGAACCTCGCTGCCTTCATTGAGTGGGTGCCGGTGTCCTGCGAGCCATCGTTGACCGTGGACTTTGCGGATGATGAGGACCCAGAGCCCAGCCCACCATCACCCCGCTACGCGGAGCTGCCCAAGCCCACCGCAGACAGCGAGCCAAAGCCCGCTGTGACACATGGGAGAGAGAATGCTAGAGCCCGACAAGTCTGATCAGGCGCGTGAGCCGGCAACGAAGCACGCCACAGAGGAGATCACAGTGGGGCGTGAGGGTGCGGAAGGAAGCTCTGCCCACTGCACTGCCACTGGGGGTGAGCAAACACTAGACTCTGGAGATTTAATTGACATTGTTTATGAGCTACCAAGCCTTCTTTCGTCATCATCTGAACTGTTGAACTGGGAAGAAATCCCACCCAACCTCCCTCTCCCGTCGCCTTTCATTGACCTGTTCCCTGCTTCAATGCCCATTCTGCTGGATTCTGTCAGCCCCTCTGCTCATCCTCAGCCCACCATCTGTGGTGTGGGCTCGCCGCTGGTCTGCCCATCTCCAGCTCCATTGGCGTCGAGTCTAAAGGATCCCTCGACTCCACCTCCAGCCTCCGAGGTCCAGACTCTGCCTCAGTCCTGCAACCCAGCGGCTCCACCATGGTTTCCAGCTCCCTCGTCTCCACCCGAGCCTGTCAGTCCACCAGCTCCACCGGGCTCCCTCGCCCCTCCGGCTCCGCCTTGGTCAGTCGTTCCCCTACATCCACCTTGGGACTGCACTCCACCGGCTGCACCTCGTCCTTTCGTCCCTCCAGCTCTGTTGGGGTCCTCCTTCCCTCCAGCTCCACCTCAGTCCTCTGTTGCTCTGGCTCCGCCGTGGTCTTCTGGATCTCCACCTACACCTTGGTTGCCAAAGGCGCCTGTTCTGCCTTGGCCCTTCGGATCCTCGGCTGCGCCCTGGCTCATCGGCTCTCCATCTCCATCTCGGGCTCTACCACCACCTGCTCCGCCGCCGTCGGTCAGCCCCCTGGAGTCGTCAGCCTTTCCTCCATCATGGCTCCTCCCTCCGTCGGCTCCACCGTGGGCCACCATAAGGGCTGGGGCCTGGGTCCCGCCTGGCTCCTCCTGGTCCAAGTCCCTCCTGTTTTCTCCCTGGCTCCTCCCTCCATCATCACCTCCTTGGACCTTGTTTATCGTCCTCCTCCCGGAAGTCCATCCTCCACCAGAGCCTCCTCTGGCCGGCACTGTCTTCCTGTCAGCCCTTCGCCGTCCCCTGTCACCATCCCACATCCACTCCTTTGTCCTCCTCCTATGTCCCCCAACGTCCCTCCCTTTTTTTTCTCTACGGTGCGAGGTTGTGCCTTCCGGGAGGGGGGCGAACTGTCACACCCCTGAACTCTTTGTTTTGGTTTTTCCCTCTTGTGCCTATATATGGTTTTCCTGTTCCTGCCCTTGTTATGTCATTATGAGTTAACCTTGTATCACCTGTGTCTTAAGTTCATTGTAATCACCTGTCTTTATAAGTTAGTTTCAGTTCAGTGTTTGTCGGTCTCGTCAATGTGTACGTGAGTGTTTCTACCCTCCTGTTGTGGATCTACCTGTTTTGGAATTACCTGTGGATTTTCATAAAGACTTTATCTTTGACCTTCGTCTTCATTTGCCTTTTCCTCACACGTTACGTGACACAAATATTGCCCCTAATGGAAAACTTCATTTCTGACCCTGAAACATACAATTAAATTTTCACTCTTTGTGCATAATTTAGCATAACACACTACCGCATGATTGGAAATGACAGAGTAAATATTCAGTTCTCATGCAGTATTTAATTCTTTCTTTTTTCTTTTCTTTTTTCTTTACACATCACGTCTGATGTTTCATCTCAAGATTTTAACCTACACTATTGTCTCCTTCATAAACTTCTGAATAAACTTTGTTAGTGGCAAAACTGTTGATTGGGATGAAAATGACAACTGTGTGTAAAAATGTACATAAATGATTTTGTGGCCACACAATAATAAAAAAAAAAATGGTTTTTATGATTATTTAACTCATTTTACGTTGGCATCATTTTAAATGTAATATTTAAAAAAATATATTGAAAAGGCTAAAACGTTAAGATAAATATAAAAGGCATTCAAAAGGGATCAAAAATAATGAATTTTAAAGCAACCCTCATATGAGGACAAATAAATTTCCATTTAAATTATATAAACACTCCTGTTCAAAGGTCAGTATTATTTTTTGTTTTAATAAAACTAATCTTTTTATTCAGCAAGATAAAAAGTGATGATCAAAAAGTGACTGTAAAGATTTATAATGTTACATAAGCTTTCTATTTCCAATATTTGCTGTTCTTTTAAACTTTCTATTCATCAAAGTCTTCTGGAAAAAAATCGGCTTAAAATATTAAGCATTGACAAGAATAGAAAATGTTTCTGGAGCACCAAAACTTATATTATGATTTCTGATTATTATGTGACACTGAAGACCAGAGTAATGGCTGCTGAAAATTCAATCAATAAACAACTGACCCCAAACTTTTAAAGTAGTGTACAAATTTGTATTATTATTACTTTTTAAAAAACTACGCAGATTCGATTTATATTTCTTACTGTTCAAAAACAGCACTATCAATAGAATCAAACACAATTAATCACTATTAATCTCATGCTTTTCTTGGCTTCTTTCACAGAAGCCAGGTTCAGTGATTTAATTGCTATTCTAATCCATTGTTAATGCACTGGTAGGTGTGAGATGGCACATTTGTTGTTCTTGTGCTGTCCTTACATGACTCAGTGCTTAAGACGCAAAGTAAACAGACTCTTAATTCACGCCCACTAGGCTGAATTTGAGCACTGGCGGCCGTGTTTACTAACGTTAAGGATCAGGTTCAATCAGTCCTTAATTCCAAAGATGCATCCAAGGGTCATTAAGGGACAAGACCGTAATGAATGGATGCAGCGGTGAAGGTCATTAAGGGATTGACATTCTGTCCATAAAATGTCCAAATCTTAAAATCTCCCTGCAAAACCCTTCACCAAGTCACGTTGGTTTGTAGCGACTCATCCGGACCTCATTTGGCCCCAATCATGCATGAGCATCACTCATCATCAACCACTGGTCATTGGTCATTCAGTGTCACGTAAGGACAGACTGACCACTTCATTGAGCTGATTTACTGACCTTTAGGAGATTACCAGGAGAATCGGAACGTAATGGAGTTTACTAAATGAATTAGCAGAGAACAACCGTTTGGAGAAAGCGATTGACTGAAAGCGTATAAATACACAACCGTGAGAGAGAGACATAAGAGACGTGCCAGTTTTAAATCTGGACCTCAGTAAGTTGTTTTTGTTATGAGGCTTTAATGGTTGTGTAATGGAGTCCTTTATTTTCAGCAAAGCTAGGGCATCGCATTCATCCCGAACTGACCCGAAGAAAATTTGTGATCGAAAATAACCTTTAACCCCCAAAACCTCAGCAATCAAAATAATCAATCATAATTCACTGTTCCTTACAACTGTGAGTAGATCAAACAGTCATTGCACAATGTTCTTTTTTAGTTCAAGAAAAAGAACAATTCTGAACATGTGCGTCATTCTGAAGAAAGGGAAAATCAGGAAAAGAGAGGACGCAGTTGGATATTTATTGTGGTCTTTTGTTGGAATCTGCAGCAATCTCACAGATCTGAATAATAGACTGTGTAATTATTTCCAGATGGCCACAATGCGTCGTTTAAAGTGAAGAGAGACCTGTTGAAAAACTGTCAGGGAGGAGAAGAAATATGCTCGCCATCCTGAACACTAATCAGAGGATGTGTTCCAGCGCTGATAGATTCACAAATCTGTTTCTGAAGCTGCAGCAGCTGCCTGAGGGTACAGGCACAAAGTATTATTTCACTTCCAAATGAATATTCTCCCACTAATTACCAAATCTTGAAACAATATAACTGATGTTAACCCTTTTTTAGGCCTGCTTGTTAAAAACATTCGAAACGTGCCATAAATCCTATGCTGACAGTCGAACCGAGACTCTGAATCAGTAGACGCAGCTTCGGCGGGATTCCAAAACGCTGACGCACGCTATTGTTTTCTCCATAGGAGAGTTGTAATACATGTTGACAGGATTACTTTTAACAGAGTAGAAACACACCTAAAACTATTCTATTAAATGTTTTGGACATCACAAGGATGAGTGGTTATGACTAAAAATAATCATTAGTGGTAAATAACAAGAAAGGAGCTACGTGATTTTACATGCCGCACGTTTTTAGTCCACGTAAATGAAAGCCGTGTTGTGAATTCAACGTGACAAGTATTTTTCAATCCATTGGGTATATTACAGTGTACTTGAAAAGGACAGTTCACCCAAAAATTACATTTCCGTCATTAATTCATTAACTCACCTTCATGTTGTTCCAAACCTGTAAAACATTCGTGCATCTCCAGAACACAAATTACAATATTTTTGTGTGTCAGTCTTCGATGCGCTTTGACGTGACTATTTTTAACTATGACCTTACTACACTACCTGTCAAAAGTTTTTGAACAGTAAGATTTTTAATGTTTTTAAAGAATTCTCTTCTGGCCACAAAGCCTGCATTTATTTGATCTAAAATACAGCAAAAGCAGTCATATTGTGAAATATTTTTACTATTTTAAATAACTGCTTTCTATTTGAATATATTTTAAAGTGTAATTTATTCCTGTCATCAAAACTAAATTTTCAGCATCATTAATCCAGTCTTCAGTGTCACATGATCCTTCAGAAATCATTATAATATTTGACCCTGCACCACAAAACCAGTCGTAAGTAGCACGGGTATATTTGTAGCAGTAGCCAAAAATACATTGTATGGGTCAAAATTATCGATTTTTCTTCTATGCCAAAAATCATTAGGATATTATGAGATTAGTTAGGTCAGTTTCCGAGTTTGCTGCCAAATTCTACTTGTTTTTAACATAATAATAATAATAATTATAATAAATGTTTTTTTGAGAAGCAAATCAGAATATTAGAATGATTTCTGAAGGATTATGTAACACTGAAGACTGGAGTAATGATGCTAAAAATTTAGCTTTGAAATCACAGTAATAAATTATGTTTTAAATTACATTCAAATAGAAAACGTTATTTTAAATAGTAAAAATATTTCAGAATTTTGGTTTGGTAGGCTTGGTGAGCAGAAGAGACTTTAAAAATCTTGTTGTTCAAAAACTTTTGACTGGTAATGTACCTTTCTGGGCCTTGAACGTGGTAGTTGCGTTGCTGTCTATGCAGGGTCAAAAAGCTTAATTTTCGCTCCAAAGATGAACGAAGATCTTACGGATTTGGAAGGACAGAGTAATTAATGACAGAATTGTTATGTCTGGGGTAAACTATCCCTTTGAAATATATTAAAACAGTTTCAAAGTTTCATAATATATTTGAATATATACATGTGATGGCAAAGCTGAAATTTCAGCAGCCGTTACTCATCAGTGTCACATGATCCTTCAGAAATCATTCTAATATGCTTTCAAAAAAGAAAAGAACGGTTGCTTTTTTCATACATTTTTAGACTTCAGGATTCTTTGATAATAACAAAGTTGAAAATAACAGCATTTATTCAGAACAGAAACCCTCACTGTCACTTTTGATCAATTTAATGCTTTCAAGAGTTTTGACCTGTAGATCAGTATCACATAATTGGAGGTCACATTGGTCTCTGCCAAATTAAAATGGCCTCAGTGTAATGAAATAAGCCATGTCATTTATGCACACTGAGATTTTCCTGCGGGACAAAGGTTGTCTGGCCAGTCAAACATATACTGCAGACATGTAATTACACTGTAATGCTATAATGATTCATGGGGGAATATTGATTAAAGCAGATACAGATCTCTGGTTGTATTAGCTATAGTAGCTTTAAGCTCAGGATAAACTGTCTCTTTTCTTAAGCTGAAGGTTAGTGGATTTGGTCAGTCTTGAATCTTGAGATGATTCCTCGAGAGGACTGGGACTTACCTGCCATAAGTCAAATCTATTCAATTGGATAACATGACTGGAGATGTTTAATACACCTTGTAGGGATTTAGACAAGCAGTGCTAATTTGGAAAATCCATTATAAAATCCACTACTTAGGCCAACCTGTGCTCTTTTGAGGTTGTGTGTGTTCAAATACTCTGTGTGAATTTTTTTTGTGAAATTACTAGAGTAACATTTGGTGTAAACATACTTGGTTTGCAGTCATGCATGCTTTATGACGCAAATAGGAGTTGTATGTGTGTAAAATGTTTTTTTGAGGTCTTCACATAAAGATGAACTTTCAAACTTGAACTTTACAACAACTTTACTCTTTTAATATGAACATATTTGGTCATGATCATCAGCCTTCTCTATAAAGTGCAAAGTGAAAACAAACACTTTATGTTAGTTTTAAACACCAATTCCATAAATGAATGTACTTGAATTATACAATATGCAAGTATCTGATTGGGTCTCGGTTTTGGCAGAAACTCAGCATTCAAAGACTTGAATCAGATTGGGGGCACAAAAAACCTGATCGGGACATCCCTAATAGTAAGGAAACAGATTAGTGAGTGAAAGTCTAATTCGGTTTCGTAATTGTTATTCAGTCATTTAGGAGGGGTTACATTAAGTTATCATCCAGTCAAAGGACGATAATACAATTAGTAATACAATTAGTTTGAAGTCTTAAGAGCTCAGGTGGACCTTTATTCTGCTCCGGTCTCCATCACCCTGACGACATCACTGACTTAACCAAGCTGCTCATGTAACATACCTAAACACATATATGTGTACATGTACATACACCGCAGCGCAGTTTCCACATACTATCATGGGAAAATAGAGGAAATGATTTAACTAATCTGTAGAATATTTATCATATTTCATACTTGGATTGAATATTGCTGTAAATAAAGAGCAATGTGTGAGTTTGTTTAATAGTATGCATTATTTCGTGTAGCGTGTCCTGGGTGGCTTAAGGACAAGGTCTGGCTGTAGTTACAAATAATCCATGGCCCTTGGTATGTCTAATTATTCAATTAGGTCAAGACACTGATATCCATAGCAATCCAACCCAGTGACCCAAGAGCTGAAGGACTCAAAACTAACCAAAACAACTTCCAAACATAAACCGTGTTTCATAATAATTGAACATTAAAGGGCTAGTTCACCCAAAAAAAGAAAATTCTGTCATTAATTAGTCACCCTCATGTCATTCCAAACCTGTAAGACCATTGTTCATCTTCGGAATACAAATTAATATATTTTTGATGAAATCCAAGGACTTTCTGACCACGCATAGACAACAATGCAACTGACACGTTCAAGGCCCAGAAAGGTAGTAAGGACAATGACGTGCATTCACAAGAGTACAACAATGTATGTGTGTGGTGCTGCTGATGTTGCTTCATAAAATTACAGTTGAACTACTGATGACACATAGACTATTTTAAAGGGGTTATGGCTGCATTTTATGTATTTTTTATTTATTTAGTTTTTATTTATATTTTTTATTTTAATATGCTCCTTATAATGTTAATAAAGTTTTTTGCACAAAAACACAAATAAATATGTGGAAACATTATTATTTTCAAACCTTTTTCTGACCCTCTGTCTAAAACAACCTGTTTTAAGGGGTTGGTCCTATAAGACTTGTTAGTAATCAGCCACTGTTATGATTGGCTAACGTCATTGCATAAGAAACAGTATCAACGCCTCCTCACTATTGAATGTGAGTGTTTTGACAGCATGATAAAAAAAAAAACCCAGTGGCGTGCGAAAGTTTGGGAACCCCTTGCAGAATCTGTGAAAATGTGAAAAATTTGAACAAAATAAGAGACATCATGGTATTTTTCATTTAGTACTGTCCTGAGTAAGATATTTTACATAAAAAGATGTTTACATATAGTCCACAAGACAAAAAAAAGGCTGAAATTATTAAAATAAGCCCCTTCAAAAGTTTGGGAACCCTTGGTTCTTAATACTGTGTGTGGTTACCTGGATGATCTACTGTTTTTTTTTTTGTTGTTGTTTTGTGATGGTTGTTCATGAGTCCCTTGTTTGTTCTGAACAATTAAACCGAGCACTGTTCAGAAAATTTCTCCAGGTCTTGCAGATTCTTCAGTTTTCTAGCATCTTTTGCATATTTGAACCCTTTCCAGTAGTGTCTTTATGATTTTGAGATCCATCTTTTTACACTAAGAACAACTGAGGAACTCAAACTCAACTATTAAAAAAGGTTCAAACATTCACTGATGCTCCAGGAGGAAACACAATGCATTAAGCGTCGGGGGGTGAAAACTTTTTGAATTTGAAGATCAAAGTAAATTATACTTAATTTGACTTCTGGGAAACATCATCTTCTGTTGCTTCCAGAGGACAGTACTAAATGGGAAAAAACGAAACTTCAACAAAATATGAAAAATTTGCACATCTTCATCCTGTTTAAAAGTTTTCACCCCCCGGCTCTTAATGCATCGTGTTTCCTTCTGGAGCACCAGTGAACGTTTGAACCTTTTTAACAGCTGTGTTTGGGTCCCTCAGTCGTCCTCAGTGTGAAAAGTTGGATCTCAAAATCATACAGTCACTGCTGGAAAGGGTTCAAATATGCAAAAGATGCTGGAAAACTGAAGAATCTGCAGCTCCTGGAGGACTTTTCTGAAGAACAGTGCTCAGTTTAACTGCCAGAACAAATAAGGGACTCATGAACAGCCATCACAAAACAAAAAAAATCCAGGTTACCACACACAGTATTTTAACATTTTCAGCTATTTTTTGTCTTGTGGACTATATGTAAACATCTTTTATGTAAAATATCTTACTCAGGACAGTATTAAATAAAAAATAACATGCATTTTGTATGATCCCTCTTATTTTGTTCAAATTATTCACATTTTCACTGATTCTGCAAGGGGTTCCAAGGGCTTCATCTTTCAACAAATGTTTCTTTGTGAACTCTCCATGACACTGTGCCTCAATTACAAAACAACAAGTCCGATCAGCCCTGAGACATGATCTAGGATGCCATTAAAAATAATCTATCGACTTGTTCCTTACGCTGGGATCCTTCTGATATCCAAAGATATTCAAAGATGCAAACGAGCTAATTAAACTGTCAAAGCACACATTCTTTCACTCCATTTATCCTATTGACAACAGATTTAAGCTAGTGGACTGTGTCAGAAAGCGGCCGTGCATCTGTATACTGTATCCAGTGTAGACAAGATAGTGGCAGTGATTCTAATTTCTATTTGCTTTTGATGCGACACTCGCATTCAGCGCAATCAAGTGTCAAGCCGTTAAGCGACTGAATGGCAGTCGTCGATGTGTTGCTCTGGAGGCAGTGTTTACACAAACGACTGCACCCGGGTGATGTCACTCTGGCACTAAACGAGCCATTTTTGGAGATTGATCAAATAAATGCTTTCTTTGTAATGAGAAGGGTTTAAGCTATGAAACTTGCAGGATGTTTTCATGGTACAAAGACCTCTTATATACCAAAAGATCAAGCCAAATTAAATTTCTCATGTCATGAGAATGTCCTTACTACATTTTTGGGCCTTGAACATAGTAGTTGCGTTTCTGTCTATGCAGGGTTTCATCAAAAATATCTTAATTTGTGTTCCGAAGATGAAAGAAGGTCTTACAGGTTTGGAACGACATGAAGGTGAGTAATTAATGATAGAATTTTCATTATTGGGTGAACTAACCCTTTAATGGCATTATTGTGTCATCCAATACTGTAGCTCCTAAACCTATCAATTAAAATCACAATGAATTAATTTTGGCTACAGAACGCATTTAGAATTTCTTTTAAATATATTTTGAAATCATCCCAGATTTTAAAACAGTAAATGTTTCAGTATCATAATGATCTCTATGCTCACTTAAAATCTTGTGTCAGACTGTATAAGCACATAAAAAATACATTAAATATGAGGAAATTGCTTAGGTTTCTGGATATTTTTTTTTCCCACTGCCATTTTTTCCACGTTAATTTCCTTTGAGTAACTGGACTACAGAAATGGGAAATGGACTTTCGAGAACACATCTGTTTATGTAACACCCATATTGTTAATTTATTTTATGTTAATCAGTGTTTTCTTTCTTTTCACTGTTATAAACAAAAATACCAGAACAGATTTTAAGACTTCAATTTCAAGTCAGATCAAAATGCTAAAAATATAATAAAAATGTTTATGAATTATTACATAATGCTTTCCAGTTATAACCATAAAACCTTACATGATTGGAAATGCCAGAAATATGTTTTTCAGAGAACTGATTTTGTCCCGTTAGTGGTTTGGTATTAGTTCAGTTCAGCCTGAGGAGCATATTTGTGCTTGCATAATGTGCTAATGCTTAAGCTTCGTATACATGGAAAATGATTTAAATATAGTACAAAAAAAAAAAAAAAGAATAAATTAATGTTTAAACGTTTGATTGCTTGAACCATGTTGTCATTAAAGTGGCCCTAATTATATTTAATTGAGGTTATCTGTTTTTTTTTGAGCCTGTGTAATGAGTGCTTACTATGAGGTTTGACAGCGCCAGTGTGTCTATATATAACATCCATCTGTTGAAAACTGTATGGATGCAGCCTTAAAAAATGGATTATGCATAAAGAGAGAGGGGAGGGCGAAGAGAGAGTGGGAGATGAGATGCCTAGAGGGTTAAAAGCGGAAAAGGAGGCAAATCTGAGGGTGACAAAACTTCTCAGCAGTTGGCAAGCGAAACATTTCAGTCATTTTTGCCTCGATACACACTGACTAATGAAACACTCTTTGCTGTATATAGACCGGCCGTATGACTGACAGCTCACATGCTTGCCGCATTTAGACCGCAATAGAGCGGACAAGAATGGTGATGATGATGTCGGCCAGAAATATGAAGTGGCCGCTAGCGATGAATGCGATTGGACAGTTATTAATATCATTAGTGCTGGATTAGCTCTTTGGTTTTTCCCCACTTCAGTCCCTCTCCTGCCAGCGCCAAGCATTACACTGCTAATCTCATCTCCCTCCAGTAATGACACATTCACTATCTAGTGTTTACGGTCATTTTTGAAAATTACAGAGAAAAACAAAATCATCTAGAGCAGAGTGCGAAGGCAAGGTTAATTCTCTGCGTGAAAAATGGCACGATTTGGGCTTTCGGGGAAGTGCTTACACAGAGTAATGAGGCTACTGAAGGCGTTAATGAGTATGTGGGAATCATTCCGCTTTGAGGTGAATCAAGTAATCGCTTTTCGGAGAAGTATTTTAAGTCGCACGCAGCATGTCGCCTACATGACTAATCATTCCGGGTATGCTAATGGATGCTAATTTATGCTAACATAGTTACACTGAAGATTATTTCTGATTGGGCCATATGGGCTGAGTGGGTGGGCCTTATTCACACACTTTAAATTCTCATAACAGATTCCCCTCATTTCACTGAGTCAAGACGGAAACCACGGCAATCCTGGTACCACGGAAACCAACAGTTATAGCACTGAGCAATAGAAGTGGGAGGAGAGGCTTCCTCTGAAAGTTCAGCAAAGATCAGGGAGTATCTAGTCAAATTAAAGAAACACATATACATGATTTTTATCTGTCCTTTTTGCATCTGATTAGATCAGATTTTCATACAGATCCTCCGCACAAACAAACTCCACTTAAAAAGCACATAAACATGTCTTTTTTAAATGGAAGTTCACTGAAATAGACCATATTTAGTTGTTCTTTCTAACTTGGCTTTCTTTATTATATGAAACAGATCCAAATTTAAGCCATTATTCACTAATTTTCCTTTTTAGTGAGCTGTTAATCTTTGTGACTGGATTATTGATTTATTGAGTTGAACTGGATCAGTCTGATCATGAATTTGTTTAACTTCTGCAGAGGTTCAGCATTTGTGTTTGCAAATGCAATTTCAGTATAATCTATTTTTAACAACATCTATAACTTGACACAAAGGGACAGATTTACTAACAGCTTGCGCAAGCACAAACCCTCTTTTGGTGTTGAAAAACTACTGTCAGGATTTACAAAAGACATGCGGTGAAAAATTAGCAGTGAAAAGGTGTGGACACCATCATTTTTGCGACTGACCTTATTCCATATGCATTTTAGGAGTGGCCCTTTTAGACAGAAAAATAATGGAAGGAGAGTATATGATTTATTACGGTTTGCGGTAGTCAGTTTACTGGTATTTGTGCCTATATTACCGCCCAAAAAAGCATGTCTTAAAGGGGACACTGGATGCAAAATTCAAAATTCACATATAAATGTGTTTCAGTAGTGTGTGGACACAACCACCCTACAATGATAAAAATTCATTCACTTCTTTTTTTTTTGTTTAAATCCCCCCAAAAAAACCCTAAACAGTCTCAATTATCAATCCGTTTTTATTTTCTGAGCAGTATGATGTCATACTGCTCAAGCCCCGCCCACAACCGCTAATGGACTGTCCTGTATTAACATATTTCCTCCCTCAGCCAGTTGTACACTGTCCACCATTTTATCTGTGCTTGAGCAGCTGTACTGACAACAATGTTTTGTAAGAAATGCAGGTGTTTTGTATTTGGATGTAAAAGTGGACATAAAAGTAATTTTCTCCCGACATCAGCGCCACTGAGGACACAGTGGATTAGTTTAGTTTTTGATGGTAACATGCCAACAAATACACAAGAAACGAAAGAGAGCAGCGGGGTGAGCAGAAGCTCATTATCATTTAAAGAGACATGCACCGAAATGGCTCGCTGTGAACAGAGCTGTTTTTGACAAGGTAAAAAGGGTGTTGTTTTACACAACCATTGAGGAATTTTACCCAAAGTATGTTGAAGACATTTCAAGAAGACCTAGCAGCATTTTAACAGCAGATGGCGCTCTAATCTAGTTTTTATCCGCACACTCAAACGCTCATGAAGAAGAGTGCTGAAGTGCACTTGTGTGTTTGGCTGAGCCATGTAATTTCACCTCGGCTTAGAATGCTTTTCTGACATGAGATTAATGTAAACACAGCCCACTGTGAACACCCTTGTAATTCGCTTCAACCTTTTTGAATTGTATGAATGATTATTTTAGGTTCAAGTGCAAACAAGCAGAGCACGGCTGTTTCTAAAGCAAGCAGTGCCATCTATTGTTCAAAACTAAGCTCAGAATCAATTTGAGAAAGAATCGCGAAGTGTTCAGAAAATCTCAGAATCGATGCTGAATTATTTCTCGATTCACGTTGCAACGATTTATCGTCCCATCCCTACTAATTTGTTTAGGTAATTTGGCCCAAAGTGTTTATTATTTTAAATAACTTGACCTGTTCAGTGAATGAAACACTTTTTTTGAGAAAAACTGAATGTGTATATATTTTTAAAAAATATATACGTATATATGAAATCCTTGCAATACATTTACTGTATCCACCTTTTTCCTGAACGCAAAAGTCTAGGACGATGCTTTACATTTCCAGTTTCTGGTGTTTCTAGTCAAATTAACCTATTTTCGAAGCCGATAATATAACGTTAAATCTATGAAAATAGTTTTGATGGACAGATTTGCTGGTATGCAAAACAAGTACTTGCTGTGACAGCCAACAACACGGCTTAGCTCTATGGATATTTTTATATTTAGTTATATTAAAAAAGTGTCAGTTTAATTAATTCAGTCGATCTTTTATTAACCCCGTTTTAACATGGATTTCTATGCAGACCGGAACACAACAGCACCCAAAAGGAAGTTAGAATCCTTCATGGCAGCGCTTGGATATGAATTAATTGATTCACTCTGCAATCCATCTATATAGACCTTCTTCAGCCCTGCCCTTCTTCAACACTGCACTCTTTGTCTTTTTTCATCTGGTTTGTATTTCCACAGTGTGAAGGTAAGGTCATACAAATTTATGAATGAATCATTTGTTTTAAAATCTTCCCGGTCTACTGATATTTGTTATGACTTCTGCAATGCTCATGCTAACTTTCGTTAATTCTACAGTGACTCCAGAAAAATAGGAATAATTACTCTTCAACAGTAACAGAGCTACCACAAAAGCTGAAGTTCAAAGACAAAATTCTAAAGAAGGGAGCAGACTTGTTTCTCTGACGCATTAGGTCTATACAGAACAACTGTCAATGAAAGCTTAAAATGCTGATGCACCTGGATCATAGCGTGAAAACGTGTGTCTGTGTTAAACCATCACTTTGCTTGTTTCACATGGAGATTATATCATATCCTACTAGGCTCAATCCGGATGGTGTAATCCCAGACCCCCATCCCCTATTATACAACACACACAGTGGGATTCATTTATGAATTAGAAAAAACAAAATCTGGTATTATTAATCTGAATGTACAAAAGAGGAAACAGAGACACCTGGTGATCGTAATTTAAACTGCAACCTATTGTACAAGTATATGACTTGACTTTTGTGAGGCCTGTGATATAAAGAAGTCCAAAAACAAAGAGCCAAACTGTTTTATAGAATTTCTTAATTGTGGAATTATGTTTTTTTTGTTGTTGTTGTATGGGGACGTAGAACACAGTGATCTTGCTGTGCTCACTTTTGCATTACTGATTATGACGTAACAGTATTAAATAACCAGAGCTCAGTGCATGATCAGAAGGTGAAGATATATTTTTTAATCCATCTAATCCAATCTTTTAAATTTTGATGAAGCAAATAATGTTGCTGTGACACATGTGGCCTACTGTATTTCAACGTGCTATATTTGCGACGTGATGCTTGGTGCAGTACAACTAAAAATGTTTAAAAATAATTAAAATTAAATTCTGTCATAATTTACTCACCCCCATGTTGTTCCAAACCTGTAAGAGTTCGTCTCCTAAGGAACAAAATAACACATTGGAACCCTCTGAGTCTCAGTACGAACAATAACATTTTGAGATTCTTCAAAAGAAGTTCTTTGTTGTTCACAGAAGAAAGTCATACATTGCACCAAATGGTTCTGAAAAGATTTTGACTTGTAGGACATGATAACATGATAGTGTGGTACATTTTTGATCATGAATCATTTTGTGTGGGGATATAGCATGACACCATATAAAGCAAATATGGTTAGGCATACCTCTAGGTACTTCGGTGAGATCCTGCACCAGTCATTACTGCCATAGAGATGAATGACAATGCTAACAACAGACTCCTTTTTTGCTTCCGCCACATAACTTAACTACAGTTGTAAACTTTGTAATTATTGCATTTTTGTTACTGAGGTTTTCCTACACAAACTAACAAGCACACCACATACAGATGTTCAGCTGTTGGGTCTGTCTACATCATTACACTGCTCTGCTTTGTTTAACACGGGAGATTTTACTCATTAGCTCCATCATTTGATTTAACGAGGCGTCTTTGTCCTTTTCCCACAGCAGATGAAGTCAGCGTCTGCTCTGTGTGGCCGGTAGCAGAAAGCAGCGGGTGTCTGGAGGGGGATCAATCGTCGTTATTGTTGCAGTGTGTTCAGACGGTTTACTCACGCACTGAGCCTCAGAGTAATTAACGGAACGCCAGTCATGTACGAGTTTTTGTCTCGACATGTTGCGCTGAATCAAGCGCCACTCTAATAGGATGAGGAAAATCAAATGATTGTAATTCAATCCAGCAACAGCTGTTCTGCCTCGTTCTCCTCAGCAACTAGAGTTTTGTTTTCACTAGAATCGATAACTATATGGATAATTACAGCGACAGATTAGCATCCACACCAACTGACAGCGTTCTGTTTTTTAAAAGCACGCGTTGCAGTTTTACCCGCGCTTTTTAAAATTTTGATTGGCTTATTGTTATTGTTCACTAACTGGATAAAACACTCATAGAAGTGATTACAAGTTACAACGACATTGTTGCTTGGTGTCGTTATCGTTGTAGCTGTGCTTTGGACTTTCTTATTCTCAGAATCATAATGATTATTAAAATTGCATCCACCTTTTTCTTGCTGTAAGAGTGGGCGCGGCTTGTTTTGCTGCTTGATATTGCAAATTGGTGTCTTACCATATTATTTTAATTCATTATCTTAATTATGAGCACACTGGTTTGTAGTGCAAACAGTTTTACCGTTACTGCACATTGTTATTCTTCACGTGGATAATGTACCGGAAGTGTCACCCATATGCTTACTTCTGCGCTGAAAGGTGGATAGCCTAGTTATTACAGATAAGTTGTCCTATAGCTATAGTTCTCAGTGTGAATGGGCATTTTTTGGGTACTGACCCCTGCCATTATGTTATGTCAATAAACATATTTACTGATGTGTTATTTTATAGATTTATTGATATTTAGTATTGGCATCATTTATGTAGTGAACAAATGCAATTAGATTCCTTGCTACTTGACCTGTCTTTCTCCATATGGTCAGTTCTTACACAAAATAAATATACATATTATTAAAAAAATACAAATGCCTTTTGACTGTATGACATATGCTAAGCAGATAAACAGATATATTCTTCCCTAGTAAAAAAGTAATACATTTAAAATGCATTTATTTTATACTAAGTAAAGTTAAAGTCTATTAACATATTTACTGACATATCGGTCAACATTTACTTATATAAAAAATGTAATTAAACTTTATTTGAAGTACTACTTGTGCACAATGCACATTTCTTAATTTTAAGCCAAAAATATGTTTTAATGTCACTACTGATTGTATGATCTTTAAATAATATCGGTCTTTAGCACAATCAAATATACTTTAGTTGGACTTCAGCACTACTTCCACACAATTAAAGTGCATTAAGTACAAAATTAGTTGTTCCAATTTAGCAGACTTTACAGTTTAGTATACTAAAAGTATAACTGCAGGGTATTTTAAGTGTTATTAAATACATAATATGTAAATGTATTTGTAGTATACTTAGCATGAAATAAATGTATTTTAAATACATTTTAGTATATTTTTTACTAGGTTGTTTTTTTTCTTGTCTATTTTATGATTTTATTTACCCATTGCAATACACCATGAAGCACTTTTGGTGAACAAAAGAAGCTTATAGTTAATTCATAAATCTTATAAAACTTTAATTAATTATTGATATTCTGTTTCAATTTTAATTCTGCTTTTAAAAGCCTGCTAGGAATTTATACGAGAACAAATGCAATTACTTTGTTGTACTGAGAGCCCTATTATTATTATTATTATTTTTTTTTTAGAAATATAAACCAAATATGCATATAGTTTCGTGAAAATAAATAAATAAATAAAATAAATGAGGATAATCTTGCTCTCAATTAACACTGGCAGACAAAATAATGTAAAAATTGCTTGGATGGGTGTCAGTTTTAAAAAAAATATCATAGAGTCCCAGAGTGTTTGATATGTAGAAATATCTTTATGGAGAAGTGATTAGATAAGATGGTTCCAGCATCAGGTCGGCCTCTGACAGTAATCCTTTCATCTTCGTGCTTCTTGCTTCTCTCACACTGTGGAGATAACTGACACTATGATAATAGATTTGAAAGAGATGATGGAGTACAAAATACAAGAAATTGCAAGATTGGAAAAGTATGGCTTGTTTTTGATGACAGCGGTTGGAAACCTGAAACTACATTTTATGAGAAGATGGGAAGTCAGAGTGAGGGGGAGATGATGTTTGTGTACTCTTATTAGATTTAGTCCTTTGGTTTCCACTGACAATGATCAAATTCAGACCGACATTTCAATACCCAAACACACGAGTTCATAAAAAATGTTGCGTCTGTAACAAATACGCATCAAAGGCTTAGTGTTTTTGTATCATGATTATTATTATTATAAGCTTTGTTATGGTTTGTTCAGTTTACAGTTTCTTTTTTCAAGTTCTTTAAATTCATTCCAGTTGAAGGTAAACATGATTGTAATCGGTTGTTTCCAACACTAATAAATGCTTTTGTTGTTTCCTCCAAAACAATACAGTTTCTTTTGACTCGCACCCACTCACACAGAAAATGCCTAGACTAAACAATGGAAAACAACTCGCATAAACACACACATCCACACCGTCCTTTATCTTTATTACCTTTTGATCTCTCATTGCTTCACACACACATACACTCACACTAAAGACTGAAAGGTTATTTAGGCTAGTTTTAAGACAAACGTCAACTTCTAACAATTGCAGTCTCTAACACACACACACTCACGCACAATTCTCGTGTCCAAGTTTTTGTAAGTGCAACATTTGAAGAGTGATACTTTGCCTGATCGCCTCTTCGGAAATATTACATTATTCCATCAGAAAATCAAACTCTTGAAAAAGCACAAAAATCTACTTATTCTCAACCCAACGCCTCGAAATGACATGAAACAAATTAAATGTAAATTCAAGTCTGTAAAGTATCATTCCGAGCATTCAGATTAGTGTTCGTTTGCTCTGAAGTTGCCGTAGTAATGGAATAGAAAGCAGACGTAATGTTCCACACAAATTGAAATGAGCAAAAGCGGAATGATATAATAAACGGCTTTATCAATATGTTAAAGACAGCCTGTGGATGTGAGAGATGGTGACTCTACGTTAGAAAACTTCTACCACCTAAACCACATGCCATCGCTAGTTTAAGCAGTATTTGCTCGTCTCTAGGGCGAAAAGCGGCGCTGGCTGCTGCTGTCATCATGAGCTGTGATATGATGTCGTTGCCATCGTGATAAGGTGCTAGTCTAAAAGAGTTAGAACCTTAATTTTGAACCTTGTTGCAAAATGATTGATGCATACGTTGCCGTTTATCCCTTGAAAAGCTCACAAGAACACAATAACTACCTGCCCCCGAAGCATTTGTTTGCTTGTATTACTCTTGGCAAAAGTGTTGCCAGAACCGTTGCCAGTAATTGCTGTTATTTCTTTTTCATGTGTGTGTTGTTCTGATTTCCTGCTGGACTCTAGTGCCTTTAGGTGTGTGTATAGCTGAATAACTGTTGCCGTAGAAACGGATTATACCACCAGACCCCTCAATTTCCATTTGGTCTTGCTGATCACCACCGAAAGAAGTCAAGTAGCAAGCAGCGATAAGTGGAACCGGTTCGAACTGGAACGAACCAGCCAAAGCTGGTTGGGAGTTCCTCCGAATCCAGCGGGAATCGGCGTGGTCCGATCGATGCCACGATGTCCACACATAAATAAATGCAAGTGTTTTATGTACAGTGTCTGTGTAGGTGTCCACCTCTGGTTGAAGTCCGTAAAGTCTAGAGGAGATTTTTCCAGCATCACTGAGCTAATGCACACACACACACACTCGCACACAAGCTTGCACTCACTCACTCACTCAAGCACCTTTTATCAAAAGGGAGAAGGAAAGAAAACAACAAAAAAGCTATTTGGCTTCTGTTTGTCTCAGTGTGTTTAATGCGTTTGTGTTGGCGCACTTCTGTCTCAATTTTCTGCATCAGAGAACAACCGTATCGGCCCCGCTTTCAAGTGCGACCACAAAACGTTCAAATAAGAATCAGATGTAATTGGATTTTAACGCTTTAGAAATTGTCGCCTCATCAACAGAAAAGTCCAAAATGAGTCGATTTCGAGTCTCTGAGATCGGTTTCTATTACAGACTTGTTTAAACTCATCAAATGAATATTGCTGCTAACCCCTGACGGCAATTACATGATCATCCAGCGGTTTGTACGTCTCTCTGGCAACAGAAACACACAGAGAGAAACAAATACTTTTGGAATTGGATTAAATGCTGCTTTCGGTTTTTTTTTTGTTTTTTTTTTTCCTTCTGGGTTCGAGTAACCTGAACTCCTGGAGACAGTTTCATTTCAGTTCTCATCAAACAGAATCTGAGACGCTTTTAAACTTTTAACCTGCCAATTCGTAGATAATGGAGCCATCAAACCTTCAGACCGAAGTAAAGATCCGCTCCGCCCCCGAGCGCCGAAGGCGCCACACGAACGCATAAACACACACTCATACACAAACAAACAATCCGCACTATTTTAACTGAAATGGCACAGTTCTCATTATGGTGTGTTAGTATTGTCTGCGTGACACGCAAAGTGTGTCGCTGCTGTAAGACATGAAAACCACTGTTGAATTGTGGGCTGGTGCTCGACACTCTGTAAGCTGCTGCAGCATCAAGTTCCCATTCCGATAACATTTCCCGTTTCGTTCCTAGTCTTTATCTGCAAACTTTTCGGCCCTGGACCCTTCCTTTCCCCCCCCCAAGGCCTCGTTGGTATGGCGGCGGTTAGGAGGTGGATGCTAGGAGACCGAAAGGGCGATGAGGAAAAGTGATGCCACGGTTAGGAGAAGGCGATCTCTGGATGGACTGCTACCGCTGATGCTCTTCTCCAATTTCGGGACCTCTGGATTATCATAGTCATCTGGAAAGAGACAGACGGTACAAAATTAACAGCTGAGGTCTAGACGCTAATGTTGCGTGACTCACAACAGTATAGAAAACCCTCTGACCAACCGAGGCCTAAGGGAAGGAGTTAAAAATAAAACGCAGTGACTCAGGCAGGTATGCACTCAAGGTGTCTGTGTTCGTGTGTATTTGTAGACAGGCTTCATTGTGAACACAACAGACTAAAATGCAACTATTATCAGCTACAAGTGGAGTGTCTGATGTGTCCAAATAATCTGTGGAATTCTGTTACATCATCAGAGGAGACGGACAGCTAACAAAACCGGTTTGCTCACATCTGCGACGGTGAGCAGGTGTGTTCCAGTTTGCGGACTCTGTGATAGACAAGTTCATAAACACACGTCTTCACTTACAGGTCACAAGGAAGAGTGTGTGACGCAAATTGGCTGCCACAAACATCTCTAGACACGCACACAATATGTCTATGTGTTTTGACAGAATAATATGTTGTTGTAACATACAGACAAAAGATGTGACAGTTGTTCCAGACACGTCTGGGGTGTAAATTTTCCATTTATCACCCTTTACGCAGACAGCATTAATTGAAGTATTTATTACAACAGTATTTACCAATGTTAGTTTTAGTATTATTATTCATTTGCTATTTTTTTAAATTTGTTTTATGTATTATTGTAAAGTATTATTATAATTTAAAATAACTCTTTTCTATTGTAATAGATTTTAACATTTAATTTATTCCTGTAATGGCAAAGTTAATTTCTTTAGCCACTGCTCTTCAATGTTACACAATCTTTGGAAATCATTCTAATATGCTAATTATTATTGGTGTTCAGTTTTTTAAAAATGTTATTTTTAATAAAGATTTGTGTTTTGAATAATATCTGGCAGAATAAAAATGTAAAATATACTGTGCAAAGAAAGTGTAGTATTATTACAGAACAATGTTTGATTGACAGGAGTCCTTGGATGACAGGCAGGAGAGAGGAGCCGTGTGGGATGTTCTGGTACATGGTGTTTACATGCTGGAATTCAGCACTCGGTGCCAACACATACAGATACAATCTCATGACTGGGACAGATAGACTTTTCCAGGTTGTTAGTTTCCTTGAATTAGTACTGCTGTGTCATGTGACTTAACCAGCTGATCAGATGTGATCAGTGTTAAGTTGTTTTTCTCCTTTGAAGAATGGATTACAGAGAGATTTGATAAGGTTGTCCTATCAATGACCCGAGTGGGAAGTCAAATCTTACACAACAGTACTTAAAGATCTTTGCAACTGATAGAATATCACAGTAATAAGTTACAATAAAGTTTAATTGGTTAAAATAAGGTAATGCATTAGGTATCATGAAATAACAATGAACAAGATTTGGTCCCACTTCATACTAGGTAGCCTTAACTACTATGTACTTACATTTAGATTAATCATTTGATACAATGCACTTATTGTGTACATACATGTTTTTACATTGTACTTATATAAAAAATACCTGCATGTAATTACATTTGTAAATAGTTTCTGTAATTACATTTATAGTTAAGGTCATTGTGCACTGAGGCAGAAATTTTTGCACGTCAAAAAACAAATACGACCTTACGTTATGTAAATCACGTTTACACACTGCCTCCGAAACTTTCGTCCGTCATAAAAAAAATTCGGATCGGATCTGATTTTCTGCGTTTTTCACATTCGTAGCAAGCATTTTGAGAGGTGTTATGACAGTTCAGAGCCACCGTACAAGCGAACGCCAAAATCCAGAATTGCGTCTGACAAGTTCATCCACTTTCTCTCGCAGTACAAAGCACTGCAAAGGTCCTTCAACACTTAGTTCACAGAAATGAGTGGTTTTCTTTATAATATGTGGCTCAAGTAACGCTAGCAAAGCATCAACGTTTACTGACATCCTAAAGTAAAATTTGAATTGCCTGGGATAACCCCGCAGCTCCTTAATAAGGAGGTGTGCCCAAAAAGTATGTGGGTAAAAGTATGTCCTTTCTTTTTCTCTTTTTAAGAAGAGAGTGGACAACAAAATCATCCTCACTGCTTGAAGATTCCATTGTGTATTGTTTTGCGAATATTTTCGCAACAGATGAATTAATATACATCGGACTCAGTGTGCAACGTTTCTGTGCGTGATGAATTTTTAGAATGATGAATATGAAAAAACGCATACGAAAATTTCAGACTCAGTGTGCAATGACCTTTACACTGTTGGCTCATCCCTTACACCCTAACCCACCCTTAAACCAACCCATACCACTAAACCTGTTCCTAACCTTATTCGTATCCCACCTCAATAGCAGCAGAAGTGTTACGCAATACACAATAAGTATTTTTTGATGCACGTACCTTGTAGTTAAGGCCACCTAATATAAAGTGAGACCCAAGATTTTAATATATATTCATTCACGTAGATTAACGGTTAGAGAATTGGACTTGTAACCTGAAGGTTGCAGGTTTGAGTCTCATGTCCGGCAGGGATTGTAGGTGGGGAGAGTCACTGATCAATGGTTTTTGTCCACCCTCAATACCATGGCTGATGTGAGACCCTTGACCAAGGCACCGAACCCCCAATTGCTCCCTGGGCACTGCAGAATTGGCTGCCCACTGGTCTGAGTGTGTGCGTGTTCACTACTGTGCGTGTGTGCACTTGGATGGGTTAAATGCAGAGCACAAATTCCAAGTATGGGTCACCATACTTGGCCACACATCACGTCCTTTCCTTTCCTTTTTCCTTTGTAAGGAATAATTGAACATGATGAAAATAATGCACACCCAAGTTGTAAATGCATCACCACCTCGGGTGTGCATTATTTTCTAAGACTTCAATGGACCGAAGTCAATTATTCTGCTCATACTACGGTTACCACACCTCAAGACATTTCAAGGCATTTGTCCGGTTTATGCCCGTAAAATGCTATCGTGAGTAGGATTACTTTCTTACGCATCTCATCCAACACCTCCATCGCTAATTCCAAAACGTCATTCTAGACCTAGTAACGACGCTTGAGCCGTTGATGGCAGAAGTTCATAATGAAGTTTACACAGGCACACAGACAGAAGGAGAGAGAGAGAGAGAGAGAGAGATTAAACTTGTGAATTGTGGGAGAAATAGAGTATGTGCTTTTCGTACATAATAAAACGTAATTTTGTGGCAAAAACGTAACTAATCTGTCGTTTTTATCCTATTGTTTACTGTATTTATTTGTTTGGCCAGTGTCATTGTGGGTTTTGGTTATTTTGCTGTTTTAGGACCTTTGAAATAACTGAAATCATGTGGCGAAGTGATATAGACATGTAATGCGGTCGAGAGCTGCCTGGAACAACCACCTGGAAGCACACCTTCAGAACGTTCGTCAGCCAATCAGATTCAAGCATTCAACAGCCCTGTTCACTGTTAATTCAAGTTTGTTTATAATATATTAGCTACTGCTAACATTAAATGTTCATAGGTTTAAGCTTTTTTTAGGAAATGAATTTATTTATTTAGCTCAGACATAATACATTGATCAAAACTGACAGTAAAGACTTTTAGGTAACACTTTACAATAAGGTTCATCGGTTATGAACTAAGACTGAACAATGCTTCTACAGCATTTATTAATCTTAATATTAATTTCAGCATGTACTAATGCGTTATTAAAATCACAAGTTGTGTTTGTTAACATCAGCTAACGACGGTGAACTAACATGAACTAACAACGTATTTTTATTAACCAAGATGAACAAAGATTAATAAATAGTGTAATAAATGTATTGTTTGTTGTTCGTTCATGTTAGTTAATAATTAACTAATGTTTACATATGACACCTTATTGTAAAGTGTTACTGACTTTTATTTCAAATAAACGCTATTCTTTTGAACTTTCTATTCATAAAATAATCCTGAAAAAAAAAGTATCACAATTTCCACAAAAATATTAAGCAGCACAAATGTTTTTAAATGTGATAATAAAAAATAAATAATAATAAATAACAGTAAGAAGAAATATCTCTTGAGTATCAAATGTAATCTGGACCACAAAAGCAGTCATAACGGTCAATTGTTTGAAATTTGAAGTTTATACATCATATGAAAGCTTTCCATTGATGTATGGTTTGTTAGGAAAGGACAATATTTGGCCGAGATACAACTATTTGAAAATCTGGAATCTGAGGATGCAAAAAAATCTAAATATTGAGAAAATCACCTTTAAAGTTGTAAAGATGAAGTTCTTAGCCATTCATATTACTAATCAAAAATTAGTTTTGATATATTTATGGTGGGAAAATGTACTAAATATCTTCATGGAACATGATCTTTACTTAATACCCTTATATTATATAATACCCCCATATTATTAGCTTTGCCATCACAAGAATAAATTGCATTTTAAAATATACTAAACATATTAAAATAGAAAACAGTTGTAATACTGAAGAAAAACTGTAATAATATTTCACAATATAATTGTTTTATCAGTTCAAATAAATCCTGCTCTAATTAATGCAGCCTTGGTGAAAATAAACATTTTTAATAAATAAATAAATAAATAAATTGCACTAAGCCCAAACAGTAGTGTATATGTAGAAATTAACACCGTCCTAAATTAATAAACACTGTAAAAGTATTGTTCCAACATTGCTTAAAACAAGCAAGAAATGTTGTTTTTATGACGAAAAAGCCTATAAAGAGAATGGTATGAGCATAAAGCCTCACACATCTTCTTGTTTTTATATTACTCCCTAAAGGCCAAATAAAAGCTGTCTTTGTGTTTACCACATCTGTATTTGTGATTGCCCGTGCGTTTGTGCGACTAATACGAATTCGGACGAGCGTAGCGTGAAACTTACAGCCATTAATGGGACTAACTGCTCCAGCAGATTTACAGAACTGACATTAAAAATCCTCAAATGAGAATTTATGTTTCTAATGACTTCAGAATCCAATTTTATTTAAATTATTAAAAGAACAAAAATATAAGCACTTCACTTAAAAGCACCCGCAGCTTTCTAGAGTTTCCAGTGGCCGTTTTATGAGCATCTTTTGATTTGTTTGTAGTTAGCGTACAGTTTAGAAATGTATCATTTTTAAGTTGGTCAATACTAATGGGACAGCAGCGAGCAAGGACGAGACGGCTTCTTTTGTCTATCGGACACAGATGTATGGAGCTGTACCAAGATGTGTGGCTTCCTGAGACCCGGCTGGCCTCTTGCGGTTGTTCTCTTCCCCTCTCTGGCCTGTTTGAAAACTGAACCCGAGCGGGAGAGAGCCGCTACTCAGATTCCAGTTATTGGAAATCGTTGGGTGGCACCGACCCAGAGACGAACCAAAACACATCCACATCCATCTGTCTCAAAACACACGCTCGGAAAAAAAAAAACACGAACAGATCGATGCCTCTTTATTCCCTAAAAACACTTGAAGTCAAATCAATTTCTTTTCTCTCATTTAAATGGTGCGGTCGTCGCTGTCCTTGAGTCGGGTTACGGCGGTGGTGAGGAAGCGCGGGATGTGACTGCGAGGCTGGGAACTGGAGGGCTAGTTCTGCCACCGCTAATCAGCGCTAACACTAGCCTCGGCGCTAATCAAGCTAACTATAGCCAGGCAGCTCACGCTCTGTTTGCCTTTTAGCTCGTGGCTTTATTAGTGTCACTCATTGCCTATAAGATGCGTGCTAGTTAGCAGATAACGCCTGTGTTTGTTTGGTGTGAGCGGGAAAAGCAAATTAGAGCCGAACTCGTATGCAATTTATTACACATTCAAATCACATGAAGTGGATGCTTCTTTTCTGGTGCCCGATTTGATTTATAACAATAAATATGCTCTTACACGCATCATTTATGAGCTTGCTGCGTAACTAGGAAAGAGGCGTGTGGATGCCGAAAATCTGGGCGCTGAAACCTTAGGTGTAAATGTCAACTTAGTCAGTGATTTATATGCATATGTATAAGTGTCAGTGTGGGCCGTCTGGTGTGTTTGTAACTCACCGAGGTCATCGATTTTGATGTTGGGTCTTAGAGTGTAGTCTGGCTCTGTGGGCTGGGGCTCATCATCTGAATCAGATGCTGGAAGACATGAAAGGAGAATCAGAACACACTCTCCCTCCTCTCTCTGCCCGATCTTATACATGCTCTCAAAGGACTTGGGAATTTATTTGTAAGCTCCTCTAGGTCATTCGCAGCGGTGAGAAAGTGATAGGGTAGTTAGCGTCTGCAGTTCAGGCTACATACAGCAAAAGGATGGGACATGAATCACGAAAACAGAGGTCCACTAATCAACTACTTGTCTAAGAGCTGATGAGGGATTTACTGGTGTGCCACAGAAAAATTGATAATTGAGAAAAATAATGTGTCAGTATAATTTGTGTTTCTTATTTATTTTTTACACATTTATTGCATTTAGCATTTTATTGATTTTCTTTGATACTTACAGAAAATCATTAATGATTGTGATTGTTTTATTCTTTTGACTGGAATTAATTTTAACAGTAAAAAAAATCTGCATATTATTTTGAGAAACAACAAACATTTAGTTTTATTTTATTTCTTTGACTGCTATTAATTTTTACTGTAAAAAAAAACTGCATATCATTTTGAGAAACAAATAAGCATTTCATTCTTTGCAACATACTTTCAAGAATAGTTTGGGTAATAAAAAAATCTGTTTTTAAATAATATTAAATAAAATTAATATTTACTTTAGTTATATATTGGGGGGAAATGATAAAATTGAAATGAGAATTTTTTTTTAATAGTTAACAAAAAGAGAAAGTGAAAATGTCATTTGTTGTGGGGAAAAAAATCATAATTTATTGTGAACGTAAAATAATGTATATTTTATTGTGAAAGTGATGTACAAATACATTTGAAATGAAAATGTTTCTCTCATAGTGTTTAGAAGATTATATTTTTAACAGAAAGTAGGCTATAAATGTCATTTATTGTGACAAAAAAATCATAATTTATTGTGAATGTAAAATACATTTGTAATGTATTGTAAAATTGATATACAAATAAATCTAAATGGGAAAAAAATCTTTAGTAGTGTTTAGAAAAAATATTTTCTGTCAGATTAACAGACTAAAAATGTGTCATTAATTGTGAAAAAAAATCAATTTATTGTGAACGTAATTTTTTCAAATTTAATTTTAAAATTGATAGACATAAATTTGCATTGAAAATGCTTCTAAAATTTATTGTGAACAAACTTTTTGTAGTGAAACTGATGTACAAATAAATTTAAACTGAAAATGTTTTTCTCATAGTGTTTAAACATTTTTAACAGAAAGTATAAATGACATGTATTGTGGAAAAAAATCATAATTTATTGTGAACATAAAATACATTTTTACTGTATTGTAAAATTGATATTCAAACAAATTTGAATGGAAAAAAATCTCTAACAGTGTTTAGAAAAAATATATTCTGTCAGTTAAACAGACAGTAAAAATTTGTCATTAATTGTGAAAAAAAAAATTATTGCGAACGTAAAAATAATTTTTATTTAATTGTGAAATTGATACACAAATACATTTGCATTGAAAATGCTTCTAATAGTGTTTCGGAAAAATATATTCTGTCAGTTTAACAGAAAGTATAAATGTAATTTATTGTGGAAAAAAATCTGAATTTATTGTGGACACAAAATAAATTTGTATTGTATTGTGAAATTGATATACAAATCAATTTGAATTGAAATTGAATTTTTTTTTGTAATAATGTTTAGTAAAAAAGAGATTCTGTCATTGTCAAAATTGTCATTAATTATTTAAAAATCATAAATTATTGTGAATGAAAAATTAATTGGTTATTTATTGTGAAATTGACACAAATAAATCTGAATGAAATCTAATAGTGTGCAGATAAATAAGATATTCTGTTAGTTTAATAGAAAGTAAAAATTTGTCAATAATTGTGAAAAAGCATATTTTATTGTGAACATGAAATAATTTAATTTAATAAAAAAACAAAATAATTTAATCAGCCTAACAGAAAATACAAATTTGTCCGATTTTTAATAATTAGTTTTGACTTCAGAACATTTACACTGTAAAATGCATTAATTATTTTTGAAAATATATATTATTATTATAATAACAATAATGATAATAATAAATATTGTTGTTGTTGTTTTAGTTTGGGTATTTAGTTTTATTTTAATTCAGCAAAAATTAAAAATGTTACAAAAAACTTGCATGTTAGACTTTTTAAGACTTATGTTTTTTAAGACGCCGTATCAACTTAACATCTCAAAACTACTACGTTTTGTTTTGTTCTTTTTTAGTGGTTTTTAGTGGTTCTCAATGTTGTTCTTAAAGGCCTCCCATGACCGCACATTTTATCTCTTAATCTAACCCACCTGATTCAACTCATCAGGTCATTAGTATGTAGTTTTCCACATCCTTATAAATACATCAGCCCTGCTACAGCCCTTTGAACTCAAGGCACTGGAGTTCAGACCTGACTGAGCAGGACTAACAGATTCGTCTTGACACAAGAACTCAGAGACTCCAAGAGAAAGGGCAGAGGTTAAGACAGCACACAGTATGCTCTCTCTTTCTCTCTCTCACATACTGGAATATTATTAATGAACATGAACACTGACAGAAAGAGAGGGTGAGGGGTTAAAATAACACTCAGCGCCGGCAAACTGACTGTGAGAGAACATGAATCCTGACAGCACCTGGAAACAAGAGAGAAGAACGAGAGAGAGGGAGAGAGAGGACAAAGAAATGACAGGAGAGGAGCAAGAGACTGGTTTATAGCAGTGTTTCCCAACCTTTTTTTTTTTTTGGTTTTATATACTCCAACACCCTTTCAAAAGTTTGGGATCAGTAAGATTTTTTAAAGAAATCTCCTATGCTCATAAAAATTCCATTTGATCAAAAATACAGAAAAAAACTGTAATATTATGAAATATTATTGCAATTCAAAATAACGGTTTTCTATTTAATATACTTTTAAATAGAATTTATTTCTGTGATGCAAAGCTAAATTTTCATCAGCCATTACTCCAGTCTTCAATGTCACACAGTCCTTCAGAAATCAATCTAATATGCTGATTTATATGTTGGAAACATTCATTTTGGAACCTGTAAACCTTTTTTCAGGATTCTTTGATGAATAAAAGGTTAAAAAGAACAGCATTTATTCAAAATGGAAATCTTTTCTATTGATATAAGTTTTTCTATCACTTTTAATCCATTTAACACATCCTTGCTGAATAAAAGTATTGATTTATTTCAAACAAACAAAGAAAGAAAAAATGTACTGATCCCAAACTTTGAACAGTAGTGTTCCATGGATTTCTATTTATAAATAAATGCTGTTCTGTTTAATGTTTTATTTCATGATTTCATGTGACACTGAAGACTGGAGTAAAGATGCTGAAAATTCAGCTTTGCATCAGAGAAATAAATTCTATTTTAAAGTATATTAAAATAGAAAATCACTATTGTAAATTGCAAATATTTTTCACAATATTATAGTTTTTTCTGTATTTTTAATCAAATAAACGCAGCCTTGATGAGCAGAAAAGACTAATTTAAAAACATTAAAATCGTACTGATCCTAAACTTTTGAACGGCAGTGTATGTTTTGTTCAGTTTTATGTTATTTCAACTAAGACATTTTTAAATTATACTTTTTTATTTTAATTATTAAAATAGATTCTTTATTTCAATGTCACAAATTCTGTTACATAAACTACTGTACATTTGCAGCCTGTACATATTTATTTATTTATTTTTTGAGTTTTTAAAAAAAGTCTCTGCCTACAAAGGCTGAATTAATTTTAACAAAAATACTGTACAATAGTAACATTGTAATTTTTTTTGAATTTGCTTCAGAAATCAATCTAATATGCTGATTTATTGGAATGTTGGAAACATTAATATTTTTTTGGAACCTGTAAGCCTTTTTTCAGAATTTCAGAAAAAAAAAAGTTATAAAGAACAGCATTTATTCAAAACAAAAATCTTTTCTATTGATATAAGTCTTTACTATCACTTCTAATCAATTTAACACATCCTTGCTGAATAAAAGTATTGATTTCTTTCAAACAAACACAGAAAGAAAAATGTACTGGCCCCAAACTTTGAACAGTAATGTATATTGTTCCATGGATTCCTATTTTAAATAAATGCTGTTCTGTTTAATGATTTATTCATCAAAGAATCCTGAAAAAAGTATCACAGGTTCCCAAAAAATATTAAGCAGCAAAAAAATGTTTTCAACACTGATAATAAATCAGCGTATATGAATGATTTCTGAAGGATCATGTAATACTGAAGACTGGAGTAATGATGCTGAAAATTCAGCTTTGCATCACATAAATAAATTATATTAAAATAGAAAACCACTATTTTAAATCGCAATAATATTTCACAATATTATAGTTTTTCCTGTATTTTTAATCAAATAAACACAGCCTTGATGAGCAGAAAAGACTAATTTAAAAACATTAAAATCATACTGATCCTAAACTTTTGAACGGCAGTGTATGGTTTTTTTCAGTTTTATATTATTTCAACTAAGACATTTTTAAATTATACTTTTTTATTATAATTATTTGAATAGATTTTTATTTTTTAATTTTAATGTCACAAATTCTGTTATATAAACTACTGCTCAAAAATTTGCAGCCTGTACAATTTTATTTTTTAGAGTTTTTGAAAACTTCTCTGCTAACAAAGGCTTTATTAATTTTAACAAAAATACAGTAAAATAGCAACATTGTAATTTTTTTTTCGAGTTTTCTGTTTTAATATTTCAATGTAATTTATTCCTGTGAAAAAGCAGAATTTTTAGCATCATTACTCCAGTCTTCAGTGTCACATCATGCTTCAGAAATCATTCTGATATGATGATCTGATGCTCGGGAAACATCAATTATTACCAAAGTTGAAAACAGCTGCGCTGATTTAATATCTGATGAACAGACAGTTCAAAAGAACAGCATGTATTTGAAACAGAAATCCTTTGTAATGCTATAAATGTACTGAACAATTGAATGCATCCTTGCTGAATGAAATAAAAAGTTCTTTAAGAAAAAAAACCACACACTTTTGAATGCTAGCGCAGGTTTAACAAAGCAAAAGAAAAATCCAAATCTTTCCAAGTAAGCCTGACGTACACATGCCCACAGTTGGGAATCACTGTAGTGCCAAACAACAACATTAAGATGTGAAACCCAGTGGGAAAAGAAAGGGAGAGAGTGTGCCTTCTGCGTAAACAGATTGATTTAATTCTCAGAAAGACAGATAGAAGAGTTAAAGAAACACGGAGTGAGTGCACTTCATAAATGGGCTGACAAGCGGATCAATTGACTGAAAAATAGAATGGTTGGATGGATGGATGAAATGATGAGTTGATGGATGGATGTATGATGGAGTGATGGATGGATGGACAGGCGGATGGATAGAGGTCGATACCTGTTGAGCAGCAGACGTACACTCTTAATCTCAGGCAGCTCCGGCCGTGGTGATGAGTGGGTGTGGCTAAATCAAAACAGCAAAATGTCAATCATCCGTCAATCATCACAAATACTGCTGTGCTCAGGTTCCATAACTGTAATTTTATTCTGAAGCATTTGTACCTCTAGAGAACACACTGCGTAAAGCAGTAAATAATTCAGAAGCATCTACACGTAGTATCTAAAAAAAGTTTGTAATGTTTGTATTATGGTAACTTACTATAGTAATACTAAAAGCAATATAATAATGCACATAGCTGTGTCAAGTAGATTTGGAAGTGAGGTGAAGCACACTATATACTCACAGATGTAATAATACTCCTGCCCGACGTGGAACTCGTAGCCGAGCGAGAAGGCGCTGTAGCGCTGGAACTTTTCAGAGAATTTGATTGGTGCGTGTGGGGCGTGGGGACGGTTGCACTCCCAGCGTTTGAAGCCCAGCTGCGGGTCACACGTACGGTAACCGCGATAACTGACCATGTAGAGCACGTACTGCTCGGCGACGCCTCTCTGGCTGCTGTTGTAGTGAGGACAGTAGATATCCAGATAGTCATTGACATTCACCTGCACCGTGTAGCCCTCCTTACGAAGCCTGATGACACAAAGAAACAAATTTGCTCAAATAATGCCAGACATATTTGGGATATCGTTATGCACAGAGTAGGTCCCATAAAAAAAAAAGGATATATAAGCAACTGCAAAACAACTTTCAATTTCCTGTACTCCAATTTTCTGTTCTTTTTTTTGGGGGGGGGGGATGGAACAGAATAGGAAATAAAACAATGCAATACAAAACAGAACAGACACTATAAAACTATAACATATATTAAAAACTACAGTATTTAAATATTTTAATAATAAAGGGAAAACTATACAAGAAAACTATTTTTAAATTTATATAAGATGAGGTACTGGCTGTCATGCTGCAGGACACTAGTGTTATTATTACAAATACTTTTGACAAATTGCTTAGTTCTTCTTGCCACTTCTTTTGTAGGTCAGTTTGGATGAAAGTGTCTGTTTAATGCATGTTATTTTACTATTTATTATTAATATAGTAGCTTTATTTTTAAATTTCCAGGTTCATTTTACGTGGTGGTAATGTTGTGATTCTGCAAATTTTTCATTAGTTATTATTCATTAGTTTTTTTTCATTATATATTATATATATATTTTTTTATATGTAGCTTTTATTTTTATTTCAGTTTTAGACATTTCAGTGCTTTAACTTAAACTCTTTATCATTTGATTTCACTCATTTTAATTTCAGTATAAATTTATTTTAATAATAATAATAATACATTATAACAGAAATTATTTAGATATAAGGATAGAGATGTGCTTAATTCTTATATATATATAAATGTATTCTTTTACTTCTTATTTCATCCTAAAACTATTTTAAGCAGATTATAGATTCTTGTTCATTATATAGTAATATTAATTCTATATGCACTAATATTGTATTAATTAATGATTTGAATTTGCTTTATTTTTAGTATTGTGCTTTTGTTATTTTATTAGTTATTGTAGATATTTTTTATATGTAGGTTTAATTTCAATTGTAGTCATTTTAGTACTTCTACTTAAACTATTTTTACTCATTTTACTTTCAGTCTAATTTTATTTTAAGAATAATAATAATAGGAATCATTTAATAAGGACAGAAATGTGCTTAAATCTTATTAATGCAATAATTTATTATTTCTTTTACTCCTTATTTCATCCTAAAACTTAAGCAGAATATAATTTCTATTTATTATACACTAATATTCATCCACTAAATACTAATATAGTATTATTTAATTGTTTTAATTACCTTTCTTTTTAACTTTCCAGTTCTCATTTTAAGTGTTAGTAGTGCTTTTGTCATTTTTATTAGTTATTGTACTTTTTTTTCTATGTAGCTTTTATTTCAATTTTACTCAGTTTAGATCTTTAACTTAACTCTTTCATATAGTTTTACTTCACTCATTTTAATTTCAGTTTTTATTTAATATTTATCTTTTATTTTAGGGGGGAAAAAACGGTTTTCGATAGTTTTATTTTTAGTTTGCAATAAAACTGCAGGGCAGTGCTGTCATAGGTCAACAATCCAAACACTATATCTGCTACCTTCAGAGTGCTGCAAAATATGCTTAAATTACACAAAATGTTTGTATGACCAGTGAAAATGCACAGTTTGACACCAGAGCACAAGGATACAGCTGAGAACAATCATTCGCTCTCTCTCCAACAGCCAAGCTGAATGTAAGAATGACTAAAAATGCCCTCACATTTGGAATCAGTCAAGCACATCTGATTTAAAATGGCAAAAGGTCAGGTGCAGTTGATTTCACATTCTTCCAAAATGAAAAACTAAAAAGATTTCCTTTCAGCCCCCATGACCTCTCCTAGAGGAAATGATCCAGTGATCCGAGTAGAGCTCACACAGTCTTTTATAGATTATTTAACTAGCTACATTTACAATATAATCATTACACAGGGTGTTTTTTTTTTTTGTTTTTTTTTGTAAATCATTACACACCTAAACACACAAACAGGTTTTCCCTTTTCCTTCAAGGTTAAAGGAGGACGAAATAAGTTATCACGTGATTACGGATGCTTTTTCTTTGGCTGATGTTCAGGCAGAATCAGTACAAGCTTGTATCAGACATTTGCATTTTGGGGGAAGCTCCCTCGGGCCTGTAAGATAGAATGAAGGTGAGCATGAAGAAGGGAGAGACGAGTGATGGCTGTGTTGGGACCTGTAGTAGTAATATATTGTTATACCGCTTCAGTGCGCAGCTGTATTGACAATGAGTCTTACCATTCCAAGACGGAGTCTGATGAAAACGCGCGTAACGCAACGTATATAAACAACGTGGAGCGTGTTCGCCGAGTGAATGCAGCTCCTGCGGGACGTGTCATACTGCAGGCTAGAAAAGTTGCAGTGCAAGTGTCAGAATTCAAAACCCAGCCGCCGTCCCTTCTTCACTGCACTCGTTTGTCAATGTCACAGCAGTAGACGCCGAGAGGATGGAGCGAAACTCAGCGGGTTCTCCTAATGCGAAGATGCGATAATTACGACTGGCCAGCAGGTGTCAGTGTTTAGATGCCAAACGAATATCAATTTCTTTTCTTCGGTTCTAGGTCACTTCTCCTGGGAGATTATTATTCAATTATTAAATGAAGATCAAAAACGCTGCATTAACGCCTCTCCCCCTTCGTTTCTGATCCCCACTCACACACACACTCCTCTCATTCTATTCCTCCGTCTTATTTCTGACTTTTAAATGCTAATATGGAGTGAGCGCAAATGTTTGCTGCTTGTTTCTATCACGCCACACCCCTCTACACACATACGCGTACATTCGGAAAAAGTATAGACGTATAATTTAAAGAAGTAAAAATAAATAAAACCATTTTTATTCCAGTAATATGGTAACCTATGCAATAAGTGACAAGCTAAAATAATTGACCAAACTAATCATTTATTTAATTGTTACTACATCAAAACTGTAACTTGGTATGGAGTGTTTTCACCACGCGTCATCAATTGGCCATATTGGCTGCACTGAATGTAAACAATGCCACTGAATCGAATGAAACTCGCATATTTAGCTGATTATTGCTGCTGAAAATTGTGAATTATTGTCATATTTTGGGCTGTAATAATCGGTTGGACCGGGAAAACATTAGGAGTACTACAGACTGCCAAAAGATACAACAAATCAAAGAGAAGAGTGCAAAAACAGTCTGAGGAACAAAAGGCGTTTGTGGTTGGCCAAACTGAACCAGGATTTCCAGGACAAGAATCTTGACAACATTCATGTTTGTTCTTATCATTTCCAGTCAGGTAGGTGAAATATTAGGCTTAATCTTAATTGCTTAATATCTTATCTGCTGTTGAAACTAGGCTTTTGAGCAAAATGTAAACAATAAAACACACAATTCATGATAGAGGGAAAAAATGTAAAAAGAAATGTAAAATATATAATAATCATTGTTTTGCCAATAAATATTGTAATCAACACATTTAAATACTAATTAAATAAATGGTTTACATATAAAAGACATGAAAACTTGCCCTGACCTGAAATTTATGACATATATATATATCTATCTATATATATACACCACCACTTAAAAGTTTTTTAACAGTAAGATTTGTAATGTTTTTAAATAAGTCTCTTCTGCTCACCAAGCCTGCATTTATTTGATCCAAAGTACAGCAAAACAGTAAAATTTTGGAATATTTTTACTATTTAAAAAACGTTTTTCTATTTTAATATATTTTAAAATGTAGTTTATTACTGTGATTTCAAAGCTGAATTTTTAGCATAATTTCTCTAGTCATTTTAATATTCTGATTTGCTAAATATATAAATATATATTTCAATACCTGTGTATGTGTGCGAGCACATTTCTTTGTGACCATACAAATGAAACAGACCCTTCAGATTTCATTTGTAAATCTACTATTTGTATTTTAAGAATATAGCACACAAAAGAAGCCTTTTAAAATGAAAATCAACAAAAGCAAACAAACAAACAAAAAACCTTTTCTCTTTCACTTTGGAGTGCAGGGATGCTGACAGGACAATCAGAGGAGAAAGACTGATGGAAGACAATCTGCAGCTGTGCTTAAGTCCACTAGAGGGCAATAAGAGCGGAAAAACGTAACCCACCATGGGAGATTTAAAATCATTAAAAATGATCCTGAGTGTTTAAAAAAACTGCCACACATTTCCTCCTCAGCTCTGAGTAGTAACCTCTCTGTCTACATGAGCAAAACATTGGAACTATTTAGCTAACATTTGAAGTTCATATACATACGCAGAAGATTGACGTGATTGTATACGTGTATAGAGGCTGCATGGGCTGTGTGGGTCCAGGAAACAAGATGCTGAGCTGGGCAGTAAGGGATTTTTGGACAGTAGGTTAGAGCAAGATCAAGACTCAGTGGATCAATGTCACTATGAGAGTGAGAGAGAGAGAGAGAGAGAGAGAGACAGAAACCAAGCATCTACAAGAGAACAAAAGCCAAGAAAAGCAATAATACCATTTGAAACACAACTGCCCATTTAAGCATTTTAGCTTGCTTCATTAATCAAACGTTGCAAGAAATCTCATTATTACAGTCCATTTCTTGTTTTTGGACACGTATTAATTAAAATCCTCAACCTTTCCATGTAGAACGTGAGTAAGATGCACATTTCTCATAGTTACATATGTGCAGAATCATTGTGCCTACAAAGCATATCTGTAATGAGCGAGAGAGAAAGATGGCAGAGCTGAATCAGCACCACAGGAGAAACAGCAGCTCACTTCTCTTCCCTCGTTGTTCTTTTCAGTTCTTCTAATTAACCCCCTCAATCCGTTTAATTAAAGAAGAGCATCTGTCCTGCGAACAGTTGACAAAACACATGTGAGGGGCGCATTAACACACACAAACACACACACACCCACACACACGCTGCGTTCTATAAAGGACACCTGCAGATCCACTGATGACTGTGGACTAAAAGTAAGTGTTTAGTTAACATACAGACCTCTGCTTCGAGTCAATTAAGAAGTTTCGCATGAGCAAGAGAGCCGTTGCTCTGAATATCATGTGATTTATCTGCAGGTAATCACAGCTGCGCTGATATTCCAACCCAAACTCACAGCAATTCATACGTATTTTTTGAGGTGGCTAATTCGTACAAAGGACCACCTCTAATCTCGCCCCTAAATCGACACCTCACACAAATCATACTAGTGTGAGGTTGTATGAATTTTTTGCCACCTCACAAAAAACGTATGAATTGGTTGTGAGATAACGTTGGTTATTTAGACAAATCAATGATTTTATACAATAGTTCAATAAACAATTAGTTCGTAATAAGTAACTTCCATTTTTGATACAATTTAGTAATTTATCTGGTCTAATTTTGCTCTATGAATGAAAATAGTTCCAAATGAAGCCACGCCATTTTACGTCTCAGATCAACACAAAATGAATCAGTATTTTAAGCCAATCAGTTTAATGATTCAGTGACTCACTCACTTCTTACAATCCCAAATTATTCTGTTTTTGAATGAATCATTTGAGTAAATGATTCAATAACTATCTATTTTTTTTACTTTTCTGAACGAATCAGTGTTTTTAAACTAATTGAGTAAATGCGTTAATGACTCACTCACTTGTTACAATCCTGAAACAATGATTCTCAACAGTCTGATTGAATGATTCAATGACATACTTTTTTGTTAAATTCCTGAATGAATCTGTGTTTTTGAACAAATGTGTGAACACTTGAGTAAATGATTTATCTCACTCACTTCTTGAATGAATTTGAACAAACTGATTGAGTAAATAATTCAATGACTCACTTGTTACATTCCTGAATTAATCAGTGTTTTTGAATAAATCACTTGAGTAAATGATTTAATAACTCACTCAATAGTTATGTTAATGAGTAAATCTATATTCTGAAATTGAGTAAATAATGACTCAATCACTTAGTACAATCCTGTATATTAATATTTCTCAACAAACAGCTGGAGTGAATGATTTAATGATATACTTACTTGTTAAATTCCTGAATGAATCTGTGTTTTTGAACCAATCATCTGAGTAAATAATTCAATGACTCACTTGTTACATTCCTAAATAAATCTATTTTTGAATTAATCACTTGAGTAAATGATTAAATAACTCAATCACTTGTTATGTTTCTGAATGAATCAGTGTTTTTAAATTGAGTAAATGTTTTAATAACTCACGTTACAATCCTGAATCCATGATTCTAAACTAATAGTTTGAGTGAATGATTCAGTCATATCATATAACAAACCGATTAAGTAAATGATTCAATAACTTACTTGATACATTTCTGAATGAATCAGTGTTTTAAAAAATTAAGTGAGTGCTTAAATGCTTTAATGATTCACTCATTTGTTACAATTCTGAATCAATGATTCACAACATATAGCTGGAGTGAATGATTTAGTGATATATATTTCTTGTTTTTGAACAAATCACTTGAGTAAATGATTTAATGTGTAACTCACTTATGTTCCTGAATGAATCTAAGTTTTTAAACAAATTGATTAAATAATTCAGTGACTCACTTGTTACATTCCTGAATGAATCAGTGTTTTTGAATTAATCACTTGAATAAATGATTAAACAAATCACTCAATATGTTTCTGAAAAAATCTTTTTTTTTTTACATTGAGTAAATGCTTTAATGACTCACTCGTTACAATTCTGAATCACTGATTCTCAACAAACACCTTGAGTAACAAATCATTTGAGTAAATGAATTTAATGTCTTGCTCACTTATGCTACTGAATGAATTTGTTTTTGAACAAATCGATTGAATAAATGATTCAATGACTCACTTGTTACATTCCTGATTAAATCAGTGTTTTTGAACAAATCGCTTAAGTAAATGATTCAATGACTCACTCATGAAGACTCATGAAGAAACCTGCAGAACGGTACACAGAAACTAATACAGACTTATAGTCTGTCATGTGCAAATAGAAAATTAGAATGCAACCTTAAAAGCTTCATATAATTGGCATTTATACAGAATGCCACTGGTGCACCCACAAAAAACAAGTGCTTGACTCCCCTGACAGTATTTAAAGCACCATGTTTCTTTTGTATCTCCACTTTGTCTCTCATCTAATTATTTGGTCAGTCCCTCTACTCATTTTGTCCCTCTCTCTCTCGTTTTCTCTTCACTCGTCCTTTCTTTCCTCCTCCACAGCGGTAAATTATTGAAAGGTTATTAAATTCAGAGGTATCATAGAGCCGCTAGCACCGGCTCACACACATGCATGCAATTGCAAATGCGCCACACGTCACCCCAATAAATTTAATCCGCAATTCCACTCGTTGTAGCCAAACAGACGTTTACTATTCACTGTGTCCAGAGCAGGTTTTTTTAATCAATCAAACGTTCCTCGGAATCAGTGTTTTAGCCGAGAGAGAGGATGAGTGCGTGTTTGGTTTTAAATCTGCTAAGGAATTGATATGTGTCGGTGGGGGGAGAGTTCAGCTGCTGTTACCTGCTCTCAAGGCCGACCTCATCACCGCTCCCCTCACATCAGCAGAGTGTGTGCGAGCGTAAATCACACACACCTCCACTCACTTCCCCTCGTTTCAAAGCCCATTTGCCACAGGCAATTAGAAACCAACCAATCTCTCACTCTCTCTTGCTTTAACTCCTCTCTGCGGCTCATTCTCTACATCTCACTCCTTTCCGCTGTTCTCCTTCCTCTTTTCTCACTCTGTATCAGAGCAGTCACTCAATGTCACAGCCCTGATGGCGAGTTTTAGCCTTTTGAACTGTACTAATCCAACAGATAAATTCACACTCACTCACACACACAGTCACACACACAAAGTGCCACTTTCCGACGTTGGTCGATAGTACGTGAAGTTTAAAGTCGACCCGGGAGACTCTGTTTATTAAACAGAGGTGCAGATATGATTTTCAATACACATAATATTTCATCTTTTTCAATATATCAGTTCAGTCTAGCCATTTTCGATTTTCTTCTCAGTCACCTCTACACAGAGACCGATGGCCCAGCCTCACACACGCGCACACACATGCTGGTCCTCACTTTACTGTTTATTACCCCCTTTCTTCTGAACAACAATAAGGATATGGCTCTCTTGCTCTCCTCTGCATCTTTCCTTCACTCCCTCGCTCTCTTTATTGCAAGTTCAAGTAAGTTTACAGAACACAGCTCCCCTCTGAGCAATGAAGAGAGAGAATGTATGTGTCTGTTGGGCCTTGTTTCTTTGTGTGTGTGGGCACGTCTGTTTATTCTTGTATGTTATTATATATGTTATTATATCAGCTGGGAGCAGTTGATCTCCCATCATGCACCTGGAAAGCAAAGCTTTTAACGTAAACGATTGCTCAATTATCTGTTTTGTATTGTTTAACTTTGGGATTATGCATGCTTGACGTTTTGGCAAACCGGTTAATTATGTGTCATATGTGCTGTTATGGCCGCTAGCTGTTGTCCTGCTTTATGAGGCTGTCTTAAATGTGTTGATTAAGCTCTGTTGGCCACATCAAGCACAACAGTAGCCGCCCATTTTGTCAGCAGACTTGGTTCCGGAAGTGTTTTCCCATTGATTTTCTCACAGGGATTTAAAAAAAACTCTTCAATAAAGAGTTCTAGGCCATGAACAAAACCAGCCATCTTTAAGATGAATCATAGCATCACATCCTTTGGTTCAAAGCTAAATTGTAAACAAAACTGGGAAAAATATGCCTTTTTGTAAGGGAATGAGTGAAACAAAATGACATGAACCATGGTATAACACTAAACCAATTTAAATTTTTGGTTATGTGTAAAAAAAAATCTCAAAATATTATATGGGAAAAAATTGTAGTACAAAAATAAAACAAAGCTAATTACAAAATGCAACGTTAAAACGTGAAACATTGTCCAACAGCGTCTCACTCGTCTCCCCTGAGCCCAGTCATGTGAGAGGAGCATATGATTGGATATGTCTGGTTATGTTGACTGTGATTGGTTCATGTCAGTGTTGCCAAGTCCGTGGAATTGGGATACTTTCATACTATTGAGGCTGGTTGTTTTTTATGTCTGTCGGTTGAAGCGACCCCATTAAAGCAATATTTAGCACCTAGAATGCTAATTTTACAAGGAAAACCCCACCAACAAACTTCTATTTTACCCCCGAATGCGACTGGGCTACTTTTGGGCTAGTTTTGAGTAACAATTGGACGGGTTTTGTTGTGAAAACCTGGCAACCCTGGTTCATGTGATAAATCGCGCCTCTTGTGTTTGTGCGCATTCCACGTTTGTGAATCAGTCCGAATGAACAATATAATGCCGTAAAATATAAGTAAACAACTTACACACATAGATATAACTATTTTGTTACATCAAAATAAAAATTAACCCTTAAATGCATGAATGTTTCGCCAATCACTATTACATATTCGGGTCTTTAGCGACCCAGACCTATATATACAGCACGGATGGGAATTGCTGCAATAGCCAAAAACTCTGTTGATATTTTAATAAGTATAAAATAAAGCATATTTCGTTAACTTTTGATACTTAGAAGGGTTCAGTTTGAGCAGATAATTGTATTGCCGCCATCATCGTCAGAGCGCACGTCCACAGTAACATTCAACATCTGGCTCATATTCGTGATCTCAATCATATTCGCAAAACTATTGTTTTCAGTGACTTCAAAATCAATAGTATGATTGCTGGCAGCTTGTTCACCATATCCACCATCAAATGACAGTGACATTTGTATTTTAAGGCATACAGTAATTGCTCAAATTCAAATCAATTCAATTTTTTCTGAATATATTCTTTTATTTTATGCCTGCGGTGATTATGAGTGAAACGTCACATCATTATTGTCTATTAAACAGTGCCACCCTACGGAATAAAGGTGAACTGCATGCATTAAGTCATCAGATATTTGAATATCTTTTTTGCGCAGAAAAAATATACATACACTAGAGACCCCTTACACTTTTTGCAAAAAAAAAAAAAAACAAAAAACAGAAAACAGATATTCTTTTAAAATGTATTTTTTTTTCTTGTTATATTGTTAAAGAAATAGATTAAGGAATACTAAGAAAGTTAATTAACTTTTAAAAATGAAGGAGGGAGAGGGTAGTGAATGACGTCCCGGGTCGCTAAAGACCCGAGGTATGCATTTAAGGGTTAAAATGGCATGAAAATATGATCTTTGCGACTTTTAGTGAGTAATCAGCTTGGAAAATTTAAAGTAAATCTCTGTGTCTGTGACCAATATTGACTAAGTTTTGATGACTGAAGATCCGAAAAATTCAAAAATAGTTGAAGTTAACTATTAAAAAAATAGCTGAACATGGCCAAGTTGGAACAAGTTCACAAATAAAATATATTGTTAAAATTGTTACTGCCTTAAGTTATTATTTTAGAATAAATAATAAATGAAATGCTTAAAAACACTAAACTGATGAGATTCCTACTTCACTTTAATTAACAGAATACTGATTAAATTGTTAATGTAAAAATACAAAATAAAATGTATAAAATAGGCTAGATTTTTTTTTTTTTTTGATAGTGTAAGTAATGTGTAAGTAATGAAACTGTATTTCCATTTGATATTTTTAAAAAAAGCTAATTCAGCTATGCCATCAAATTTTAAAACAGAAAACAGTTATTTCCTCAACTGGAATTTTGAAGTCTTTTTTTTTTTTTTAAATGAAGTTGAAATCATGCTGACTGATGGCTTCAACAGAAGCACATATACCTTTGATTAATAACCTTGGACCCCATTGTTAAAAATTATAGTTGAAAGTTTTGAAAGGTTTTGAAAGGTTTCTACAGAACCTTTTAAAGTCAGTTTCTCTATCATAAAAAAGTTACAGTTAGTAGAGACCCATTATATTTGTATATAGCATACATCTGGCCAGGGTGACATGGTGGCAAGATGAAGACGACATTTGTTAAATATACTGATCACAAACTATAAATATGTTCCATCTCCATAGCAAAGAATAACCACAAAGGATGACCTGTGTAATAACTCAACTGTTTCTTTCAAAACCAGACAGCAAATAGGAACTTCTGCTAAAGTCACCTGCTTTTCAGACCTTTCTCAAAAGAAAAAGACAAGAGATCTCAATGTTCCAAACTGTGCTTAGATTTACCAATATGCTCAGATCTGCAAAGAAACATCAGAGATTTTGATATGAACTACATTCTACAATCAGCATTAATACAGCAAATTTAGTGGTTATTTTAATGTTCCAAACAACTTTAGACCCCACTGACTTTCATTGTATGTACACAAACCTATTATCGTGTGTTCCACAGAATAAAGAACGTCATACATGTTTGGAACGACATAAGGGTGAGTAAATGATGACGGAATTTTTATTTTTAGGTAACCAGTGGCTTTCAATGAAACATACAGTATTTATGTCTCCTGAGCTAAGAAAGAGCAACCTTTGAACAAAAAACATTTTCACTTGAATCCTTTGTTTATTTTTTTGCCCTAGTAGTCTGGAGCTTTAAATGGATCTCTAAAACAATCTGTTAGATAGACAGAATGGAAAGAGGGACACGGAGAGAGAGTGAAACAGTGGTCTGAGCTGGGGGTTCCATTCTAAAAGCATTTGGCTTCAGTACAGGCCATGTGTCATGAATTAAAATTGAATTAGCATTGACTGTGTGAGCGCGTGCGTGTCTCAAGTAGATGGATGATGAACGACAGAGATGGATGGACACATTCAGGGAAGTGAAAGGGAAGGAACGAAGGGATGAGGAAGAGGAGAAATGCAAATGAAGACATGAACGACAGGAACAGAAGTGAGAAACTGGGACGGAGAGACTGAGAGAAGGTGAAATAGGACGCTGAACTAAAAGAGAGAGAGGACGCGTCCATCAGGCTTAAATCCTAAACATACTCAACACCAGTGAGTCCCAACTGGTTGCGCTTCAACAAACAAACGTGTTCAGGAACTTTATTTCCAAAATACAGAACGTGGGTCACATTTAACATTGCAAATAAAGCTGTTTAACACGTCTGTTTACTTCTGTGTGATTAAACTAAGTAGGCCTAATCCTTAACAAAGAATAATGTTAATTATATACAATTTAATGAATCTCTTCAAATTAGAATTAAGAATTAATGTTGTCAGTCAAAAATTCACTGAACAAAACATTGTGGTTGACTCAAACCAAAAGTTTATTCTTGTTCCAAACAAGTCAATTAATGCGGATTGTATTTTCTTTTCTAGCAAGGGCCACCATTCCTAAAATATAAAATATGAACATATTTTCATCTATAAATACTTGTCCATGAAATGTGGGGAAAAAGTGTAATAATGCACAAAATTAAACAATTGGTATTTATATTTCTACTGAAGCCAAAGCAGTAATAGATATATAATTAAAGCTGCAAGCAGCACACCCAGGCTTACTGCCACCCGGCGGCTTTAGGAAAACAGCGAACGGTGAGCAGGATGCATTTAAAGGGGTTAATATAGGAGGAATATGTCAATGTCAATTATATGTGTCCAACTTCCTGCTGCCAGCTGGTGGCGCTATGACTATAACAGGATATTGACATATAGATGTCTTCATGCCAGGACTTTTATTAAATGTGAAGTTTGGTGCAGAATGAACATGGTATGTTTGAGTTAGTGCAAAGCATGACATTTCCTGTCACCAACAGGTGGCGCTATGGTTATACCTGAATGACCTTTAAATGGCCAGGACGCTTACTAAACGTGAAGTTTGGTGCAGATTAGACATTGCATGTTTAAGTTGGGGTATAACAAGTCATTTCCTCTTGCCAGCAGGTGGCGCTATGATAATTGAACATTGGCCTTTAGATGTGTTCAGGCCAGGACTCTTAACGAACATGTGAAGTTTAGGGCAGATCGGACATTGTATGGCTGAGTTACAACAACTTTTTCCATGGCGAAACATCAAAATTTGTCAGGCCGCCACAGAAATGCTCTTCAATGAAATCGTAAGATTTTCGTAATACAAAGGCACAAAGGGCATTAGATTACACTGACCAAATTTCGTGTTCATCTGTTTAAATCTCTAGGAGCAGTTTATGAGCAGTTTATGATTTAGAATGTATGTAAAACTGACATCTTACAGACGTCTGTCACATGTTTGTAAACAGCAGATGCTTTCAAGATCAAGTGATCTTTAACAGACATCTTACAGATGTACGTGTGCTAACTGGGTTAAGGTACATCTCATTTTGGAGAAGAAGAAGAAGAAGAAGCCCTGATAGCACAGGTACATGTCGGAGACGTCTATTTGACGTCTGCATTTACATCAGCAAGATGTATTTTTTAGATTGTTTGCTCATCTGTAATGCGTCTATAGGATGTTTCCTATCAGATGTCAAATAGACGTCTATTAGATGTCTTTAAAATGTTTATGATTTAGAATGTATGTAAAACTGACATCTTAGACGTCTGTCAGATGCTTTCCAGATCAAGTGATCTTTAACAGACATCTTACAGATGTACATGTGCTATCTGGGAGAAGAAAAAGAAGAAGAAGAAGAAACTGAGCAATTCCAATAGGGTCGTCACACCACCGGTGCTCGGGCCCTAATAAATAACCCAACTTTTTAAACTTAATGAAACTAAATTGAAATGTTTACAAATAAAAATCAGATGCAAACTGGATGTTAACCTAAAAACTATCCTTAGGGTGCAGAATATTCTGGAATCAAATAATGAATCATGGTTAATTAATTTAATGTATCAACACTCTCATTTTTTGTTGATAAAAAACATGCAGCATTGTCATAATTACAGCAGAAGTACTAGAGGAAATATGAAAGCTTTAAATATTAAGTTTTAGTTTTTAGTTTTGGCTTATTTAATTATTTAGCTATTTTAGTGCCTTACACTAAACGAAATAAAGTTTGCATTGAGGCTGTAAACTGTCTTCTATTTTCAGGTCTTTTTGGGTTTTATTTTGCTGAGCAAGTTGACGTTTAAATGTGTTTCTTTCTCCTTTTTTCAGTCCTATGTGCCTGAATCTGAACACCGGGTTCGGAAAGGAAATGACGTGTACTACACTCCTAAAGGGAACAAATACGACACAGGAGGAAAAAATATATTTCAGTGCTTTCTCTAGCAATTATGTCGTCGGATAATTACACTGTATGTAAATTGTGGGTAATTGGGGAACCGCTATTTATGCGTGGGGCACTGCGTGAATGCGCTTATTTTTTTACTTTCACTTTTGAGATTGGCGATCACACCTAACGTTCCTCTGTATAGACCATTTCGCTAGATGTAAACATACTGGTCCCGATACACTTCCTGTTTTTTTTTTTTTTTTACTTTACACAAACATCACAAAAAAAAATACAACCAACATAATATTTGACTGAATGAAAATGTTACATTAGCACCTTTAAGATGTATTTGTATATGTGAAATAAAATAAAAAACAAATAAACAGGAAGCGCTTCTAGACCAGTGCTGTTTGCATCTAGCGAAATGGTCTATACGGACTGGCATTTTACAAGATTAGATGTTTTATAGCGGTGCTCAGGATCTGAAAAACATTCGCATATCCTATCAGTCATCTCTCCTTACTCTGTTTATGTGGTAAGTAAAATTGTATGTATTGTAATACAACAGGCTACAGCTAGCAAGCGGCTAACTCTGTCTCTTTAGCTCGGTAGAACGTGCCATTGGTTTTCCGTGCCTATTCGGGCACATCCGGTTTAAAGGCACAAATATTTGGACGCAACTCTGGCACTTTTCAGAGCACACATTTGCATACTTGAGTCGAGCATGTTTCTGGCCTTAGAGAAGGAGCCTTTTAAGGTTTTTGGGATAATATATAAAAAGACTTAAATGAGGATTAAGTATAATGAAATGCTCTTTTATAAAGAACCAGGTGCTGGAGGACAAAACAAATGAAAAGGCAGAGTAAATAAAGACACTCTTGAACTTCACAGTTTCAGTTAATCTCCCACGCTCTCAGTCGGCTAAAAACGACAAACCAGCACACCTTTATCGAACTGTAGTTTCAAAACATTAACCTCTGACCCTCACATTGATCCAAAGCGAACCCCCCTGCCTCATCACATGCACGTGCACACGCGCTCCCGCCGTGTGGCATGTTTACAGCCCTGGATATTGGTAGTTTGGAGGCTCTTATGGAGAATCAATACAGCGGTTAAGAAAGGAGCAGATTGGAGCAGTGTAATGGTCTCAAGTACTCACTCTAAAAGCGCTCTCTCCGAACCCGAGCCCACCCACTTACCCACACACGCAGATGCAGGGCCGTCATTAAACTACATTTACACTCGCACTAACACTATTTACACAGTCGGGTCTCGGTCCATAAGCCCAACAGGATGTGCAAGGAGAAACGTGTGATCTGCAGGTTCAGTGTGTCAGAGTTTATTCTGCGTTCTGCCAGTCAGAGTCCCAGAGACACGTGAGCCGGAGTAAATGGCACATAGGACTCGGCTGTAAGTGTGTGTGTGTTTCCATTAACCTCGCTGGCCTCTCTCTTCTCCCACACGTCTAATGTTGCCATATCCTCTCACGAAAGATGTGAAAGTGTGCGGCGAGACAAAATGAGGAAGGGAAGACAGTGTGTTTGTTTGTGTGTGTCTTTCTGATAAATATTTTAACGTGTCTTTCGCCCGCCAAACTGAACATCATTTTGTCGGGGAACGAAGGTGAACAACACTCCTTTGTTTCTTTGACCTGTCTTTTCTTCTTTTTTCTTCTTACCCCTACTGAAAAAAAATCCAGCTCAAACCAGTCTAAGGTGAATTTCTGGTCACATCTAGTTTATTTTTCTCCCAGCCCAAAATTTCTTTAAAACCAGCAAACCAACAAGCCTAAAAGCAGTAAACTAGCTAAACTAAGCTTAGATTGGTTTCAGATGTTTTTCATTAAAGTGTTCTTGCTTCGCCTTTCACTAGTTTTCTTTTGCTCTTGTCACTTTTTGCTCTCATTTCCGCATCTGTCTGTCTCTGTATCTCCATCCTCCATCTGTCTTGGGTTCTTTTTTTTATTTTGGACACTCTTTTATCTCTCTCCTCTCTGTCGTTCTCTTTCTCTAAACTCATTCGCCCTCCTTTACTCTCACTCACTTCTTTTTGCTTTTTCCTTTTCCTCTTATGATTACTGTTGCCATACCATGTCAACACGCCACTCCAGATGATGATGACATCTGTCTATCATTCTCTCTATGTGTACTCTCTCTCTCTCTCTCTCTCTCTCTCTCTATATATATATATATATATATATATGTTAGGTGAATCTTTAACTAAGGTATATTTTCTTTTTTTTTTTTTTTTTTTGTAGTATTACTACAATAGTTTTTCTGCAAAATACAAATTTAAAAAAATGGGAACGAACCCTTTCAATAATTCCAAAGTAAAAAGCTATTTTTAAATTATTGCAGCAGTTTATAACATTATTTTCATTTTTATATTTTTTAATTAAAACATCAACAACAACCACCAAAGCCAAGTGTTGAATTTAAAATAATACAATTAATATTAATAATAATTATTATTATTACAGTTATTTCAGTTTATTTAATAATAAATAATGAATAAACACGAACAATTATTAACAATATATTTTTTTAATACTGTAACTTCTTTTTAAAATATAATTTAAAAATAGAAACAATCCCTTTTAATTGTTCCAGAGTGAAAATCTGTTTTTAAGTGATGGCAGCGATTTATAAAACAGCAACAACAACCACCAAAGCCAAATGTTGAATTTAAAATGATAATAATAACAATAATTATTAATATTACAGCTGTTTTAGTTTATTTAATAATAAATAATTAATAAATATGAACAATTATTTTTTTTTTCATTTAATACTGTAACTATTTATTTATTTTTACAGAATATAATTCTAAAAATAAAAACAATTCATTACAATTGTTCTTTTTTTAATGATAGCAACAGTTTTTAACTTAATATACATAAATAAATAAATAAATAAATAAATATATATATATATATATATATATATATATAAAATAAAATAAAAAAAAATCATTTTATACCGTAACTTTTTTTATTTGCAGAATTATAAAAATCCCTTGTTCCAGAGTGAAAATCTTTTTTTTTAATGATGGCAGCAGTTTTTAACATTATCATTTTTATATTTTTTTAATTAAAACAGTAACAACAACCATGAAAGCCAATATTGAATAAAAAAAAAATAATAATAACAATAACTGTTAAATAACTATTATTACTCCTGTTTCAGTTTATTTAATAATAAATAATTAATAAATATGAACAATTAGTAACATTTTTTTCATTTAATTCTGTAACTATTTATTTATGTTTACATAATATAATTCTAAAAATAGAAACAATTCATTTAAATTGTTCCAGAGTGAATTTTTTGTAAATGACAGCAGCAGTTTTTAACTTAAAATACATAAATATATGTATGTATGTATGTATATATATATATATATATATATACACACAAAATTATTATTAAAACAAAAGTCGTGTTGAATTTAAAACAACAACAATACTAATAATACTAATAATACTATTATTATTATTATTATTATTATTATTTTCAGTTTATATTGTCTATGGTTTGTAAAAAGATTCTGTCTGCCCTCCATTGTGCTGTCATTACCATCAAATCAAGAATTTAAATAATTACATTTTTCCATTTAAAAACATTATATTTGGAACAGATGGAATAATGACAGTTTGATCAGAAATGTCATTAATTTAGATTCCAGATCATGATCTGAGAACAGTTGTATTAGGTTTATTTTTACTTCTGACAAAGTCAGTTACATTTAATTTGTGTAAATTAAAAACTAATTGACTTCTATCTAATTCGTTGTGTTAGCAAATCCAATACTTTTAAAACATTTCCCTCAAAAATCCACTTCAGCATACCAAAATCCTCCTCAAAGGTTGATGAAGGCCATAATCCGATTCTTATTGCAGATCATACATTATTGTTAAGGCAATAGATTTTCTGTTTTTACACAAGAAATTTATTAGCAGTGCTTTATTACATCTGTAACTCAAGTATGATTTATGACTCATGTAGATAATGAGGTCTAAAATACAGAAAAAGAGCTTATTCATACAAAATAACCCAAACCGTACGCATACGCACAAACAGCTCCCTCTCTATTTATTTTCCTCACTTCCCATTGTCAGCGGGCAGCCTTCCTCTTTCTCAGCTACAGGGGATGAAAATTTAATATCAGAGAACAAGAGAGTGAGGGAGAGAGAGACACTTTTCAGAGCCCCTTTATAGTCCACTCCATTCAACAACAACAAAAAAACCACCCTCTCCATGTACAACTCCAAGAAGTTCACATTCCTTACGGTAACGTGCAAAGCAAAGCCAACTGAGCGTATCTGTAACAGAGGGGAGAGAGAATGAGAGAAGGAAATAGATGTGCTAGAGATAAAAAAGCGATTCAGAAACACTAATGAAGAGCTGATTTTGGCACAAAGGAGAAAAATAAAGACAAAACACAGAAAGGAAGAAAATATTGAGAGATAATGGGGAACACCAATTTAAAATACAAGGAGCTTCACCTTATTACAAGGTTACACAAATAACAAAATGTTACGATGATGCAACAAGGAGACACAAACAGTTATTCACTTGTGCTGGAGATGAGATATGGCCGTATGGCACTAACAGCATACACAAATAAACACACACACAGATGACATAGCTTCTATCAATTTTTTTTCTCTGTGTGCCAATGAATGTGTCACTTTGCGTTCGCTCCTCCAGTATAAATCATATTTTTCCTCATCACTCATAATGACACTTTCCTTCATCAGTCTCATCACTCAATTTTCATCCACTTTCAAAAAAGCATCATGCTGCTATATGAACTATGAAGGGATGCACAACATTTTCTATTTTCAGTGTGTATTTAAAGGAGAAGTCCACTTCCAAAATAAAGATTCACATATAATGTACTCACCCGCTTGTCATCCAAGATGTTCATGTCTTTATGTTTTTTGAGGAAAACATTTCTGTATTTTTCTCCATGTAATGGACTGATATGGTGCCCCGATTTTGAACTTGCAAAATGCAGTTTAAATGCGGTTGTAGAATGTAAATGCGATCCCAGCTGAGGGAGAAGGGTCTTATCTAGCAAAACGATTGGTTATTTTCATTAAAAAAATACAATTTAAATACTTTTTAATCTCAAACGCTGGTCTTGCCTTTCTCTCCCTGAACTCTGTGTATTCTGGCTCAAGACAGTTAGGGTATGTTGAAAAACTCCAATCGTATTTTCTCCCTCAACTTCAAAAATCATTTCAAAACCGTCCTACATCGCTGCAGAAGTACAGTGTAACGGGGAGTGAGAGGCGAGAGGCGAGCGGATCCATTCGCGAGCTTTTATTTAAGGGACGAGACAGATACATGGTCATAAACAGGCAGGGTCAAAACAACAGCAACACAGGTGTGTCAGAGGTGAGACGAGCGAATAGTCCTTATAACGAGCGATAGTCCAAAAAGGCAGGCGGCGAGACAGTCGAAAATGAGATAACCAGGTGAGAGAACAAAACACGGGAACAAGGGAAACTAGGAACGCTAACACTGGTAATCACAACAACAATACTCCGTGGCTTGCATGGGGAAAGACCGGGGCTTTTATAGCGCGCCTGATTGGCCACAGGTGTAGACAAAATCAGCGCGCTGCATGATGGGGAATGTAGTCCGGGATGTAGTATAACAGTCTGTGTGCGAGGATAAGGTGAGAGCGACATCTGGTGGTGAGCGGTCCGCTGAACACCGACCAGATTCGTAACATGCAGACCGAGTCTTTGCAAAGTGAATATGCAAAGAAGATCAAACACCTCTAACAAAAAAAGGTAAAACAGTGATATAGGATGATTTTGAAGTTAAGGGAGAGGGAGGGAGTTTTTTCGACATACCCTAACTGTAATGAACCAGAACAACAACAGTCCAGGCAGAGTAAGACAAGACGAGCGTTTGACATTTAAAAGTATATAAATTGTATTCTTTTTATTAAAATAACTGATTGTTGCGCTAGATAAGACCCTTCTTTTTCGGCTGGGATCGTTTACAACCGCATTTGGGATCGTTTGAAGCCGCATTTAAACTGCATTTTGAAAGTTCAAAATCGGGGCACCATATCAGTCCATTATATGGAGAAAAATGCTGAAATGATTTCCTCAAAAAACATAATTTCTTTACGACTAAAGAAAGACATGAAAATCTTGGATGACAAGGGAGTGAGTACATTATATGTGAATCTTTGTTTTGGAAGTGGACTGCTCCTTTAAATATGCATGCTCATTTTTCATTTTTACATTTACAGTTATTTAAAATTTAAATTTTTCGGAATATAAAGGCTTGTCACTTTTTATCACAGTTGGGATGCTTTAATATTTTTGTGAACACAGTGATGCATTTTAGGAGTCTTTGATGAACAGAATATTCAAAAGAAAAGCATTTATATTAGTTTATATGTGACCCTGGACCACAAAACCAGTCTTAAGTAGCACGAGTATATTTGTAGCAATAGCCAACAATACACAAATCGATTTTCTTTTGCCAAAAATCATTAGGATATTCAGAAAAGATCATGTTCAATGAAGATATTTTGTAAATTTCCTACCATAATATATATCAACACCTAATTTTTGATTAGTAATATGCATTGCTATTTCATTTGAGCAATTTTAAAGGTGCTTTTCTCAATATTTTGATTTTTTGCACCCTCAGATTCCACATTTTCAAATAGTTGTATCTCGGCCAGATATTGTCCTATCATAACTAAAAAAATGACCCTTATGACTGATTTTGTGGTCCTGGGTCACATTTAACTTTCTGTATAATTCTGTTAAACTATTTTTAACAGATCTCAAAATGCATTTCTGTTCTATCTACTTGTTTTCTTTTTATTTATTATAAAAAGGTCCCTCCAACACTAGTGTTCTCTATTCTTTATCTATTCTTTCGAACTGTTTTCTTTTAATTTATTATAAAAATTGATCCTCTAACACTAGCATTCTCTATTGTCTTTCTATTCTATCTACTTGTCTTCTTTTTATTTACTATAAAATAAACCTTGCTACATTTACTGCGTTAGACTAACGTAGACTTTTTACAGCACTTACATATTGTTGCTCTTTTGTTGGTTTTAATTGCTTTTATTGTCCTCATTTGGAAGTCACTTTGGATGGAAGCTGTTAAATTATTTAATGTAAATATAAATGTAAATATCTATTTTTCATACTGTACACAGTGTTGTGATGCCTAAATTTACTTGTGGTATTCAAAACAATTGATTTTACACTTTCATTTCTTTAGACATTTTTTTTTATTTTAGATACAGGTTTTATAATAATAATAAAATAATACATTTTAAACAACAAAACAAAACCCCTTCATCTCCAAGTACACTGTAAAAAACAATTTGTTGAGTCAACTTAAAATAATTTGTAACCTGGCTGCCTTCAAATTTTTAGTTCAGTCAACTCAAAAAAAGTTTACTTAACTTGAAATGTTAAATTACACTGAGTGACAACTTAGATATTTGAGTTGAATCAACTTAAACTTTTAAGGCAACTGGGTTACTTACCCATCTGTTAAGTTTAGCAAACACAAATATCTAAGTTGTTACTAAGTACAACTTAACATTTCAAGTTGACTAAACTTATCTTAGTTGAACTTAAAATTTCCACTAACCTACTGCTAACTACTACTACTACTACTACTACTAAATACCATGGCACATGAACATATTGAAAATTCAGTACAACAGTAAATCAAAGTACAATAGTATTACCACACTGAACAACGTTAAATTGTGCAATTGCTACTTTATCTACCTTATTCTAGACATCCGGTTTATTAGCCCGTATAGGGAAAACAGTAAAACTGTTTGCACTACAAACCAGTGTGCTCATAATTATGATAATTCATTAAAATAATATGGTAAGACACACTAATTTGCAGCAAAGCAGCAAAACAAGCTGTTTTGTACAGCTAAAAACAGCAGGACACGGAAGAGACTGGAAGCCAGACCCATAAAATTTACAAATGCCTGTGTACAATCTTATGGAAAAAATAAGGTGGATAGGCACTATTGTTTTAACCTGATTTAACCCTAAAATGACCTTAGTTTGTGTAACCTATTGTATCAGGTGGATTCAACCCTTCTAAATAAGATTTTTGACTTCACTAAAACCACATAAAGCACACTTTCTAGGTTTCCTGATAACATATTCTTTATAGGGTGCCTGATACAGTCATTGTGGCACAGTGCTCTTTGTAAGGGCCATATATATATTTTTCCTTTTTATGCAGTCTGTCCCTTTTCTGTATCCTTGTTTGCTCAATTCTTTCTATTTCACATTTTTTTTAATATCTTAGCTGTTATTTTTTCATTTTGTCCTTTCTTTCTCTCCCTCCCTCTGAGCTGTCACCGGGCCATATGTAAAATATCTGTTTTTCTTCTGTGCATTTCTCATTTAACTCCCTCCTTATCTCCTTGGACTGACCCCTTCATCTCTCCCAGCCTCCCTCTCTCAGTTTCCCTCAATCTGTTTCTCTCTCATCAGCTCCCTCCTTCTCTTGGCCGCTTTCTATCTCTGTCCGTCCCTCCCTCCCTCGGTCTGTCGCAAAGCCCGATTTGTAGGAAATCCAGCAAAACCGATGTGACCAATTTTCAGTCATTTATCGAATTTGAAAAACATGATTTCGGTTATTTTGGCAAATAAATGAACGTTGTCCATTGCACGTTTTGTGAAATGTCCTGTGAGTGGAAGAACTGAACAAGCCAAAACAGATTCATGTAAATCTGGCAATGCTTTATTAAAGGATTAGTTCACTTCCAGAATAAAAATGTAGTGATAATTTACTCACCCGCTTGTCATCCAAGATGTTCATGTCTTTTTTTTTTCCTTCAAAAAGAAATTAAGGTTTTTGAGGAAAACATTCCAGGATTTTTCTCCATGTAGTGGACTTCAATGAAAGCCAGTGGGTTGAAGGTCCAAATTGCAGTTCCAATTCAGCTTCAAAGGTCTCTACATGATCCCAACCAAGGAAAAAAGGTCTTGTTTTGTGAAACAATAAGTCATTTAAATAATTTAATTTATGGTTTTTAACCACAAATGCTCATCTTGCAGTATCTCTGTGATGCATGTCTATGATTTTACGCATTAAGTAATCATACTGGAAAGGTCACGCACGGTTAGCTCTTCATCTGTGTACTTTGGTTAAAAAAGGGCAAGGGTAAAAAAACAAAATTTTCTCCTCCAACTTCACAACCATCCAACATCGTTGTTTTATCTTTTTTTGTAAAGGGTGTTTGGACTTTCTTTGCACATTCGCTTTGTAAACACTGGGTCGGTACTTCCACCTATGTCACGCGTGACCTTTCCAACGTGTACTGCATGAAGTCGAGCTAGTGCAAGACGAGCATTTGTGGTTAAAAAAAGTATATAAATCTGTGTTTTTTCCCAAAAAATGACAGATCGTACTGTTAATAAAAACAAAAAAAAAATGTATGGTTACCTGAATGATCCACAGCTGTGTTTTTTTGTTTAGTGATAGTTGTTCATGAGTTCCTTGTTTGTCCTGAACAGTTAAACTGCCCACTGTTCTACAGAAAGATCCTTCAGGTCCCACAAATTCTTTGGTTTTTCAGCATTTATGTGTATTTGAACCCTTTCCAGCAATGACTGTATGATTTTGAGATCCATCTTTTCACACTGAGGACAACTGAGGGACTCATATGCAACTTTTACAGAAGGTTCCAATGCTCACTGATGCTCCAGAAGTAAACACGATGCATTAAAAGCCAGGGGTGAAAACTTTTAAACAGAATGGAGATGAGTACATTTTTCTTATTTTTGCCTAACTATATATAATTTTTTTTTCATTTAGTACTGCCCTTTAGAGTCCACAGAAGATACTTACATGTTTCCCAGAATACAAATGTTAAATTTACCCTGATCTTCAAATTAAAAAAGTTTTCACCCCTGGCTCTTAATGCATTGTGTTTTTTTCTGGAGCATCACTGAGCATTTGAACCTTCTGTTATAGTTGCATATGAGTTCCTAAGTGTGAAAAGATGGATTTCAAAATCATACAGTCATTGTTGAAAAGGGTTCAAATACTCAAAAATGCTGTAAAACCAAAGAATTTGTGGGACCTGAAGGTTTTTTTCTGCAGAACAGCGTGCAGTTTAACTGTTCAGTACAAACAAGGGACTCATGAACAACTATCACTAAAAAAAAAAAAAAAAAGAACAGCTGTGGATCATTTAGGTAACAACACAGTATTAAGAATCAAGGGGTTGTAAACTTTTGAACAAGGTCATTTTTATAAATTCAACTATTATTTTCTTTTGAGGGCTATATGTAAACCTCTTTTTTTGTGAAATATCGTATTCAGGTCAGTACTAAATAAACAATAACATGCATTTTGTATGATCCCTCTTATTTTGGTCAAATAATTAACATTTTTAAAGATTCTGAAAAGGGGATGTAAACTTTTGACCTCAACTGTATGGAGAAAAATCCTGGACTGTTTTCCTCAAAAACCTTAATTTCTTTTCATTTCAAGTCATGAACATCTTGGATGACATGGGGGTGAGTAAATTATCAGTAAATTTTTATTTAGGAAGAACCAGTCATTTAAGTTGGTTGTCTGGTGAGTAGTTGCCAGCTAAAAGGTTAAAGCTCTAAATAATATACCACCAACACATAACCCAGGCCAAGAAAATGTAAGATTAAAATGTATTTGCTGAAGGAACCATATATTTTAGTTGGCTTCAACAAGTCTTTAACAACTGTTTTTTCAGGGCACGTACCCAAGTTCTCTGCATTACAAGTGCAGTGCTACACCGGGTGAGCTACTGAGCAATTTTACCATAACAGAAAAGCCATACGTATGTTTAGAGGTCATGAAGTATTGGGCAAGGAACCAGTAGGAAAGGAACTGTGAGAGGAAATGAACAGAAATCATCAAGAACACAGAGCTTGGGAAAAGCAAAAGATCTCTTGATATCAAATGTCACATTAAAAATGTCAAGCATTACAATGATTTACTGACGCATAAAAATAGATCACGATGGAAAATGTACAAACCGGTCCGTCAAAGTGACAGATAATGATTCTACTAATCCTGATGTGGTAAAACGAGACCCTGTACCTGAGACGCAACATCACAGGAATTCGCACACAAACTCTCTCACTATCTAAATCCCCTTCAAACATTCTGTCTCCCAGTCGACGGTTTCTATTTCCGTCTCCATTACAGTCGTATGACAGAACGCTCACTTTACCACAGAGAGGAGAGAGTCTGCGGTAATTAACTCTAATTAGAATAGCTCCCCTAACAATACACTTCCCTTTCAGAGAACGAACGAGTGTGTTTTTGTGTGTACATGGGCTGGAAAAGCGGGGCAGCTGTTGATGTGTGTCCGGAGGTCATTTCGAACTTCATCTCCTGAGGTGGAAAACTGCCCTTTGTGTCGAAGCGAGGATGGCTATGTGGGTGTCTGGAGGACGGATTCTCTCCAAATGTCCAGACTTCCTTTGTCGTAAATAATTCCAGACTGCAATCTATCATAAATAGGTTTGGTGCAGCAGAGGACGACTCTCACTTGTGGGTGAAGGAAAGGAGACAGTGAGCTGCAACAAGGTCAGGTTCTCTTCCTATTTCTTTTCTCAGCCATCTTTTATGGCCCATGGGTGAGTCACCTCTTTGGCACAATTTGGTTTGGCCTTTAATGCTATCCCACAGTTCTCTTAAAGGGATAGTTCTCCCAAAAATTCTGTCATTATTTATGAAGAATGCTGGTAACCAAAAAGTTTTGGTTCCTATTCCTGTTCCATTGTATTTTTTCTCACATAATTAACGTAGATGGGAACCAAAACTGTTTGGTATAACTTAATTTCTTCTGAGAAACACAAAATGAGAAATTTCTGTTTTTTGTTCAATCCTAACTAGGTAAAATTCAATACTTGAGAGCTAATTTGAGAGCCTTGTGCTACAGTGTTTTAAAAAGACACCTCAATTCAAAAGAACAGCATGTGGTGGGACGGTGAATAATTTACCAGCGGACACATAAACACACAGACGTCCTCTAAATGTAAGCACAAGCGGGTATTACCTTCTCTTTTTCACATTTTCAGAGTATGCGGCTCCAATCTATCAGACCCGAAAGCTCAGGCGAAACATTAGAAGGACCATAATGATGATCTGTGTCCATTGCGCTGATTATGAGGTTCTCATCTGTTCCTCTGGGCTCTCGCAGTAATGTGCTGGATGAGATCTTCGGCAGTGACGAAGCAAGCAATGTCATCGCTGCTGAGCCATCACTGAGACATGAACAAGAAGCACTGAAGCTTGAATCCTGGCACGCCGGCTTTCCATTCTACAGTTGGTGTCATATGCAGACGAGGCCATTGCGGCTCCAGCGCGCCACAGTCGCCTGAATTCACACTCGTAAGAAGGAAACTAAGAGGTGCTCTAGGATCTAATCAAATATTCATGAGAATAGCATATTTAAATGAGAAGTTTCTTCTGTGTGTTTATGCTAATTTTAATAGTGCGTCTTTCAGCATAGTAATACATGCACATAGATGTAATTCACAAGATGATTCTGGGAGACTGCCTTCAGCATGAAAATGTCACACGTTATGGGCTTATAAGTTACTTCTGGGAAAAGATTAAACTAATATACCCATATAGATCAGAGTATTATTGAAGACCAAACCTAAAACTAAAGGAATCTTTTATTTCAAAAAAGGTAAACAAAGATAAACAAATAATAATAATTGTAATAATTAATGTAATAATAATAATTATTATACACCAAACCTAAAACTGAAATACATTGTTTATTTTAAAAAAAAGACAAAAAAAATCTAATTAAAAAAAAAAAAATTCTTACTTTCCTCAAAAAACTGAATTATTTTAAACGTAAAAATCAATCTTTTTTTTGGGTTCCTTACCAAAATTATAGAATTGAATATAATGCAAAACATACAACAATCTATCAAAACCATCACCTAAACTAAAAATGAAATGTACAGTAATACTAAAATAATTGATTTCTTTATTTTTATTTTTTATAAAATAAAATAACAATAATTGTAACAATTTTTGTAGTGATAATAATAATTATTATACAACACCAAACCTAAAATTACAAAGATTTTTTAAATAAAAAAAAATGTAAAATCAAATAAAAAAAAGTTCTTTTCTTTTTTCCTTTAATAACTTGATTTATTTAGATGTAAAAATCAATCATTCTTTTGGTTCCTTACCAAAATGAACAAAATTAAATAAAAACAAAACATTTATAGAATTGAATATAATGCCAAAACATACAGCATCTAAACCATCAAAACCATTGCCTAAACTAAAACTGAAATGTATTGTTTTAGTAGTACTAAAATAAGTTATTTCTTTATTTTTATTTTAATAAAATTAAACAACAATTGTAATAAATATTGTAGTAATAATAATAATTTTTGTACACCAAACCTGTACATTTTTAGTAGTATAAAAATAATTGATTTCTTTTTTTTATTTGTACTTTTATAAAATAGAATTAAATAACAACAACAATAATTTCTTTCCATTATTAATATATATATATATATATATAATATAACCGTTTGTATTGGTGTGTGAGAGTGATAAAAGAAAGAAGAGCCTGGCAGCCTGTGAAAGGTCAGAGGTTAAAATGAAAAATATAAACTGCTAATTCCATAAACGAATACTCAGCACAGCTGGACCAGAACAAAAGAGTAAGAAAGAGAAAGCAAACAATAAAAAGCGAGACGGATGCGCTAATATGAACCATAAGAGGCCGAAGGCAAGAAAGGAAAAAAAATATAGCGGGTCAATATATTTATATATAAGACCCGTGACAGATGAAGGGCTCATTTCTGTCTTTCCCTCAGTCTCCCTCTCTCTTCTCTCTGCAGTATGTCTATCATTTCTATTTCTGTGTCTTATCTCGCCATTCAATTAAATTCCAAATTCACATTTATTTGACTGTCATGGCAGTCCGTAATACATTATTGCCTAAGAATAACCTCAACGGATTCCCTCTGAATGCATCTCTATCTATCTATCTATCTATCTATCTATCTATCTATCGCAGTGCCATAGGGTCCAGGTAAATTCATGCCTGCAGTAATTCAATTTCATTCTAATCATGACCAGCACTGATGGACAAAGAGGTCGGGAGAAAAAGAGAGAAGAGAGAGAGAATAATCACACTTTGAGCATGATATCCAATCTCTTTTTCCATCATTCCTTCCCTCTCTTTCTCTCTTTCCAGGTCTTGGCCTTCCTCTCTTGTTAGGGTTTGTCTGCTTTGTCTGCTGAGAGCTTCAGTAAACAGGCTCAAGCTCATATTCTGTAATGCTTTAGTCCAGGGAGCCGAAAAAGAGATTGTCAGTGAAAAAGGTTTCGATTTCACGTCAAACACATAGGCCGAGTTTACGTACATAAGCTCTGTAAATAGGTTTCGATTTCTAATTCTCAACAGATGTGCACATTCGGAGCCCTCCGACCCACAAATCCAGCTTTAAACACTCCGACACGAATTCCTCCTGTAATGCACACTCGCACGCACGGGCGCGCGCGCGCACAAGGGAAATCATTGCTCTGCATAGTTGTACACCTGAGCGGTTAGCTCTCCACAAGTGTGTGTTTCACCACAAGCTACTGATGGCACCGATCCCATCCTGCTCTCCCAGGAGCGCATCCCTCCGTCCCACTGCGTGCATGCGTGTGTATGTGTGGGGCTCAGATAGGGAGTCTGACTTAGTGGACCAGAAAAGCAAATTACTCTGAAGTTCTCTTTGATGACTTGTTAATTTGATTGGTCAAGCATACGGTGCGAGCATGCGCGAGCGATTAGTCCATAATATGATTATTCTCGTAAGACTAGCGGCGGCGATGTGGAATTGAGTCACCCTCCCAGTCCGGCGAACCATGAAAAACCTGTTTAAAAAGCAATTCCTGCGCGCATACACACACTTTAATTGTTTCATTGTTTTATTACGATGCAGAGCGCCATCCTTAATGGTCAGAGCGCTCCGAAATAGTTACCCGCCCGTGGCGCTGATGTGAAGTGAACGATCGAACGGACACGCTTTGATGCCGTCGGGCCGAAAAGAGGAGTGATAGAGTCGTTCCTCTTCCGCATTTTCTCTCTATCTTGAGGGCTAAACTAAGCGAGGCCGTCGTAATCAGCTGTGTCGTATGGAGCAAGAATGGCACTTTATAACGCACACTGCACAGTTTACAGATAAACACATTAGAGTCATATTTCACCCTCCAGCACAATGACTGCCAATCAGCACTGCAGAGAGCCAGAGTGTGTGTATGTGTGTGAACTAGAAGCAAGGATATGGCTCATTTATTGAACATTAAAACCAAACTCAGGCTAGGCATGGTAAAAAATAATGCCCAGAACGCTTCGCGCCGAAGCGCGCCGTAAGTCGCGAGCGACCGCATTCGAACAAAGAGTGAAAAACAGCCCAAGGTGCTAAAAGTCAGATTTAAATATTTATATTTCTGCAGCGCGTGCCGAAAGTCTCACCTATGAGAAAGAGCGAGGGAAAAGATTGCTATTGACTGTGGCCTCGGTCTCATTCGGCGCACACCTCAAGGTAATCTTTCTAAATATTTGATTACCTAATACAATTTTGCTGGCCCCATTCTTTTTTTCCATTATGCATAGAAATAGTGGTCAAAATTTTTATAGGAAGGCATTGAAACACAGCGTCGCTCTCTCGCTCGCTCTAAAAGAGATGTATAATTTAAATGGAAAGATTAGCTGTGTGAACAGGCCGACCGCCCCGGCAGCAATGATTCCACTCTGCTGAATCAATACTCATCAGATCACTCACTAAACGGCTAAATATATAAACTAAAGAAGTGAATCCAAGTTTAATGGAATCTTGTGCCTTTATCTTAACCTCAACTACCTTTCCACTCTCTCTCTCTCAGGCTTTATTCAATCACAGCGCCAGGCCGACATCTAAACACTGAGGAAATAGCTAATGTTAACGACGCTAGGTCAAATAAAGCTGTGATTTTCAAAACAAACTGCGCTAAAAGCGAAATGAACAAAACTGAGATTAAAAGATGAAAAATTCTCACAGTTACATGAATTCCCCTCTTCGAAATGAAGTTTCAGTCACAGCGGGCTGTATTTCCTCTCTATGAAGCTCTCTGTGGGAGTGATTTGTGATTAATTTTAGAGTTAAAGTTGGAATCCCAACCCAGGCTAAGGGAACCCGCCAAATTGACATGCTAATGGGCTAGCATGCGCAGCTAAACTAGCGAGGCCTGACTCAAACGGACGCATACATATGAAAAAAAGACTGCGCTTCACAAAAAGAGCTTCAAACACGCACATATCCATATGAATGCGTCGTCAGAGGGTCCTTTTAGCTTGGGGGCCACGTCTGTGGCGCAAAGCTTTCTTTAGAGCGATTGGGAAGTATCAAACCCAGTGCTTTAGCAATTTAGCATTAAAATACAGCAAAATCTCTGGAATAAATTGTTTGAGATTTCAGCATCAACCTTAAACCTTTTACCACACACACACACACACCGCTGTCACACTGTTCCTAAGGAAACTCATGAGTTGAGCTTTGAGCGCAGCTCAACCAAATTGCTGTCCATGCAGCTCAATGGACCGTGACTGCTCTTCTTATGGGGCATCAGAGGAGACACAGCATGGCCCCAGAGAGAAAGGGAGAGAGGGAGGAAAAAGCGACATGGAGAGAGAAGGAGAGAAAGGGATGGATGAAAGCAGGAATGTGATGTCCCGAAGTCCCCCAGTGTGAGTGTAAGCTGTTCTATTTCACACTGCGGCTCCTCTGAGCCCAGGATTTACTCGAGCCCTCTACATGCTGTCAACTAGACTCTCAAACATCCAACACTCATTTCTCCTCTGGCTTCCACTGCCTTCCCTCCTGTCTTCTTGGCTGAAGATGATATTTATCTGTCCACCCCAATAATGTGGATTTATTTACATTGTGGCGTTGTGTCAGCTTCTGCTGATTCGCAGGCTGAGATGTAGAGAGTTGTAGAAGTCCTTCGATCAGTTCAGACACCACAACGTAGACTCATTTCAATGTTGCGCTAAACGATCACTTGAAAACTCACATGCAATGTTGGCAAAATATGAAACCGTACATGCTTAGGTCAGCGTAAGACAATATAAGAGTCCTTGCTTCCATATACATACACAAACATACACAAACACTACAACATCAGAGCAGAGGAGGTTCCTTACATGCATTTACTTTATTAAATGGTGATTTACAAAAGAAAAAGATCACTGCAGTGGTCTGTAGGTCCTGTATGTTGACAGATTTCTCTCCATGTAGTGAACTTCTATGGTACCTCTGAGTTTGAACTTCCAAAATGTAGTTTAAATCCAGCTTCAAATGGCTCTAAATGATCCCAGCCTAGGAATAAGGGTCTTATCTAGTGAAACTACTCCTTTAATAATTTTGCATATATAGCCTATGCAATATTGGTATGTATATAATAATATGGTAATATTAATAACTTCAATTTTTTTTGATTTTGGGAGTCTTTAGTCACTTTTGTAAAATAAACAAACAATTCTAATACTGTTTTGGGCCACTATAAAATTTGGGCCCTGAAACTAAATGAGAAACACTTCTACAAAACATCATTTTGTTTTTGGAAGCTTTATTTTTGATAACATTCAGACTTCAGACTACAGCTGCATGATTAATCATGAAAAGATCACAATCTCAATTCAAACATACGTGTGATCTTATTTTTAAATGACAGCAATTAGTTTGTGTCTGTTAAACCTTTGAAAAAGTCATATCTGCTTTGTGCTGCCGCTGACACAGAGAGAGCCGTTATGATGTTTTAGGTATGAAACAGCTTCTCAAACAGTCTTTTCAACCACAGTATTATTTCTGTCTTACAATCATTCATATTATTACAGAAGTACTGGAACAAAAGTTTATGGTTTGGATGTAAACACTGATGTCCATAATAGTGATCAAAATGTAGCAAATCATCTTTTGAAAGTAATTTTTGCTTTGAAATAACGTTTGTTGATTATAGTTTCATTCATTCATTCTTAAATCATTCGTTCAAGAGATTTGTTCAAAAACGCTGATTCATTCAGTAATGAAAAAAGTGAAATATTTATAATTGAGTCATTAAAGCATTCATTCAAACTTTTCCTTAAATAAGTAATTCATTAATTAATTCATTGTTTTTTAATAGAATAAGACAATTAATATTTTGTCACAGCCTCTAGTAAATTACATGTTATTTTGCTTAGTTCGGAATCGTGAGAGAATCGCAATCTCTTTTTGAAACAAAAAAATTGTGATTTTCAATTTATCCAGAATCGTGCAGCTTCAGACAGGGTTTCCATAGCCAAGAACAATCTGGAAAAAAGTCATGGAAATAAGTATAATATAATATAATATAATATAATATAATACAGTATAATACAATATAATATAATATAATGCTTCCTGAGACGCTGGGACAGGCTCCAGCATCCCAACAACCCTAGGACAAGCAGTTTAAAGAATGGATGGATAATTAAATTTTATATTTATTTATTTATTTGGATTTTGCTTTAGAGTTAGTGCTTGTTTAAAATAAAACTTGCCTGTAAACCAGCATGATAACATCAGTCTGTCTGTTGAAGATCTATTTCGAGAAATTTGCACACTAATAAGATTATTCATTTAAACAAGACCGACTTAGAGATCTAAATCAGCCCAGTAATCTTTATAAAATGATTTCTACAAAATACTTTTCTAGTAATAATAAATAACTGAAAAGGTCACAGAAAAGTCTGTGGTCAGAAAGTGTGGGAACACTGATTAGATTCTCAAGAAACCTCTGTTTCATCCCTATTAAAACTTCTTAGGGAGGTTTTTTCCCCCTTAGTTATCAAGTCTGAAACCACAGATCGAAACCAACATACTACCAAGAGTTAACACCGAGACCAACATAAATAAACACCTCTGATAGGATATCCATAGCTCCATATAGCTAATCTGACAAGCATCTGAAGAGCAAGCTAATCCAGCAGGAGATAGGCCTGCCTGCACATAGTGTAAAGTACTATAGTGTGACAAGAATATAAGGGTTTGGCAGTGTGGTAAAGCCCAGAATAACAGCTCTTTGATTAACAGGTGAGGCACGCTACGCTGTACTGCAAATATCTGCTAGCTGAGGCTCCACTACGAAAAGCGGCGAGGAAGGCAGGTGGGTGAGCAGAGATAACTGTTTGGCGGGAAACTGCGCTGGTGTGAACAGTAGTTAATGGTTGATAAACCCTGCCCCCCACACAGCAGGTGAATCCCCCCTTACACTAGCACGCTAGCAGGTGGCGAAATCTCATTTGAAATTCCAGCACTACAAGGTTAGAGTGTGAGAAATCCCATTTGAAAATCTCGCTTTGCACGGTTAGTTGGTGATTTCTGCTTCACAAATGAGGGATCTGTCGAACATGGCATTTCAATATGCTCTGAGGGCTTTAAGCCTAGTCTCCTACCCAAAGGGACATGGCACTACTTTTGCCTCAGGCTAGCTCTTGCTGGGCTCAGATACTGGATTTATTGTGGAGGTGTGTGTTGACAAGCCATTACCAATCAATCTTCACACAGCTATTACAGGTTTTAAAAAACGGACTTTCTTTGTGGCCCTTGTTTTTCTGAATAGAGAAATTAGTAATGTTAATAGACATTTGATGAATGAAGCTAATCTTAAAAAGAATAGCTTATCCTAAATAAACATTTAATCATAATTTTCTCACCTTCATGTTCTAAACCTGACTTTTTCCATCATTGGAGAACAAAAGAAGATATTTGGAATAGCCTGCTGTTCACTCTTTTTCATGCTATTGCAAAAAAAAAAAAAAAAGTCATATTGTCATATTCTACAATATTTTGGGGGAAAAAACTAAAACTTATATACAAGTACAATTTAATTCATTTAATTCATTTCAGCTCTTCTTGAAGCATTCATGAGAGAAACAAGACTGCAATGTGTCATTCAAGATTCATGACTGATTCAACACCGATGGTTTTAAAATTGAGAGTTTCGTTATTATACGATTATGAGTAAATAACTACGCAGATCCACTTTTATATTTTTATAGATTGTTCAAAAGCTTCAGTTCCCACATATTGTAACTGTCTGGAAAAAAGCAACCAACATTATTCAATATTCAAAGGCATACATGTAAATGTAAAAAACAGTTGAGGTCAAAAGTTTACATACAGAAACTGTAAAATGTTTTATTTATTAATTATTTACCAAAATAAGTGGGATCATACAAAATGTATATTATTTTTCATTTAGTACGGACCTAAATAAGATATTTCAAATAAAAGACATTTACATATAGTCCACAAGACAAAATAATAATTGAATTTATAAAAATGACTCAAAAGTTTACAAAAGTTTGATTCTTAATACTGTGTTTTTAACTGAATGATCCACAGCTGTTGTTTTTGTTGTTGTTGTTGTTTTTGTTTAGTGAAAGTTGTTAATGAGTTTCTTGTTAAACTGCCTGCTGTTCTTCAGAAAAATATTCCAAGTTCCACAAATTCTTTGGTTTTTCAGCATTTTTGTGCATTTGAACCCTTTCCAACAACGTCTGTATGATTTTGAGATCCATCTTTTCACACTGAGGACAACTGAGGGACTCATATGCAACTACTACAGAAGGTTCAAACGCTCACTGATGCTCCAGAAGGAAAGACGATGCACTAAGAGCCGGGGGGTGAAAACTTTTTGAATTTGAAGATCAGGGTAAATTGAACTTATTTTGTCTTCTGAGAAACATATAACTATCTTCTGTAGTTTCTGAAGGGCAAGACTAAATGAAAAAAATATGATATTTAGACAAAATAAGAAAAATGTACACATCTTAATGCTGTTCAAAAGTTTACACCCCCGGGCTCTTAATGCCTTGTGTTTCAAACCTTCTGTAATAGTTGCATATGAGTCCCTCAGTTGTCCTCAGTGTGAAAAGATGGATCTCAAAATCATACAGTCATTGTTGGAACATTGTGGGACCCAGCAGGCAGTTTAACTGTTCAGGACAAACAATCGACTCATGAACAACTATCACTAAACAAAAAAACACAGCTGTGGATCATTCAGGTAACAACACAGTATTAAGAATCAAGTGTATGTAAACTTTTGAACAGAGTTATTTTTATAAATTCAACTAGTATTTTCTCTTGTGGACCATATGTAAACATCTTCTATGTGAAATATCTTATTCAGGTCAGTACTAAATAAAAAACAACATGCATTTTGTATGATCCCTCTCATTTTGGTCAAATAAATAACATTTTGCAGATTCTGCAAGGTGTATGTAAACTTTTGACCTCAACTGTATTCTCTTTTGCATTCAAAAGAAAGTAAGTCATGCAGGTTTGGAACCAAACAAATTTCATTTCTGAGTGAGCTAATTCTTTAATTTAGCTCCATGAAAGCATGCACGCAAAATCAAGCAAATAAATATAGAGCGTTATGTCAAAATGAATGTAATGAGGTTGATATCAGAAGTCCTTCGCTTCAGCGGTAAGATCCAATGTTCCTTTCAGCAGCCTGGCAGACAGAATGCACTGGGAAATGCTACGAGTCACAGCTTGCAGCTGGTATTCTTTGACCTTGGACTCGCTATAAATAGCAAACAGGTGAAAAATCCCGTGTGAGACTCTTCTGTTATGTGGTTAGCCGATGACAGAAAGCACAAAAACCACTTAAGGATCTTCTCCCAGGCTAACAAGCCTGCCTCACATCAGCTAGAGACGTGTGGTCCAAGGTCCAAGTCCAAGGCCACTAGCTCCCATCTTTACTTGCTGCAATGAAACCGGACTCTAATTCATTTGTTAACAGCATTAAGGTATGTAAGAGGCCTAAAAAAAGTGTGCTCTGCTATATGTAGTCTTAATCGTCCCGAAGGGAGACAGCTGTAACGCTGACTAGGACAGATATAAATCAAAGAACGTGCTATGTGACCAGCAGATTTAAGCAATGTTCTTGCTCAGCTCATCCTCTGTTCAACATTCACCCCCATTCGGCCTGCTAAAATGCCAGTCCATGACAGACTTCCTGCTTCTTATTGATAATCCAAGAAGTGTCAGATGGGTGTAAACAGGAGGAGGAAGGAGTCCGCAACAGACGCCCAATAACAAATTAGAAATTCACTTCTAATTATCAATGACAAAGTTGCCGGTGGGAAACTCACATCCCTGATGGGGCGTCTCTGCGCTGTCGATTGATTCCAACTTCAAAACAAGACGCCAATGCCCAGTCAGGCTCCGAGAAAAGTTTATCACTAATTACGAGTGACAAAGCTGGGTTTTGGGCCCACCTCCAACCCCTCATTCCTACATTAGTGCTGTCTTTGACTGGAGGCTGGTGTATAATTATGTCAGAGTGGCGTGTCAAAACCAGAAAAAATAAGCCGATTCCGATACGCTCCATTCAGTTACCCAGTGATGCCAGGGTCTCTGTTAGTGACAGCTCTTGCGGCTTCACACTCCGTTAACTTGTCTAAAAAACACACACACATACAGCCATCATATAGGCAGCCAAGTGAAACTGGTAATGGTTGAGGGAGGCTTTTATTATGATATGTGTATCTGGAGCTGTGAAACGGACTGGGTAATTAATACTGAAACAATTAGACTGTAACAAACATATTCCACTGGCCACTTTTGTTAGATAATTTCGCAATTATTACTGTTAATCTTTCTGGTGAGCTATCAAGTGAACGAGTGTGTGACAGAGCATTCTACTACTATGCACCATGTAATGTACTGTCTAGTGTATGAATTTTATTCCATACTTTTTTTGGTAAAGTGCCTCATCCTGGTATTTAAAATGTGCTTTTTCTTTTTCAATGTGAACACGATTCATACTATTAACACCTTGTAATACATTACAATAAGTCAAGTTTGGTTGGTTAGCACAGCTCGGTTCGCCCCTGTTGGTTTTCAGTTAAGCCATTCTGTGGGTAAAATGCATCTTTCTATTGACAGCCTTTCCAAAATAGCTACTAGCATCATTTTCTAAAACTGTATAAATATTGCTTGCAATACATGGTAACAGCATACACCACAAGTAATTCATTATTTTGTAGTAGAGGTTGTAGCAGTTACAGATTTTTTAGAGGGTGTGAAATGGATTGTGGTGTGTTAGTAAGCTAAGCTGTGAGCTTGTTAACCAGAGGATTAAACACAAACAAATGGGGAAAAAATTAATTGGACATTTTTTAGTTTTGGTATATTGTTGGGGAAGGCCCCACTAATGCCTGTTCTTTAATGGTGTTTACCACTTCAGCGCTCTGATCAGGGAGTAGGAGTCATCAGATATCTTTCCACCATTTATTTATGTACAGGGTTTCGCCCTGTACACGTACTAATTATGCATTGGAGGTTGTTTCTGCAATGAACAATAAAACAGAAGTAAATAACTAAATGTCAAGCATAAATATCTGCACACTGTTACAATAAAACAGAACATCTCGCATAAACAATATCAGCAACTATTTTAAAGTGCAGTTAGCACTGTATGTAAACAGAATATAGAAAGGAGGATATAAACAACTTAATGTACATTATACAATGCCATCATTATGATATTAAAGCATAACAAATGTAGAATAAATTATGTAGAATCATAAAAATATTCAAATGAGATATTAACTGTAGAGGGTTTGCACTTAGGTCACGATTTGGTCAGTTACCCAGATGCACGGCCATAGTGGCGATACTCAGATGTGAAGAACTGAATACGTACTACTGAATACATTGTTCTGCTAATTAATGCTGTCTAAACCATGGGGAAAAACATGTGGACGCTGCTAAATCATATAAAGAAGGACTTAGTAAGCAGGAGAGGGTGCAATCTTTTGACAAACTAAAGTTAGCAGGTGTTAAAGATACGTACGAGCAAGTATTAGCCTAATATTTCACCTACCTGACCAGAAATTATAAAAATCTGAAATCCTGGTTCAGTCTGGCCAACCATAAATGCTTTTTGTTCCTCAGACAGTTTTTTTTTTTTTTTTGCACTCTTCTCCTTGATTTGTTATAACTTTTGGCAGTCTATAATACTCCACATGTTTTTCCCAGTCCGACCGATTAGTACAGCCCAAATGACAATAATTGATCATTTTTTTAGCAGTAATAATCAGCAAAATATGTGAGTTTCGTTCAGTTCAGTGGCATTGTTTACATTCAGTGCTGCCAATATCGCAGATTGATGAAATGCGTCACCATCTTTAGAATATTGTCTTTGAACTTCCGGTAAAGTGGATTTATGTATTGTAGAATTAACAAAAGTTATCATGAGCATTGTAATGTTTAAAATGTTAGCAGACCAGGGAGATTTTAAAACGAGTGGTTCATTCATAAATCCGTCAGATCACTGCGGAAATACAACTGGAAGACAGAAGACACAGTGCTAAAAATGGGCGGGGCTACACGAGGTCAGCATTACCAAGTTAAGCCGTGATAGCGGCACTTCCACGTGCGTTTCACGTGATGAATTGACAATCATAAAGATCGCAAACCACCAACAACATCAGGCTTAATGTTAGAAATCGTTTCAGCAGTATAAACATCCAGTATTACAAACATAAAGTCATGAAATAAACTTACTTTGTCAATAACATTTGTCCTGCACTTTCTGATGCTGCACAGGTGGAAACTGTGTCATATGCTGACAGCTCCGTGTGCGTAACAAAAAAAGCGTCACTTAAGTCAAACACGTATCTTCTAGAAGTTACGTAGTTGATATTTTACATAATATACGCTCTTAACAGATATAAAATACGGATATAAATAATACTAAACCACATATAATATAAAGAATTCGCAACAAATATGTTATTTTAAACTCTTTAAGTAAATTTTTTTGAAGACTAAATGCAAATGTGATTTTCTGTCATTTCTAATCAGGCCCTGAATAAAATACCCAAGCCACTGAATTAAAGTCCAAGAATATCCAGTCCAGGTGTGTCTGAAATTGCATACTGTCCAAGTAGGTACTAAATTTCATAATGAACAAACTTTGTCATCAAAACAGATGTATGTTCTATATAGTATAATGTATGTAGCACGAAAAAAATCTAGATGCGCTATATTTCAATTGTCGCGTGACCTATGAAATTAGTCATCTCAGATAGCACACATACATTTGCAAGATGTCTGTTAAAGATCACTTGATCTGGAAAGCATCTGCTGTGTACAAACATCTGACAGACATCTAAGATGTCAGTTTTACATACATCATAAAGGCAAATCAAAATCATAAACATCTTAAAGACATCTAATAGACGTCTATTTGACATCTGATATGAAACGTCCTATAAACGTATTGCTGATGAGCAAACATGTCTTGCAGATGTACATGTAGACGTCAAATATACATCTCTTTGATGTACGTGTGCTATCAGGGACATGACTTAAATATCACCGTCACCTCCCTTGACCTCATGGGAAATGGTCCCTCGGATGGAAGTAGTAGGTCACCCAGGTACTTTTCGCCTACTATACTATGAATTTGTTCATAATACTCATTTCACATATTGTTATTCACCTGTTGGGTAGAACTAAATGCTCGTTAGCCAATATGAAAGATTTAAGATCACATAAGTTGCACTTCTCTTCTGTGGCCTCATGGGATAGCATTCATCAGAATCTCATCAGAAGTAGTAGGTCATACGGGTACTTTGAGGTACTTTTATGAATGTGGACAAACTTCTTGTCTCACATACTGGTTTTCACCTACTTTATAATATGCCCTAGGCAAGCAACTGCCATTGAAATAAATGGGAATCCTAACAGCATGAACGGGAACAGTAACAAAGTAAACAAAAGTGGTGAATTCAAATGCCCCACTATGAAGTCCTGAACCAGTGTTTGACATGGTAATGTATTTAAATCTGCCGACCCCAAAACCGGACAAAGTCAAATCTCGGTGGCATTCACATCCTCTTTGTCTCCGACCTCCATCGTATGACTGACTGAGCTCGACAGACGCACACAAACACAAACACACCCAGCATATGGTCCGCAATGCTCACTGTATATCACTGTGGCAGTGTCACATGAGAGTTCAATCTAATTACAATTGACCCACATTATAATTACAATTGATTGGCAGTCTGGCCTCTCTCGTGCGCTCGTCTCGCCCCGTCCTGACTCCAGACTAACCACCCCCGCATGCCCACACCCCCGCCTCCTGCCTTTCCCTCTTTTTTTTCAACCCTGTCCACTCTCGTTTCTACTATTCCACAGTTTGATTCAAATTCAAATAGGCCAGACAGTCTGAACACTACCTTTCCCATTCAAATACAATAATTCCCATCTGCAACACTCCACAAAAACACACGCGCAGCTGAAAATGCAGAAGAAGGATATTATGTAGATTAAATAGATGAAAATACTGAAATATTATGATCAAGTAATGTATTCAGAGCCGGCGCACCGTGCATATCATAAATTGCCGTACACACACAAGCTTCTGGCTGGTCTGCTGCAATCCCAGTGGAAGAATATAAGACCCCTGCATGTTCCAGCTGCTGTACATCACATCAAAAATAATGACCCCGGGCTCCAGAAGCCATGTGTGAGCTTGGCCGTGCACATGTGTGTGTCTGCATAATTATGCATATGAGCCGTACTGTGAATGTTTCTGTCTGAGTGTAAGAATACACACTTACACGCATAAAATTACATGTATAACCATGATGCGCTTTGGGTCACGTGCATGTGATTGAGAGTAAGTATATGTGTGCACATGCATAATGATGCGCGTCATCCGTATTGTGCTTGTGAGAGCTTGTTGCTCGGTGTGTGTGTGAGAAAAGTCTGTTCGTGTCACAGCGCTGCAGAGTGTTGTCAGCTTGCTGTCATTTTGAGCCTCAGATAAGACCCGATCTCATAGCAACAACATGCCATCCCTCTATCCATTTCTCTTTCTACCCATCTCTGTTTTCCATCCTCTCTCCCATCTCTCCTTTATCTCTCCTAACTCTCTCTTTCTCCACTCCCCCTTCTCTAATGAACCCTCTCTCCCGAGCCTCTCCTCTCCTCTCCTCTCTCCTCTCCCTCTCTCAATTATATTTAACTCATGACAGCTGTTAGAAATATCTCCTCAGACCTGTGACAACTGCAATACTGAGGAAACTGTATATTCAACTTTTAAATGAGTTTACCTTCACAGAAGCATCTGTGCGTATGTGTCTATAGCTTTACTGTTTATATGTAAATTTTATTTTCGACTGTATGGAACAGGCTGAGATTTATACATTTTATATTGCGTCGCGTATGTGAGTTTGCATGTTTATATGAGTGAAACATGGGTGTAATGTATTTCGCACTATAGTATTATTTGGGAGATTTGTACTGTTAATGCAAAATTATTCATTTTAATACACAAAGGTCAAAAATACCTTTGACACAAATTTCTGTACAGCTTCAACTGGTCATTATGATGCAAAGGGAAAAAACAGGGTATATTACACCTTAATGAGCAACGTAACAATTGAAGTTTTCAGAAAAAATAAAATTCAGTTCAATATGAAATAATTATGTGTTTATGTCAATGAAAGCAAACAAGCGTAAACAAAATCATTTAAGTCATTTATATTGGTGTCAAACAACTCTAAAATAATCTGCTGAATTTAGAGTTTAACAATTTCAAATAACAAGAGATTTTCTTTTCTTTCTTTCTTTTTTTTTTAGTTAAACATCTGGTATGTCCTAAAGCTTTTCAAAGTCAGAACATTGAGAAAGCTGCAATTAAACAAACTGCTTTGCACAAACTTATTTAAATGAGGTGGGGAAAAATGAGTTTTTTTTACTCAGTTTTAACGGCTAAGAAACAAGTTCAGTTTCCACTTAAAAGTATTTATCCAATTATGCTTTTGGCTAAATATTTGCCTTTAAATTTAATTTTGCCACAATACCCATACTTTAACCAAAACTGCAAGGAGTAAAAAATCCGTAGAAATGTACTTAAATGTACTTATGTACTTTCCGTAGAAATGATTAAAAGTACTGCAGTAAAAGTACAAATTCCTCCTTTTGTATAGTTACATACCATAGCAATGAAGTACAATTATTTTGTAGTACTTTACACTTTTGTTAGTCACTAAAAAATTCACGTGATACAGTGAAATCAGCAGAATTAGGACACTTTTTGGTAAACTGTGTATTGAATACAAATAAATCTTTTTTTACCAACAATATTTATGCTTTGAGCAAATTCTCAAAGTCTCTTGTACCTCCCACTGTGTTTTTGAATAAATACTGGTTGTTGTTTTAAACATACACGATTCAAAAAATAAATTCAATTTTCAAGATTTAAAAATGTTAAGCACCCATTTTTTTCTTCTGTTTTTTCAGGTAAATTGATACACTGCGTCTGGTAAAGTGGGACACATATTTTTATCTAGAAACTTAATATTCACAAATTTCTATTCTTATTTTTTTTTCTTTACCTATCTTCTGTCTACAGTTTGTGACATTTTTTTTTGTAAAATAAAATAATTTGTCACATTAAGCAATGGATTATCTTTTAATTTATATGATGTCCCACTTTAGCTGAATGCTATTTCAGTCTTAATTTACAACTTGATTTTTCAGAAAATAGAACAAAGAAACTTGTACAACTTTGCATAAAATTGAATGATCACATGAACACGTAATGTAAATTTATATTGTCTGTTGAAATACTGTTTATATTAGAATTTAAACCTTAACAATTTTAATAGGCTTAAACTATGTACGGGCATGTACTTTCGACGCACTTTCTCAGATCTTCCAGCATTTGAGTGGTAACCATGCCCAAATGATTTACAACTGATTAATCAAATGTTGATATTCAAGTAAGGTACTGTTATTACAACATTTTAAGACCACCCATTATTACCTATATATATATATTTTTTTTTTTTTTTTTGAAGAAAAAAAAGAAGTAAAACACCAAAAGCTTATTTGTCCCACTTTAGCTGATGTCCAATTTTTGCTGACTTCACCATACATAAACACACACATGTACAGTCAAAAATTAAACTATAGAAACATGCACATGCATCTGTGAAGGTAAACTAATTTAAACCTGTGTTTTCAGATAATTTTAACTCACACAGTACCCATACTTAAACTTCAGTTCATCTGTATGTTTTACACCCCTGACAACACACAAAACTCATTTGTGTGATCTCTTGCTTTGGTTCATTGCAAAAATGAGTCTGTATTAGTGTAAGAGTATACGTACAGGGTAAAAATGTGCAGATCAGCTCGAACATCACCCAAATCTGCTGCTTCAAATAATTATCCATCCGCCACCTACCTGCACCTATATTTTTCTCTGAATGTAATAAATGGACAGGGACATTACAGCTGATCTGCATATTACTGTGTATCTGAGTTTCGTTCTTCTGTTGAACATGAAAGAAGATATTTTGCAGAACGCCGGTAACCAAAAAGTTAACGTTAACCATTGACTTCCATAGTATTTTTTTTTCATACTATTTAAGTGGCTGCCGTAACTGGTTACCAATGTTCTTTCTGTGTTCAACTGAAGGAAAAAACTCACACGGTTTGGAACAGCTTGAGGGCGAGCAAATGATGAGAGAATTTTCATTTTTGGGTGAACTATCCCTTTAATGTATGTGTGTGCGCACATGTGTAAGTGAGTAAACCCGGAGTGGAAGAAGAAAAGAGCTCCCTCTCTCTCTCTCTCTCTCTCTCTCTCTCTCTCTCTCTCTCTCTGCTCCCCCTCCATCTTTCTCTTTATAAATACCTACCTGTGTTCTGCTCAATCCTTCTTTTCTAGACATCTCCTTTCCTTTCTCTGTCTTTCTCCCGGGATGTGACACAGAATTCTGTTAACTGCTGTGAAAATGCATTTATTACCATAAGCCTGCAATGCTAACAACTGCACTTCCCCACACACACACACACTCAGACAGTGAGACCTGCAGTAGGCCATTGATATTCTGTGCAACCACGTACAGGCAGAAGAGGATTTAGAAGTAAAGACTTATGTACACACACACACATTTCTGATGGCACTCACCGAAACTAGCTTATTTCACAGAATCTGTATGATATGGATCACATGCGCACGGACGAGAAGGAGTTCCTGAGTGACACAGAACAGGGGGGCAGTCAGAGAGAGAATGCTTCAAGGTAAATTGATTTAAATGGAATGAGATGGATTTTAAAGGGGGAAAAAAGGCTGTCAATTTACGCTGTTAATTTAGTTTGATTAATTGCCATCTTCATGTTTCTGTGAATCTGTAGTCAGCTATTACTAGAGGCAAAGCACATCACCGAAAAATATACTGATTTTTAAGTAGAGATAGGATGATGTTAAGATTCTGTGACCGAAAAACCACAAATGGCCAATGTTAAAACTTTAAATGCTTTAAGAGAATTTAGAAATAACAGTGTTTATTCATTTTAAATTATTCATGTTTTTAATGATTAAATTTAAGTGAGCATTAGACATAAAGGGCCAGTTTTACTAACAGCTTGCGTCAGCGCAAACCATCTTTTGACGTTAAAATAGTACTGTCAGCTTTTACTAAAGACATGCAGTGATGAATTAGCGCTGAAAAAGCATGGACACAGTTATTTTTGCATCTGACCTTATTGCATATGCTTTTGTAGGAGTTTCCCTTTCAGACGCAAAAGCAATTATGGGAGGAGAGTATTCAAATGAATCACACAACGTGTTTTACTAACGTTTGCGCTTGCCAAATTACTAGCATATGCGCCATTTAACGCCTACAAAAAGCATGTCTTTAACTACTTTGCGCTTAAAATGGCTGCAATTATTGTTGCTTGGAGGAGGCACCGCAGAGAACAGAGAGCGCTTGGTAGAACGAAGAGGATTTTTTCCACATGTATTCATTTATTTGGAATGCCACGAGAACACATTATTTGAACATACCATTTGCCAAACCATGTTATTTTTTATTTGCTTCAGGAAATAAAAGACAACTTGGAACCCTCAACTAGGAGTCACATAATATCAGGTCTATCAAAACTTCAAGCTAACCTTCATTTTCTTTTCAATGTACTGTGGCTTCTTTTGCGACTACGCTAATTTGCGCTGCACTTGGTATATTACATTGGTCGATATGTAAATGAGATGTTGCGTCTGTGTTCTTTAATTTGCGCATCGTTAATAAATCACCCACAGAAATTTTCCCTACCATCGGCGCTGTTTTGGAATTGCACTCTCGCACTAATTTGCCCTGTTTAGTAAAACTGGCCCTAAAGATAATCTAAATGTAAAAACAAGGAAAATGTGCATGAACAGTTAAATATAAAATATCAACAGATGTTGATGCATTAAAAAAATGCAATAATTTAACATCAGATATCTATATTTCAGGGCGTTTATCAGCAAATATCTGTATACATAGTTGCAGGTATGAAATTGCAACTAATTTGATATATTAACTGACATTTTATGCAAATTATTAGATTAAAAATTCCAATCGATTGACAGTCCTCAAAAAAACCTTGCCATACGCAGCAAAAATACTTGAATTAGACACAATAACGCATACACACACACAAACACATACTCATCAGTGTGACACAGAGACCCATTCCTGAAGCACAGTCTGACATTGGCTGATAAAAAAGGCCATTATACAAGGTCATAATTTAGCTTGTCCATTTAAAATCTCTCCATTAACATCCATGATGTGCACACACACAAGCACTCAAACACACACATTCACTCTCCAACTCTCGCTAATTCTCTAATTATGTTCATGATTATGGTGAACAGGGCGCACTCGTGGCCTGGCTAATGATGGCTTTAATGGCCAAAAATCCCCATTAAAAACCCCATTCTACACACACACATACAGAGAATCGTGCACGTAAACACACACAAGACTGCACAATTCTGCATTAAAAATTACTGCGAAGGGGAATATGGGAAAACTGCGTCATGGGAAGCAGCTGGGAATTTTTTCATTTTCTTAAATGAGAATTAGTGTTGCACACTCATTCTTGGCAGTAAATAACCATAAGAAGCTATTTCTACATGAACGGACTCTGAAAAAAATATTCTTCTAATACTGTAATTAGATTCAGAACAATATGTGACCGTGGACCACAAAAACAGTCTTAAGCAGCACGGGTATATTTGTAGCAATAGGCAAAAATACATTGTATGGGTCAAAATGATCGATTTTACTTTTATGTAAAATGAGGCAGTAGTATACTAGTTTGCTCTTCAGCCAATGACTGTTTTCAAACAGGTTTCCTAAACACTTCTTTAATCTGCTATTGGTCAGCCAAACAGATAGCCACGCCCCCAAACTCAGTTGAGCCAGTGTTGCTATGCCAGCCTGGTCGGGATTCTCAAACAAACAGAGCAATGTTTTGAAAACCCCACAGAGCAGTGTTTACACTTTTTTGTGGGAATCAACCAACAAATGGCTCACTTAGCTGTCTCTGCATATTAAACGGCAAGAAAGTCTTTCAGTTTCTTAAAAAAACACTTCACCTTTAAGCACGGTTAATGCAGGTCTAAACCTCTGCCACGTTGACAAGAAATAAAATGAAAGTGTCATTTAACCACTGCTAAAAACCCTGATCATCCGACAGTCCCACTAAACCAACACAAAGCAGCAGTAAGTGTGATTATAACCTGCTTGAAAGCCTCTGCTTTCCACCCTCTTCACGTTTACATTTGCATATATGATACTTTCCGAATTAGCTTGTCTGTCTGGATTAGTGCTACTCGATCTCCTACTTGTGCGCTTCTGCGCGTGTGTGTGTGTGTTCAAATGGATGACATGAGCCAGTTGTCTTGTGCTGATGTGAAAAGAGGGCAGAAAGCCTCCAAACCGCCCAATTTTATAGAACACACCAGTGAGAATATAACCTGCTGTCATGTGTCTATACATCACCGTGTACACAAGTCTCAGGCAGCGTTTCACTATATGTGTGTGTGTGTTTGGAGGCTTTGAAGCCTGTCTGTGTGTAAGATAGCTGTTGTTCGGTGTGCCAGAGCTCAAACTAGCAGAGTAACAGGAGAATCAGGGAGAAAGAGAGAGAGAGACAGACAGAGTGAAAGGCTCCAAATGCCCTTTTTTTCTATTCATTAAGACGAGATGACTCTTCCATTTAACGATTCACCTCCATCAGCTGGCTGGATTTAAATGAGCGGGAGTCACGGCTCTTCCTGTTCAAATCACAGACATTTACACTGCTCACTTCCCCTTGTTCAAAGGACAAACACACAGGGAGATAAAGAGACCACACACATACACTCAGAGGGACCACACACACAACCATACAAGATCATCCATTAGTGTGTATATGCACGTTTGAGTCTGTGTGTGTGATTTGAAGCACATTTAATGTCTTTCTCTGCTTCCTAAGATAATTGTTGGCTGGTTTTAATGGGGTTTTGGGATTTGTTAGTCGGCTAACGAAAGTGTTTTAAAGGAGAAGTTCACTTCCAGAACAAAAATTTACAGATAATTTACTCACCCATTTACTTATCCCCTTGTCATCCAAGATGTTTGTGTCTTTCTTTCTTCATTCGATAAAAAATTATGTTTCTTGAGGAAAAAATTTCAGGAATTATCTCCATATAGTGGATTTCAATGTTGCCCCCAAGTTTGAACTTTAAAAATGGCATTTAAATGCAACTTAACGATGCCAGTCGAAGAAGAAGGGTCTTATCTAGCAAAACGACCAGTCATTTTCAAAACAAATTGACAATTTATATATTTTTAACTTCAAACGCTTGTCTTGTCTAAGTCTGTGTGAACTGTTTGTTTTTTCCGGATCAATACGGTCAATACAGTTAGGGTATGTTGAAAAACTCCCATCTCGTTTTCTTCCCCAACTTCAAAATCATCCTACACCGACCCAGTGTTTACAAAGTGAACATGCAAAGATTATCAAATGCCCTTTACAAAAAAAAAGCTAAAACAGCGATGTAGGACGATTTTGAGGTTGAAGAAGAAAACGAGACAGGAGTTTTTTGTCTTACCCCAACTGTATTAACCCGGATTACACAGACTAAGCATCCACATTGCAGAGACAAGACAAGACGAGCATTTAAGGGTTAAAAAGTATATAGATTGTCAATTTATTTAAAAAATGACTGATTGTTTCACTAGATAAGACCCTTCTTCCTCAGCTGGGTTCGTTCAGAGCCATTTGAAGCCGCATTTAAACTACATTTTGGAAGTTCAAACTTGGGGGCACCACTGAAGCACCATCTCTCTCTTCTTCAGCTTGCTCCCTTTATCAGGGGTCGCCACAGTGGAGTGATCCGCACAGCCGGTTTGGCACAGGTTTTACGCCGGATGCCCACTGAAGTACATATCAAGAGAAAAATTCTAGAATGTTTTCCTCAAGAAACAATTTCTTTACGACTGAAGAAAGACACAAACATGGATAACAAGGGGGTGAGTACATTATCTGTAAATTTTGGTTCTGACAGTGAACTTCTCCTTTAATATCAACTTGGTCTGGCTGGGAGACCAGTCTTTCTCAAGGTGTACTGAGGTAAATTACCCTTGTAAAAGGGGAGACGTGAACACTGTTCTACTCTGGAGGAAGTTTGAGGCGTTACAGATGAGAAACAACCATAAATTACAAAATTAAGAAAAGCAGCAACATTCAGATGAGACTGAATCACGGCCATTTTGCAAAAAGAGTGATGGCGAGACCACAGAGATGGTGTTTCTATGTAAATCATTTGTTTATAATAAAACACAGCGGTGTGAGGCGAGAGCCTGTGCTGTTCGTTTCATCATCATGAGTTGTAGTAATGAAAGGTGTGTCAAATCTGGCCTGCTTTTGAAGTGAATAATTGGGGAGTGGAAGAGGCCCGAAATACACATCATTTCCATCTGCATTAACATCCTCCCCAAAGTACCAAACAGACCCCCTCCTACTGTCGCACTGTCAAACATGAAAAGTTGAGAAAACTCAAAATGTCACGCCAATGTGATGAGACTTTCATTTTCCCAGCATTCGACCAGAGTACCTCACGCAACCTTGCTTGTTTAGCTTTGCACTACAAAAAATGAATTAGTTAATGCCTCACAGCATGCTGGGAAATCACCAACCCTTAACAAATCAGCACAATGGATCATTTTTACAGATTGTGTTGACGTGTTTCCACAGTTACTAATGTTGTGAATCTAGCAATGTTTTTGTATTTTAACTTTTTTATCGATATCCTTACTACCTTTCTGGGCCTTGAACGTAGTTGTGTTGCTGTCTACGCAGGGTCAGAAAGCTCTCAGATTTCTTTAAAAATATCATAATTTGTGTTCTGAAGATTAACGAAGGCCTTACGGGTTTGGAACGACATAACGGTGAGTAATTAATAACAGAATTTTCATTTTGGGTTGAACTATCCCTTAAACAGAATTTTAATACTGACCATTAATTGGTCCATTACATAAACGTAATTATCAACAATCTGTATCTGCCATAATTTTACAATATATATCAGTGTATTCATCCATACGTGATAAAACTAACAACAAAAAGCTCATAAGCACAACAGTAATTTATTGAATTATTACAGTGTGTCGAGACTGCTGGGATCACTGCTCCCATCATGCTCACACTGTTTGGAAATGATAAATAAATAAAGAGATGGTATTCATAACAAGAATTAAAAAAGGAGATGAATGAAATAAACGGAGGCTGAGACACAGAAGGTGAGGCGGGTATTAAAATAAAATTAAATGCATAAACATTGTGATTATGAATGACTAAGTAAAGACACTGCTGTTGAAAAGAAAGAGTGTGGAAAAGCGTGGCATCCCCTGCATTCATTGCAGCCCCTCACCATGACGAAGAATAAATAAACAGAAGTGATTGGTGTGATAAGTGGATGTGGTTATGCACAACTGCCTCATTCATCAGCCTCAGTTGAACTGGCGTTATTAATTAAGACTGCTGCTCTTCACATAGATACTTACATCATAAAGCACAGGCGCACATCAGCTTCAACTCAATGATAACACAAAGTTGATGAACGAGAACCAGGTCTTCTCTGTCACTTAGATAGATCTCTCCGTATACTCATGAATATGCACCAAGCAATTTGCATATGCAAACCTCAGACTGTTATCTGATTTATGGGCTTTGCTGTTCAGTCCTTCCATCCACCTGTCAATCAAATCCCTTGTTTATGCACTGCTAAAGACAATACAGGAAAGAAGCAAGGTAGCTGCTTATCCCACTGATTTTAACCTACACACAGCATGAAGCCAGCTCACCTCACTTGAACCAAGTGTGAGAGCCATCTGCACAACACCTGGCCACACCTGTGCTCTTTCTTGCAAGCTGACAAATACACTCACACACCAGCTACGCGATGACCTGTGCATCCAATAATCTGCTATACTGTAATTCAAATTTATATCTGCACATTTCAACCTGATCTCATGACGAAAACGTACCTGTGGCAACGTTTTCGCAAGACGCTAAATACTTACCGTCATGTACATTTTGTGACATTTTCGATGTGAAATGTCCATTGAGTGGCGCTAAAAGAGTACATATGCTACGTTTTATGTGACGTTGGTTTTGTACGTGTCACCACAGTTCTGACCTGAAATGTTCGAGTGGCGCTATAACTCTAATGCTCTGTGACGTTTTAAAATAACGTACCATCTGCACTACACCTAAACCTACCCGATAGTATGAACAACAGCGAATGTGACGTAAAATCGCAATCGCAAGCATGCTGTTTTAGCTTGTTTTTCAATCTCTCATCTTTCAAAGGCAGCTACTATTTACACTAGGTAAAAATAGCTGTATTTTTTAGCAATATGCTATTTACACTAAGTGCAAATAGGAATATATTGGATTTACACTATGTAAAAATACCAGTATTTTCTTTGTAATAATAGTATTCAGATGCTATTTATACTATTTAGTATAAGTGGCAGATATTTACACCTCAGTATTGTAGTACATTATGAAACAGTATGCAATTAAAACATATTGAGTGTAAATGATCATTTTTATTAAAATTATTAAATGGATGCTGTCTTATTGGGACAATAAAGCCCTTCCTATATCTAACCCTAACCGATAAACACCCATGACGTACTTCTTTTTCCATTTTTTGATTATTTACGTTATTTTGTTGACAATAAATACTTTTTCAATCTGATATGTGATGTGAAAAGGCCGAAGTACGAGTTCAGCAAAAGGCAGGTTCGAACTCGTGTCAATCGCCTCAAAAAGTCCATAAGCTATGCGTTTTACCAGTTAATGTAAATAGCCTCTGCCAACAAGTCGGGCTATCTCTGTTTAGTGTAAATAGTCACTCTGTATTATAAATTAAAGGATGAAACTTTGATTGTGATTCATTAAATCTTAAGTAGAAGTCATCAAAGTGAGCACACAAGCTCATGAAACTTTCATGCATAGGAGGTGACATAACCTCATAAGGTCAAAATTGACTGTAACTAACGTCTAACTAAAAAGAATGGGAAAAACACTGTGTTTAGCACAGTGTAAACAAGACCCCATTGCCTTTTTTTTGTCCCAGCTGAACAGTGATCCAACAGCAGTGATCCAGGAACTTAAGTCCACTTCCAAAACAAAGATTCACATATAATGTACTCACCCCCTTGTCATCCAAGATGTTCATGTCTTTCTTTCTTCAGTTGTAAAGAAATTACGTTTTTTGAGGAAAATTTTTCCCCATATAATGGACTGATATGGTGCCCCGATTTTGAACTTCCAAAGGGCAGTTTAAATGTGGCTTAAAACGATCCCAAATGCGGTTGTAAATGATCCCAGCTGAGGAAGAAAGATCTTAACTACCGAAGCGATCAGTTATTTTCATTAAAAAAAATACAATTTAAATACTTTTTAATCTCAAACGCTCCTCTTGCCTTTCTCTCCCTGAACTCTGTGTATTCTGGCTCAAGACAGTTAGGGTATGTCGAAAAACTCCAATTGTATTTTCTCACTCAACTTCAAAAATCATTTCAAAATCATCCTACATCGCTGCAGACGTACTGACCCAGTCTTTGCAAAGTGAACATGCAAAGAAGATCAAACACTCTCAACAAAAAAGGTAAAACAGCGATATAGGGCGATTTCAAAGTTGAGGGAGAACATGAGATGGGAGTTTTTTAACACACATTAACTGTCATGAACCAGAACAAAAACAGTCCAGGTAGAGTAAGACAAGATGAGCATTTGGCTTTAAAAAGAACATAAATTGCATTATTTTAATTAAAATAACTGATCGTTTCACTAGATAAGACCCTTCTTTCTCAGATGGGATCGTTTACAACTGCATTTGGAATCATTTGAAGCCACATTTGAAATGCTGAAATTTTTTATTCAAAAAACAATTTCTTCACAACTGAAGAAAAAAAAGACATGAACATTTTGGATGACAAGGGGCTGAGTAAATTATTTGTAAATTGTTCTTCTGGAAACGGAGTTCTCCTTTAAGCAACATAAATCTTTCATCACTTAAATCAGTGCCATTATTACCGTCTTACACAGTGTGCAATTTCTGAAACATTTAAGGGGTCTGACCCCATGTGAACCCTGAAGGAAGCAAAACTTAAAGTAAAATGCATATGTTTCTTGTACAAACAAGATTTTTTAAACATTTCAGGATGTCAAAAGTTTACACACTAGTCAGACCATGAATTTCACCTAGCAGTATCCTAAATAGATGGTCATAAACAAAAATCATGTTCGCCTGCCCTGAAGTGGTAACCATAGAAACAGTTTTTTGCTCGAGTACTTTCCATTAAGATCACTATCAGATGGAACACTAACAAAACATAAACAATGTCGTAATCACTTTCTGTATTTGTATAGAAACAAGACACCATGGAAACCATGGTGTAAGCATGGTGTAACCTTTCCATGGTGTTAGACACCATGGAAAGGTTTCTGTAATTTGGTGCTAATTAAAAAGTTTTATACATTAAGAAATAAATTATGTTTTTGTGAAGAGTCATCTGAGAAACACTGTATCATAATTGTTTTCTACAAAAAGTGTTTTAATTATGTGTAGTCAACATAGAAATGATATGACCTGCTGTGTTTCACTAAACATCTGAGAGAATTCTCTTTGCACTCATTTTACTACAGCATAGTGTTGTTTGTGCGAAACATGAAAATTAGATGAGCACTTATTATTGTACTTTACCTGCAGAGACAATGGGAGAATCAGTACCTGAACGGCCAAAGAAGCAAAAACTGTCTGAAGACAAACACAAAAATGTCAAGTTTGTTACGGCATACATATGGTGGAGAGACCTGGTGACAAAAAAAAATCTTAGTACTGCTTAGTATCAGTCTTATTTACATAAAACTCCAAGGGCAGTGTAGCATCTATACTACCACTGTGATATCAGTAGTTATAGTACATGAACACTGATGCTAATGCTAGCTAAAGAGCAACTGAAGGCACCAAGTCTTTATGAGGTGCCAAGAGATCATTTGGATTGTGGTCATCGAAGCATGTCAGATCGTACCCTAAAAATTAAATAGAAATTCTTTTTAAAATGTCAACCCCTACACAACCCCCGTCCCCAACTAACACCAAATTTACTGTGCAATTCACAAACTAGATCTCACATAATTCCTAACAGCACTGTAAATTACTGCAAAAAGGAAAAACTTCCAGGTACAGTTGAGGTCAAATGTTTGCATCCCCCTTTCAGAATCATTAAAAATGTTAAATTATTTTTACAAAAATAAGAGGGATCATACAAAATGCATGTTATTGTTTATTTAATACTGACTTGAATAAGATATTTGACATAAAATACAGAGAAATTTACATATAGTCCACAAGAGAAAATAGCTGAATTTATAAACATAAACCTGTTCAAAAGTTTACATCCCCTTGATTCTAAATACTGTGTTTTTTCCTGAATGATCCACAGCTGTTTTTTTGTTTAGTGATAAACTGCCTGCTGTTCTTCAGAAAAATCCTTCAGGTCTCACAAATTCTTTGGTTTTCTGGCATTTTTGTGTATTTGAACCCTTTCCAGCAATGACTGTATGATTTTGAGATCCATCTTTTCACACTGAGGACAACTGAGGGACTCATATGCAACTATTACAGAAGGTTCAAACACTCACTGATGCTCCAGAAGGAAACACGATGCATTAAGAACCGGGGGGTGAAAACTTTTTGAATTTGAAGATCAGGGTAAATTTATCTTATTTTATCTTCTAGGAAACATGTAACTATCTTCTGTAGCCTCTAGGAGTACTAAATGAAAAAATATGATATTTAGGCAAAATAAAAAAAATTTTGATGTACACATCTCCATTCTGTTCAAAAGTTTTCACCCCCAGGCCCTAAATGCGTGTTTTTTCCTTCTGGAGCATCAATGAGTGTTTGAACCTTCTGTAATAGTTGCTGAGTCCCTCAGTTGTCCTCAGTGTGAAAAGATGGATCTCAAAATTATACAGTCATTTTTGGAAAGGATTCAAATACACAAAAATGCTGGAAAACCAAAAAATTTGTGGGACCTGAAGGATTTTTCTGAAGAACAGCAGGCAGTTTAACTGCTCAGGACAAACAAGGGACTCATGCATAACTATCACTAAACAAAAAAACACAGCTGTGAATCATTCAGGTAACAACACAGCATTAAGAATCACTTTTGAATGGTGATTTTTATAAATTCAAAGATTATTTTCTATTGTGGACTATATATGAACATCTTTTATGTGAAATATCCCTTTCAAGTCAGTACTAAATAAACAATAAGATGCATTTTGTATGATCTCTCTGACTTTTATCTCATTTTTAATGATTCTGAAAGGGGGATGTAAACTTTTGACATCAACTGTACATAACTGAATAAACCTTTAAAGAAATAGTTCACTCCTGAATTAAAATTTCCTTATAATTTACTTACCCCCATGTCATCCAAGATGTTCATGACTGACTTTCTTCAGTCAAAAAGAAAGTAAGGTTTTTGAGGAGAACTTTCCAGGATTTTCTTTCAGGGATGGGATACCAACTGGATCCCCATTAAAGAACACTATATGGAGAAAAATCCTGGAATTTTTTCCTCAAAACCTTTTCTTTTCAACTGAAAAAAGAAAGACATGAACATCTCGGATGACAAAGGGGTGAGTAAATTATCATGAAATTTCAATTCTGGAGTGAACTAATCCTTTAAATGTCATTCATGAAGACTAATGCGCTAAGGTCGATTCAGCTGAACTAGTTTTTAACACCAGTTAAGTTTGATATTACCACAGGAACAAAATTGTATAGGCCCCACAGTCTAACCCAACACTGATTTGTAGTTCTAACGCTTTTCAGCAGAGTATTTCTTCAGTAGTTTGAGTTTTCCATTCTCATTCTGTAATTGTGCTTTAACAGAGCAGAGCTGTTCCCCCTGGAGTCCACACTCACTTCACCTCCACTAACATTAAACATGTGTTTACAGTGTTTTTCTCCCCATTACATACCACAGAGTTCCCTCACGTGACTGTAATAAAGCATTCACTGAGAACGTGAAAACAGAATCTACCCTTCCGTCAGCATCCATGTTTGTTCGCCCAAGAAAACCGCTGGTTCGTATGTATTTATTCAACCCTGTTTCTCAATTATGCGTCTGAGAGGGTTCTGTATTTTTTCCGGGATGCGCATCACTGGAGCGCGAGTGTAGGGCCGTTAGGATCACTGCCCACACCGCGCTCAGTAATTGTCAGCGCGTGTATGTGTGCGAGCTGAAGGTACACTCAGCTATAACTCTCTTACAAGATGAATGAGGAGGCAGTGGTCTGGTTGCTTTGTTTTTGTTTTTTACCTCATAGCCAACGGCGCCTCTCTTACTGCTTACACCAATCGTGCTCTGCTCGAAACAAAGACGTTTAGTTGTAGAACACTCACACACACGCGTGCCATATCACACCCCCGAGTCAAAACACTACCAAGAGAATACTAGCTTGTTCGGGCTGGTCCATGGAGAGGGGAGATGGAGTGACTGTGCAGCTTTGGCTGTAGACCTAAATTCAGCACACTGACCACAGCTATTAGCGCTATTAGCATGCTGTGCTACATTTAGACTCTGACCACTGAGAATAAGCGTATAGGGCAAGAACATAGAACGACATTCAGCAATACAATGCTTAAATATCAGTTCTCTCTCTTTCTCTGTGCTCTATAACTAGGCCAAGCTGAGGTAACAGGGTGTCATCAGTGTTGCAGAGCAGTTATGGTGAGAGAGGGAAGTCTACACACATACACACACAGATAATGCTAGCTCACAGGCTAATTTCCCCACACACTTTTTTGCCAAAACAAAGTACACACTTCCTGAAACACATCTTGTAGAAATAATGGGGAACACTGTAGCTCGTAGTAAAATGGGGTTAATGTCCATACTTTCTACTGTGCAGTGGTAGGCCGAAAGTGTGTAATGGCTTTTGCTGTAGAAGGCTTATTAAACTTAATCCATGAAAATAAGCCAGTTTAATTTGGTTTTATCACGTAGCATATCCGCCCCGTGCTGCTACCGATGCTAATGCAGTTAGGCAGCTTTCTCAGTATGCTGAAACTAGGTGGAAGAAGCACTTTTCATTTCTCTGCACAGTGAGTACTCTGGTGTGAATGGAAAAGCACATGGCGGCGCAGATATAATCCTGTAGCGTTAAACACCTAAGGCGTAAGCAGGCCCACGCGCAACCGGCGAATGCAAAATGGCCTTTGCTTGTTGGTTTATTCCAACAAAACTGTAGTATTTGGATATTTTACCATAATTTTTCCTCAGAATACAGCGCAAAACATCCTAATGAAGTCTGTAAATTTAGCTTTTCCATAATCAACATTAATGATTTGGCCACAAAGACATTTTTGGAAATTTCTCGTCGTATGGCAGTGATTTTCAACCTTTTTGACTTTCTTCAACACAATTTTTCAACAACCTGTCTATTTAAGGTAAGACATTTCCTGCGGTATTTATGGTGCAATAATGACAAAGATATTTGTGACCCTGGACCACAAAACCAGTCGTAAATAACATGGGTATATTTAGCATTAGCCAACAATACATTGTATGGGTCAAAATTATCGATTTTTCTTCTATGCCAAAAATCATTAGTAAACATTAAATGAAGATCATGTTTCACGAAGATATTTTGTACATTTCCTACCGTAAATATCAATATTTAATTTTTGATTAGTAATATGCATTGCTAAGAACTTCATTTGAACAACTTTAAAGGTGATCTTTTCAATTTTTAGATTTTTTTGCACCCTCAGATTCCAGATTTTCAAATCATTGTATTTCGACCAAATATTGTACTATCCTAACCCATACATCAATGAAAAGCATATTTATTCAGCTTTTAAACAATGTATGAATCTCGATGTCAAAAAATGGACCCTTATGACTGGCTTTGTGGTCCTGGGTCACATATATTAATTTGAATAATTCTGAGTCATCCTTCAGCCCTCTTGGAAGTTTGCTGAGGACCCCTAGTGGGTCCCGGCCCGCTTTGTTGAGAACCATTATTGTATGGCGAAATTATCATCTTTATCACTATTCAAACTGTACATTTTTGCATTCGCATGGCTATACTGGGATAAAATTAATTCATTTCTGGGGGATGTATGAGTTCTGAAATTTGTAGTCACACGTCCATTTTCAACACAGCGCCAAGTATGATTGACATTTAGCCTTATGAGTAAAATATAAATTACTGTATTTGTATGAAAAGTGGGTTATGCAAACTGCATAGGGGGGTAACTCAAAGAGGGGCAAAATGATCATATCTAGGGGGTGTCCAAACGCTGTAAAAATCATACCGTGTGTCAGCTTAAAAACAAGCTCCAGATTTCCAAATAATCACAGATAACCTTCGTAAAGTGTGTGAAGAGTACGTGAGTGATTGAGATTGAGATTGAGATAGGAGTACCAATAAATAAGAGGCTTTCAGGCAGGTGGGCTGCTTCTGGTGCATGCGTTTAATTTAATTTTGATTTAGGCCAAATTTGTATTCCGCCCCAAGCTACTTATTAGTGTGAACAGTACCTGTAAACTAGGTCAATTCCTGCATTATTTCATAGGTTTTACAACCAGTAGAGCCAGATCACAGCACACTCATCTATTTCCCGACTCTAATTTACCGTTCAGTCAGTGCTGACGTACCTAACCGTCACCTTACCACCTCATCCATTCTAATATGAAGTCAAAAAATGAAGTGTGTATGTGTGTGAGAGAAAGAGAGAACGTGTGTGTGTGTGACAGTGAGAGATGCTGAGATTGAACGGTGTCACAATACAGGCATATTGAGGTCATTTTGAAAAAGTGCTGCTAATTACAGCAGATGGAATGAAAAGAAACAGGGGACTAGACTGGGTTCCATGTATGATGCTGAAAGAGGGAGGAGAACGAAAAAGCAGAGGGGAGAAACAGACGGAGACTCCCTGAGAGAAACATGCAGGAGTCCGAGAGAACGGAGAAGTGATGGAAACAGACACACAAGGAGAGAGAGAGAGGGGTTCTGTGAGGACAAAAGCACAATCCTGACCAAATTTCTACAACATAGTGCAGATATGAAAGTGTACAAGACTCATATTTGGACAGAAGTCTCTCTTTGTTATGTCAGAGTTTCCAGTGATCATTAGCTACTACGTTTTTGGTCGACTTTGACATTGGGGATTGAAGCATAAAGCTCTGCTTTGTTTGATTTGAGTTTTACTAAAGTAATTAACAGAAAGACCTCAGATGAGATCTATGGTTGATGACTACAAAGCACTAATATTCAGCAAACATCTGCCTAACCATGTGGTTGTTTTTAAGATTAAGAGATCTACGAAATGTATCATTCTTATTTAAATGCCTACAAACACTTGTATTGATTACAGTCATACAGAAAGATGCACAAACACTCACAATACACACAAACAAGACACATCTCAAAAAGCTCCTGTCCTGGTCTACTGGTGCACCTGCCCCATTAGGGAATCCCGATCTAAGATGGTTTAAAATGAGTTAATTACATGCGCCATTTTTGTTTATTCTGACTTTACATTGTACTCTCCCTGCTGAAAAACATTTTAAAGCTGGGTTACCTATTTTTTGAAATATCTTTAAATCTATCTTTTAATAAAGTATGCCTTATTAGTGGAAAATGACTATGATTATAAAAGCTACTTACAGTATGTTTGAACTGTTCCAGTGCACCGCGTGTCTGGCAGCAGTCACCAGGTCAAAGTTCGTGCAGGTGAGCGTCAGAATAAAAAGGCAGAGCGCGAAGAGTGCCATAATCCCTCGATCTCTCGCTTTTCTTCCCAGTCTTGCAAGATCTTCTCACCCTACACGACGCTGCGCTGGAACCATCCCGTTCGGTGAAGAAGGGCAGGAAGAGATGCGACCTAAAGCGCAGCTCGTTCAACTACTTAAACACGGGGTTTCGCAATCTATGGGTTTATATTAAGTGTTTAAAAAGTCAGAATCCATGGCGAAGACCCCCTCCCTCTGTCCCCATGGCGTCAACCCGAATCCAGTAGTCCGATATGAGACCACCGCTGTTTGCGCGCTGATGGATCTCCGCGGACGGAGCAGAAGCGGATGCAGGCAGCTGGATGTTGGGAGTTTAAATGCGGGAAAGAGAGAAGCGTGTCCTCCCGTAGCGTTGGAGAAACTCGGGAGATAACGAGGCTCCGTGATTGTAAAACTAATACTCTCTTTTGTTGATGCCGCTCGTGAGATCGTATCTGGTAGGATGCGCGTGGAGAATCCCGGGATGTTTCACACTTACAATTGTGTGACGAACAAGTGCTCGAGCGAGTTTTATTCGCTCTCTTTGGCCATATCCACCGCTCTGCTCTCTCTCTCACACTCACTCACTCTCACACACACACATACATTCATACACACACACACCAGCGCTCGCTGTTTGGTAGGCTGTGCTCGTTCAGTCACCAGCTCCGCCTCCTGCCCAGGACAAAAGCGCGTGTCCGTTGGCTCCTGCTCTCAGTCTTTCAGAGATGCTTTCAGACAGATGCACTCACGACGGACGAGAAAAACTTTATTTTATATCACTAAACAATTACGACGGAGACCGTTCCAAGTGCAGTTTTAATTACCTACCAGCACAATCCTCTTACTGTCTGTCAGAGAGCAGGGCTATGTATCCTGTTATACGCAAACCTCCATCCTTCTATCCACACCTGCTCTCTCTCTTACTCTCTCTCTCTCTCTCTCTCTCGGTCTCTCTCCAGACAGTGTAAGTCTTTTCTAATATGGAATAATTGTGGGAAATCCTCTTAGGAGGGTGAATGGATTGATGGATTGGCTCATCTCCATCTCTGTCCTTCACTCATGGGATCTGCTCATCCACATATAAAGGATGCTGAGCTGATGTTAATGTTCACATGATAGTAATCAGTCTCTCATGCTCCTGTATGTGGGTGCGTCATTTGTCTTATGTTAAAATCACATGAATTTGAAATATCTATCTATCTGTCTATCTATCTATCTATCTATCTGTCTATCTCAGTGTTGCCAAGTCTATGGTTTTCCCACAAAATTACTTTTATACTGGTGCTGCGGGTTGCCAGAACGTGATTTCAACCAAGCTGGAACACACTGGATAGAAGTTTTGAATGCCCTAGAATGCGATTTTGTTTTTGGTTGTGATTGGGCTAGCTTTAAGTACCAGATGGGCTGGTTTTGATATGTAGACTTGGCAACCCTATCTATCCATCTATCTATCTATCTATCTATCTATCTGTCAAACTATCTAGCTATCTCAGTGTTGCCAAGTCCATGGTTTTCCCACAAAATTGGGCTAATTTTATACTGCTGCCGCGGGTTGCCGGAACGCAATTTCAACCAAGCTGGAACACCCTGGGTAGAAGTTTTGATGCCCCAGAATGTGATTTTGATTTCGATTGGGCTAGTTTTGAGTACCAATTGGGCTGGTTTTGTTATGCAGACCTGGCAACCCTATCTATCTATCTATCTATCTAACAGTGTTGCCAAGTCCATGGTTTTCCCACAAAATTGGGCTATTTTTATACTGCTGCCGCAGGTTGCCAGAATGCGATTTCAACCAAGCTGGAACACCCTGGGTAGAAGTTTTGATGACCCAGAATGTGATTTTTAATTGGGCTAGCTTTGAGTACCAATTGGGTGGTTTTGTTATGCAGACCTGGCAACCCTATCTATCTATCTAACAGTGTTGCAAAGTCCATGGTTTCCCACAAAATTGGGCTAATTTTATACTGCTGCAGCTGGTTTGCGGAGCATAATTTCAACCAAGCTGGAACACCCTGGGTAGAAGTTTTGATGCCCCAGAATGTGATTTTGATTCCGATTGGGCTAGTTTTGAGTACCAATTGGGCTGGTTTTGTTATGCAGACCTGGCAACCCTATCTATCTATCTATCTATCTATCTATCTATCCAACATTGTTGCAAAGTCTATGGTTTTCCTACAAAATTGGGCTAATGTTATACTGCTGCTGTGGAATTTGATTTTAACCAAGCTGGATTGAAGTTTTGATGCCTCAGAATGTGGCCCCAGATTTTGGTTGTGATTAAGCTAGTTTTGAGTATCAATCGGGCTGGTTTTGTATTATATGTAGACCTGCCAATGCTATCTATCTATCTATCTATCTATCTATCTATCATCTATCTATCTATCTGCCTGTCTGTCTGTCTGTCTTTCTAGGATGTATCTATAGAAGTACAGGTGAATAGATAATGCACTGATACAGAAATAGTTGTAGATAGTTAGAGGAAAAGTGCTATGTAATATTTATTACATGAGGGTCGATGTCATGATGCCCTAAGACACGTTGCCTTGGTAATAGCGGTGATAGTTTTTGGTTTTTTAGGGTTTCTTTTTTTCAGGAATGAGAAAAAGCGAGTAAGCGAGAGGAAGGAGAGAGTTGCATAGGAGGGATAGTTGCAGTTTGCCTCCCGTCTGCTGGGAATGAGTTGGTTAAGGAGAAGTCAAAATGATTTATTGGGAGAAAAGGAGGGAATAGAGGGAGAGAGGACAGTGAGAAAGAGAGGAAGAGATTAGGTGTCATTGGGGAATCCCTCTGTCTTTTTGTCTTTTCCCTCTTTTTGTTTTTTACTACTTCTCACCTGTCTTTCCCCCCTTGCCCATTTGTAAAGCACAGCACCACCCCCCTCCCCTTCCTCCACCCTCCACACACACATTTGCCAGCTCCTCCTGTCTTCACCCTACACCCATTGTGTCAAGCTACATTGACTCTTTCGAAGTCTATTTCTGTCCTCCTTTTGTTCGCTCACTCTCTCGTGATCTACCTCTGTCACCTCTTTGTGTGCCTCACTCTCATCGGCCTGCCATCTTTCTCTTCGCCAGAGTTTCTATGGCAGCGCCGAAATATTTCACTCGTCGTTGTTTCGCCCTGTCAGCAGCACACAAGTTTTGGGACTCGTGCAAAAAATGTAAATTGGTACGGTAAGTCTAGAGGAAAATATTCCCTCTTCAACATCCCCTTCACACACGAAGATTCCATGTATTTTAAGTATGTTGCAAATTGAGTTTGAAATTTGCAATCATAAATAGCTCCTAAATTGTAATATTCAAGCAAGTCAGTTGTGCGCTCCCCCTAGAGTGAGAGATTTACATATCCTTTCTATTCCATCCTTTTTTCATTTCTTTATTTACGACGATTCAAACCATTTTATATAACCATGACGAGCTATTGTCAGTTTTCATAAAACATCTTTCATTTGCAATACTGCCTCCCAATTCAATTGTGTCTCTCTGTCTCAGGAGCAGATGATGAAAAATGGTAGTGTATCATTTTCAGGCCCCGTGACACCGTGGCCCTTATGACATTTAGCTCAGGGAGTTCCTGCTCAGCTCTATCTGTCACATGGCCGGTTCTCGCTCTCAAATCCAATCTCCACACACTCATAGCCTTCAATCTAATAGAACATTCAGCTCTTGCCCAACTTTGATTTGCTTTCAGATATAAACTACCCAACTAAAACACAAACACACTGGGCTGAACGGCTGACCTTATGACACGGAAGTCCTCTCCCCGTCACTGGGAGGGGACGTGCCATCACCGTCACGCTGAAGACATCAGGGCAGACTGGAATAGGCTCTGTAGACTGTTGTATAACAATGTTGAGTTATATTTGCTGCACTTACCCAAGTTCCCAAATCTCATTTAAAACATCACACCATGGGAATCTAGCACATATAAAATGGCTATTTAAGAAAATTCCAGATAAAATACAACTGTGGTCAGCTACAACAGAAAATAATCAGCTTGAAATCAATATAAAACAGTTAGCAATTAGCAATATAAAATTAAATAGCAAGTGTGCAGCACTGTGAATATATAATATGCAATAAATGAAAATATACATTGTAAAAAAAAACCAATTTGAGTCAACTTAAAATAATTTGTTACCCTGCTGCCTAAAAATTTTAAGTTCAGTCAACTCAAATGAATTTAGTCAGCTTGAAATGTTAAGTTGTACTAAGTCGCAACTTAGATATTTGAGTTGACTCAACAAAAAATTTGGTTTATTAAACTTAAAGGCTGGGCTTGTTACCCAGGTGCCTTAAAATTTTAAGTTGAAGCAACTCAAATATATAAGTTGTCACTTAGTACAACTAAACATTTTAATCTGACTAAACTTTTTTGAGTTGACTGAACTTAACATTTTAAAGGTAGCTAGATAACAAATTATTTTAAGTTGACTCAACAAATTGTTTTTTACAGTGTATGTTAACACTGTAACGACCAGTTCTCACTATTAATTAGTAGCTTATTAGTATGCATATTACTAGCATATTAGCTGTTTATTAGTACTTGAGGAAAACATTCCAGTGTTTATCTTTATAGTGGACTTCAGTGGGAATCAGTGGGTTGAAGGTTTCAATCTGCAGTTTCAGTGCAGCTTCAAGGGCTCTACACATGAAACAATTTGTCATTTTCTAAAAAAAAAATGATTACATAATCACTTTGGAAACATCACGTGTTACGTAGGTGGAAGTACCGACCCAGTGTTTTCAAAGCGAAAAAGGTAAAACAACAATGTCGGATGATTTTAAAGTTGGAGGAGAAAACGAGATGGAAGTTTTCGCCCAACCCTTCTTTTTTGAACCGAAGCACACAGACAAAGAACTAACCATGCGTGACCTTTCAAATGTGATTACACTGTAAAAAAAAAAATCTGTAAAATTTACAGTAAAAAAAATGGCAGCTACAGCTGTGGTTGCCAATATTTTACTGTTAATAAAACAGTAGCAATGTTTTAGATTTTTTACGTTTTAAGTTAAAATTACATTTAAATACCGTAATTTTATTAACTGATATAATGTACCAACCTATTGAAGTACTAAAATCTGTTTTATACTTTTGTAATACACTGATAACCACCAAAAGCAGGTGGTGATGAGAAAGTGACATGATGAACCAAAGCCCATCACAAGCAGCTTTTAAATATTAACATATATAGAAGGTGCACAGTGTCATTCACATGAACACTAAATACCATCATGGTAACACACGTAAAACTGAACTAATGCAATAAACATTAATTTAACAACATTAGATGTAATATACATCCCTAACATACAAAACTGATAAGAAAAAGCTAAGAAGAAAGAAAAAAAAAACATAAAATTTAAAAAATGTAACAGGAAATTTTGGGAATGTCAATTTACGGTTATTCACTGTAAATTTTACATTCTTTTTCCCGCGTCCAAAAACAGTAGACTACCATAAAATTACATGCAATGCTCAATACATTTTTTCACCGTATACAGTAGGGGAACTTACTGTTAACCATTTAACACATTTTTACTGTAGCATTTATATAGTCTTTTACCGTTAAATTTACAGTCATTTTTTACATTGTACATAATGCGTTAAGTCATAGATGAGCATCGTAGAACTAGTCTAAGACTAGCATTTGCGGTAAAAGAAAAAAAAAACAAAAAAAAACCTTTTTTTTTTGTAGAAATGACCAATCGTTTTGCTAGATAAGACCCTTATTCCTCTGCTGGGATCATGTAGAGCTTTTGTAGCTGCACTGAAACACCAATTTGGACCTTCAACCTGCTGATCCCCATTGAAGTCCACTATATGGAGAAAAATCCTGAAATGTTTTCCTCAAAAATCTTAATTTGTTTTCGACTAAAGAAAGAAAGACATGATTATATTGGATGGCATGGGGGTGAGTAAATTTAATACTTTAATCTTGTCTACTATACCCAATCATTGAGCTAACCTACTAAAAGTAACCTGGTTACTTTTGCTTGGTATTTGTGACAGGGCGACAGGACACCAGTAAGTGATATTGGAAGGGTTGTAATGAAACAAAACACAAAAATGCATGACATTCATTCACCTATACGAAAAGTATTACATTCCAAATAAACATTCAAAAGCATATGAGCTGCATTTTACGTATGAAAGGTTTTATTTTTAGCACATTATTATTATTCGAAAGCTACAATAACAAACCTTTTTAACTGAAGAATTCATGTAAGTGCTTACCAAATGTCAAGCTTCACATTTCTGCTTTTAAGCTCTTTGGAACACTTTGCTGCTTCTATTGTAAGTGCATTACTGTAATGTGTTTTCCATTCTTTCTTTCATTCATTTTTTCTTTTTCCATATTTGAACTTATTTCAGTTAATTTAATCTTTTTTCCTCTCATTTTTATTCCAAAGAAATAAGTTTGTCACCTGTTGTAATCAACAGCATGCCACACAGCTTCTCCATCGAACTCAAGTTAGCATTTAACCCGCAAATATTACTTTCACAATTTGTAGCTTTGCAGGACTTCTTTGTTTCAAAATTAAGAAGCCAAAGTGTCCCTCCACACATGCTCTTTCTCTCTCTCTTTCTGTCACTCTCCTTTCCTCCTTCGCTTTTACATTCTCCCTTCCTCTCACTCATCTGTCTGACATGAATTTTCAATCTCACTGTTTACCTTCCACTGCTGTGCCTAAAACAACACTGACATAGATAGAGCGCACATGAGAGAAAGTAAGAGAGGGAGACAGAGACGAGAAGAAGATCAAGAAGCAGGCGGAGAGATATTAGTAAGAACGGCAAAGAGAAGAAGAAGAAGCGAGTATAACAATAAAAGAGATGGAAAAACAGAAAAAGCCTGTGCGTGCGCATATGCGTGTGTGTTGTTTGCCAAACAATGGAAAAAAAGAGACGGCACGCTGGCTAAGAACCTCTTTGTATAAATGAAGTGGACATTGTCCAGTCACGGAAAGAGGGAGAGGGAGAGCAAAAATGGGACACAGAACATCAGGGATGAAGTGGGGGAGAGAAAGATTTATAGAAATGGAGGGAAAGGAGGGAGACAGAAAGAATGATGTGGAGAGAAAAAGGATTTTTTTAAACGACTGGGGAGGAAGGGGAGGCGGCGGAGAGCAAGCTTAGAATAGATACGCTCTCATCCACATGAAATATTGAACGAGGGAGCAAGAAAACAAGAGAGAGGAAAGGAAAATGGAGAGAATGATAGAGATAAATACAATCGTTATTTGTTTAGTGCGCGCTGAGGGAGAGTGCGAGATGGAGGGAGGGAGCGAAGGAGAAGAAGGGAAGGAGAGCACTTTGGAAAAGATGGATGAACGAGAGAGTCTTGCCGGCAGCGGTGGAATGAAGGCCGTGCGGTGAGGGCAGGCTCTCCGAGAACGAAAGAGAGAGAAACATTTGTTTGGATTCTGATGACTGATATATGTGGATGAATGGTACGGTTTTGTTGAAAATATTACTCTGCAAAAAGTGTTTCATCATCTTTCTTCTCTCCCAACAGTCCTCCCCCTCCAATCTCTCTCGCTTCTCTCTTCCACACTCTTCCTGCTTTGATCTCTCTCTTCTCACTGATCTTTTTCTCTCTCCCCCATCAAATTTGAAATGTTTGGCAGGTTTTGTTCAGATTACCGTGCAGATGTGCTTGTGTTGTATTGCAGGCTTCTGCTCAAATTCGGCACGGTACCAACAGAGAGCCAAAGGCTACAGTTTCAAACACACGTCATTTAAAACATGATTCATTTTTAATCCTAGGCTTCCTCAGATGGGTATGTTAGGTGTGGCTCTCATGATCATCTGAATGGCTATTCACGATAATCTCCTGCCTTTGAATTGTGTTTTAATTCCCTTTTCTTCAAAGCCAGATGTTCAATTTAAGAACTTATATCCACACAACCAACAATGAAAAAGACCTTTCTAAATAAATGCAGGGTTAAAAACAATCCAGCGCTGGGTGAAATATTGACAAACCAGCGATTTGGTTGTTTTGACCCAGCGGTTGGAACCTTCTGGGTAGTTTTATCTAACTCAACTATTGCTTAAAAATAACTATATTTCTTGCTGAAATTGAACCTAGTTTGGAAATGCACATTTATTAATAAGTTGAATAAATAATAATTAAATAATAAACATTTTTTAAATCGCTTATTAATAAATGTTCACCTTTTGATTATTGCTGATGCCCATAGTAATTATGCGTCTGATTTTTGCAAGCTATTTTAGGTTCATTTTAACCTAGACATATAGTCATTTTTAAGCAGTAGTTCAGTTAAATAAAACTACCCAGAAGATTGGGTTAAACATTTAACCCAACTGTTGCATCAAAACAATTCAGTCGCTGGGTTTGTCCATATTTCACCCAGTGCTGGGTTGTTTTTAACCAAGCATTTTTTAGAGTGTACTTTAAAAGTACTTTAGTACTTTAAAAGTCTCATAGTATGAGTTGAGTATACTCATTTTTTTTGAAAGTGAACAAAGCCAACCACATCTACACTTTTGAAAATAAAGCTTCCAAAAGTTTTTTGTTCTTTCTTTCTTTTTCTTACAGTGATGCCATACAAGAACTAATCGGGGTCCCTACAGAGCTTTTCAAAATAAATAAATAAATGCAACTTTTGGTAACACTTTACAATAAAGGTAATTAGTTAACATTAACTAGTTCGCATGAACTAAGAATGAACAATACATCTACAGCATTTATTAATCTTTATGTTAATTTCAGCATTTAATGCAATATTAAAATCACAAGTTGTTTCTTAACATAATGCACCGTGAACATGAACAAAGAAACATCAAATATTAAGAAAGATGAATAAATTGCGTAATGTATTGTTCATTATTCGTTCATGTTAGTAAGTACATAATGTTAACAAATGACACCTTGTGAAGTGTTACCAAACATTTTAATAAAACATTTTTGTGATGCTGAAAAAACCTGCCAAACATTTCAAATTTGATGGGGGAGAAAGAAAAAGATCAGTGGGAAGAGAGAGATCAAAGCAGGAAGAGTGTGGAAGAGAAAAATGTTGGCAATCATTTTTTACTTTAAATTTATATACTGCTTAAGGCTACGATTGCGATGTTTTAATTTACCTACATTTTACAACAAGACGAGGATTTAGCGACATGAGAAATACTAAATACACTTTTAAGTGACATTTCCGATTAAAAAAAATATATAAATAAAACACGCCAAGACAAACGTGCAACACACGTGAACGGAAAAACCTGCGTGCCCACGAGAACATTCTCCTGCGCGCACCGGAAAGCGTTCGCGTACACGAGCTTTTCAGTTTTATGTTTGTAACGTGGTTTATTGTACGTACGAAGTTTCTTCCCCACTTCCAAAAGTCTCAGCTATTTTTTCTTCATTTTAGCGGCGCCATGGTATCTGCGTTTATACGTAAGTTCACAACATAGCAACATTAATCTGCTATGATTCTGAATTCATTAAACACGAAACATCACCGTTAACACTAAACTTAACTGTCAACACAACTATAACATATAGCGTACACTAATACTACTATTCTTCACAAGTCGGCGTTACAATTATAGCCTATATTATAATACACAGTTGCGACCTCTGCTGAAACGTTTCTTTCCCCACAGATTAACATTAATTAATTGACATTAAATCGTTAAAAACAGAGAAAACACACATACTGGAAAAAAATGTAGGCTACTTATTATATATCATTATCATAAGTTGCATAAACAACGTAAAAATAACATAAAATAAATGTTCTGAGCACCTCCAGCCGTTTTTATGAGCAATGTTCATGAAGCTAGGACTGTGGACTGTGTTTAGAGGGGAGAGCAGCTGATGTGGCCCCCCGCTGATGCAGTGCTGATCAGAGATCAGATGATGAGGACTGGGCGCTGCTGGGTTTCTTACAGCGCACTTCCCTGAGCAGCGCAGACATAAATCAGGCCCACAGAGCTGCACTGCCCCACAGGAATATCCTCTCCCCTCTGAGCACTTACTGGATGTTTGTGTTCGCGTGTGTGTGTTTATGAGGGGAACGAGAGCGTCAAGAAAACAACACATATGCACTTGTTTTATGGAAACAATATGTTTAGAAAAAATAAAGTAATATAATTTTGTCTAAAAAAGCTTTTATTAAAGTTATATTCTCTGTGAGTGGACACGAAGAAGCTGTACAATCCCTTATGTTTCTGTCAAGACAGTAATAAAAGATCAATTGAAAATTGGAAAAATATATAACAGAAGTCATAAATGTTTCGGAAGCTGTATACAAACTATTAAACTAATGTTTCAAAAGCTCTTGCTTTGATTTCATAAGAGTGTAATTTTATCAAGTTTCAACTATGTGCAATCAGTCTGTCGGGATATTGTAAAAATGGTCAGGTCAAGCAGAAATAGATTCTTGAAATAACAACTGCACATTGTCACTTTTTTACAGTGTCAGTCTCTGTATGCTCAGACACCTGGACAATTCATCTCATTGTTCTTTAAAGCTCTGTCAGACAGCACAGAGGTCTCTTGTGCATACCCCGTCTCTGCCAAAGCGAAGATCCCCCAGCGTGCTTGACAGTCGGGATAATGTTTGTTTGGAATGAGCTGTGTTGGTTTGGCAAATATTTCTTTTGGATTTTCTGCCATGGTTTTGGATGTTGTGTCTCTTTGCAAAATTTACACGAGCTTGGGTGTTATTTGGTGAAAGATACAGTTTCCTTCCTGAGTTTCTACCCTAAAACTCAGACTTGTAATATGTAGGGAGTGTCCAGTCACTGCCATAAATTTTTACAGCTTCTTTAAGGTTCCTGTTGGCCTTGCTAACACAAGCTTTCTCCTTGCCAAATCATCAGTTTTGTAAGAGCATCCTGATCTCTGCAGTGTCATGGGTTTCCATGTTGTCTCCACATTTATGGTTTTCACAATACACCTGAATATACTATAAGGTGTACATTAAAGTCTGTGTACAGGCATTTCAAAGAATTGTTTCTAAACACATTATAATTAGAAATGTAGTGCTGAAAACACGATACAAAGACCGTGAAATATGTTGTAGTAAACTGTGAAGTTAATCCCTTAAACCGTTTGTCACCATTTTTGTGTTCAGGATTTTTGGGCTAGTGTATTAGAGCATCAGCTGTTCGCTGCCTCAATTGCGAGTAAATTTACTGTCATTCCTGTTAGTTATTACAGTTTGCTAGCTAGCTAGCTTTAACTTCGTCATGTAAATGCGTATTACCTGTTGGATGGCTGTGTAAATCCAATTTAGCTGCTAGAGGGAGGCTCCACTTAGGTTGTATCGGTATTTGACAGTTGAGCGAGACGGCAGCTTTCCCGCTGGTGGGCGTGGTTTTAACGCCGCCAGCGGACACGCCCAGAGCGTTTGATAGGAGAGAATTCTTTTTCTTTTTCAAGATTTTGCTAACTTATTTTATTTACTTGCCGTTTTTTTTAATAATCGGTGGTTAATAACGTTTTTCTGTAGTGTGACCAACTCTGAACACATTAAATATTGCTTTACATGCACCTTAAAGTGTTTTCATGTCTGTCTACAAATATTTATTTATTTGTTTATGCAGAATAGAACTTATTTCGGCTTTTGTAGGTCATTTGTAATATGGTTAAATGGGAAAACTGTTAATCTATTTGAATACTAAAAACACAATACAAAGAATGTAAACATTTTTTGCGATCTACTGATCTATTGTATTTCATTATTACTTAGCTACAGTTTCTTCTAAATGTTATTAAATGTAATAAATAAATAATATATATATAAATATATATAAATGTAGTTAATAAATAATATATAATAAATAAAACTGACATAACAAAATATAGTATGTAATGTAATTTAAAGTTTTGCATTGTAGTTAGTTGTTGTGTTTTGTATTACACAAGTAATAAATGTCAAAAGTTTTTGTACAGTAAGATTTTTAATGTTTTTTTTAAAGAAAACTCTTCTGTTCATCAAGCTTGAATTTATTTGATCCAAAGTTTTACTATTTAATATAGCTGTGTTCTATTTGAATATATTTTAAAATGTAATTTATTCCTGTAATTTTAAAGCTAAATTTTTAGCATCATTACCCCTGTCTTAAGTGCCACATGATCCTTCAGAAATCATTCTAATATGCCGATTTGCTGTTGAAGATACATTATTTTTATTATTATCAATATTTAAAACAGTTGAGTACATTTTTTCAAGATTCTTTGATGAACAGAAAGATCCAAAGATCATCATTTATCTATTTATCATTTATTTATAAAAAGCTTTTGTAACATTATACACTATACCATTCAAAACCTTGCTGTCAGTATAATAATAATAATAATAATAATAATAATAATAATAATAATTATTATTATTATTATTATTATTGTTATTGTTTTAGTGGGGAAAATTATAGAAATTAATATTTTTATTTAGCAAGGATGCTTTAGATTGATCAAAAGTGATGATAAAGAAATTTATAATGTTGCAAAACATTTCTATTTTAAATAAATACTGTTCTTCTGAACTTTCTATTCATCAAAGAAACCTGAAAAAAATTATACTCAGCTGCTTTCAATATAATAATAATAATAATAAATGTTTTTTTTGTTTTGTTTTGTTTTGTTTTGTTTTGTTTTTAGCAGCAAATCAGAATATTATAATGATTTCTGAAGGAAGTGTGACTGGCGAATAATGCTAAAAATTCAGCTTTGACATCACAGGAATAAATTACATTAAATTAAAATATTCAAATAGAAAACAGTTATTTTAAATAAAAATATTTAAAAAAAAATTGTGCTGTTTTGCTGTACTTTGGATCAAATAAATGCAGGCTTGGTTAGCAGAAAAGACTTCTTTAAAAACATTTTTAAAAATCTTACTGTTCAAAAACTTTTGACTGGTAGTGTATATTATTATATATAAATTATTTTATATATTATCATCATATAAAATAAGATCTTTAACAAAATTCTCTTTTTCTGAGAGAAAATCATCTACTTGAAGTAGTGATCAGTTCTTGGCACACTGCTTTACAGACACAAAAAAATTATTTGTATTTCACCATCAACTCACAAACTCTTATTTTCAAAGTCAACGAACCCACTCTTTTCTTATGCAACTCCAATCTTAAATGTGTGTATTTGTGTGTGTTAAGTTTAGTGCTTAAAATATTACACTCAGGACCGGTGCTGAAATATTACTGTGAGAAGTCATGCCCTTCACTGCAATAGCATCCTTTCCTTGCTCTCTAAAAGCCTGGGTCAGCGGTTCACACCATAGCAACACATGTGAATCGACTATGTCTGCATATGTGTGTGTGTGAGAGAGAGAGAGAGAAAGTGAGTGTGTTAAGAGAAGGGAGAGTGAGCGGCACAGTATTTCGCGTTCATGTGCCCTTAAGAGACCGGATAGCTTTAGGCACGAGCGAGGTTGTCACGCAAGTTTGTGTGTGTGGTAAAGACAGAGCGTGCACAAGAATACTGTCTACCAACCATACTTCATTACAGTTAGCGGCTATGAAAGTAACCTTGATGAGGTAGAATTATTAAATAATGTGTGTGACAAATATTAGTAACATTGGAATGTCTAATAACAAACATATTTTGTTTTATTACAATATTTTTGGTAATACTTTAGTTAATGTTAACATGCAGTATGTTAAGGCTTTAAAAATGAGCAATACGTTTGTTACAGTATTTATTAATCATTAGTTAAATAAAAACACAGCTGTTAATTGTTATTTCATTTTAGCTTAGGTTCTTTAACTAATGTTAACCAATAAAACTTTTGATTTAAAGAATGTAGTAGTAAATGTAAAAATTAGTAATAAACAAATTAATATCTAATATTTATTTATAATAATAGCTGTTTAAATAACAAATAAATGCTTTAGAATTTCCAAAAAATTACATTTCATTTTATGTAATTAACAAATGAAACCTTATTGTAAAGCGTTACTGTATTAATTTATGAAATATCCCTTGAATTATTTGAACACATTTTCTTTCCTGATAATTTCTGAACGGCTCCTCAAAAAAAAAAAAAATTAATTAATTAAAAAATAAATTAAAAAAAAACATCTCATATTGATAAATTGGTTTTAGATCAGCTGCAAATTTAATTCCTTTATTCATTTATCTATTTATTATTATTATTATTATTTTTAATTATTACTACTTAAAATAACTTCTGTTTGAATATATTTTAAAATATATGTATTTTTTCTATGATGGCAAATCTGAATTTTTAAGTCTTCAGTGTCACATGATCCTTCCAAAATCATTTTAATATGCTGATTTGCTTCTTTAGAAATATTTCTTATTGTTGTTGATGTCCAAAACAGTATTTCTGCATAATACTTCTGTGGAAACAGTTTTTTTGTTGTTGTTGTTGCTGTTGTTTTTTAAAGGAGTAAACTTAAACTGCCACTTAAAAAAGTATTAAATTCTTTGAAAATTAAATTAAATAGAATGTATATATTGTTTTTGCTGTATTTTGTTGTTATTAAATAATTTAAAAAGTTATGTCACAACCATGAACCATTTACTTGCTATCAGTTTTAGGTTGTTTTTGGGGGCGGGGCTTTCCAATGGATCTAACATTTCATTAAAGAAAAATCTGTATTGAAGGAGGAATTACCAATAAATCTGATGTTTACAGGAAATGTACATTTTAAATAAATCCGCAAGAAAGAAAGAAAAAAAGATATAGATGGCCTTAAAACTACAGAAAACCCACAAAACTCTGGTAGTTAAGGTGTTAAAACAAAGCAGATTTTAAAGATTAGGCTCTTACATTCGCTTCGTTCTGTTTTACAGATAAACAATAATTTTCTCCAATGTGTTCCAGGTCTGCACTTCTCACCAGCTGTGTCAGTATGCCACGTCCTACTTCCACAAGTGATCACACCGTTTCCTGTTTATTCAGCCTCCAGGCGAAGAGGCTGAGCAATCTGATTGGCTGCTTAACGCAATAACTGTCAGACAGGTTGACTGATTGGCCAATATGAGACGGTGACTCTGCTCACATTCACCGGACGCCATCGACTCTCTCCTGCTCTCTCTTCATCCCTCTGAATGGCCGCTGAGTGCTTCCTTTTCATCGTTTATCAGCTTGAGACGTTTATAGTTTTTTCAATTAAAAAAATGCAGTGGATGTGTGACAATGACCCTGATGATAATTGCACACTGCCGTGCAGCTTGAGATTTGTATGGCAGTTTATAGCATCATCTCCCAGCTGTTGTGTTGAGTGTGCTGGTCTCACCGGGCCGTCACATCACAGGGTTGGTGGGCGGCGGTGAGATCTACATCATCTGCACAGCTGTAAAGCCAAAATATCTTCAAATGCTCTTAGTTAGGATGGAAAATGAAGCTTTTCAGAAGTAAAAATGATGCGTTTTCCTACCCGAGACTGTTCACTTATTATTTCGGCAAAAACGCACTGACTCATAAAATGCACTGACATTTCCTATAAATTATGATTCATAGTTTTTCAACTTAAAACAGGACGTTGTGATTTTATGCTTCCTGTAATGCCCATCTGAATGCATTATATTGTTTAGACAGTCACTTGAGTCTTTGTATGTGGAACTGCTCTCTCGCTTGAGCTTATGACACTTTTATGACTCTTTCGTAGGAAACCATTAAAGAACAGTTGGGTTAATGTGCATCTGGAATGATTGCATAAACATTTGATGATCCAAATTATTGTTTATTCTCTCAATCCAATTAGGCTGGGTAAATGTAAAATCACAATAATACCGGTACCTTGTAAACACAGTTTATCAACATACTGATACACATCTGGCCATCCTGACTCCTGGAAATTGTGCAGGAACCCCGGCAATCAGATTGGAACTGTTTATTCCAGCCATTTCTTGTCATTTTTGTGTTCCACATGATTCAGATGCTCTGTCAACTGGTTCTGGCATTAAAAGGATTAGTTTACTTACAGAATAAAGTTAGCTGATAATTTACTCACCCCCATGTCATCCAAGATGTTCATTTCTTTCTTTCTGAAGTCGAAAAGAAATTAAGGTTTTTGAGGAAAACATTTCATTTTTCTCCAATATAGTGGACTTCAATGGAGATAAATGGGTTGAAGGTCCAAATTGCAGTTTCAACCCAGCTTCAAAGGGCTCCACGGGATCCCAGCTGAGGAATAAGGGTCTTATCTCGCAAAACGATTGGCCATTTTCTAAAAAAAAAATGTATATACTTTTTAACCACAAATGCTCATCTTGCACCAGCTCTGCGATGCGAGTCTATGACTTACAATACTGTGTACTTTGGTTCAAAAAGGTGATGATTCCATATCATTTTCTCCTCCAACTTCAAATTTATCCGACATCATTGTTTCACCTTCTTTTTTTTTTTTTGTAATGGGCATTTGACTCTCTTTGCACATTCGCCTGGTAAACACTGGGTTGGTACTTCCGTAATGTGTGAAGTCGAGCTAGTCCAAGACAACCATTTGTGGTTAAAATTATATACATTGTTATTTTATATTTTTTAGAAAATGTCCATTCTTATCACTAGATAAGAAATTTATTCCTCGGCTGGGATCATGTAGAGTGCTTTGAAGCTGCTATTTGGACCTTCTGCTGATCCCCATTGAAGTCCACTATGGAGAAAAGTCCTGGAATGTTTTCCTCACACTGTAAAAAACAACTTGTTGAGTGAACTTAAAATAACTTGTAACCTGGCTGCCTTAAAATTTTAAGTTCAGTCAACTCAAAAAAAGTTTATTCAACTTGAAATGTTAAATTATACTAAGTGACAACTTAGATATTTGAGTTGAATCAACTTAAAATTTTAAGGCAGCTGGGTTACTTACCCATCTGTTAAGTTTAGCAAACACAAATATCTAAGTTGTTACTTAGTACAACTTAACATTTCAAGTTGACTAAACTTATTTTAGTTGACTGAACTTAAAATTTTAAGGCAGCAGGGTAACAAATTATTTTAAGCTGACTCAACAAATTGTGTTTTTTATTTGTTACGGTGCAAAAACCTTAATTTCTTTTCAACTGAAGAAACTAAGTCATGAACATTTTGGATGATCTGGGGCGGGGATAACACTGATTATCTCTTCATCACGGCACCTGTTAATAGGTGGGATATATTACGCAGCAAGTGAACGTTTTGTCCTCAAAGTTAATGTGTTAGAAGCAGGAAAAATGGGCAGGCGTAAGGATTTTAGGGGTTAGACAAGGGCCAAATTGTAATGGCTAGACAACTGGGTCAGAGCATCTCCAAAACTGCAGCTCTTTTGGAGTGTTCCCGGTCTGCAGTGGTCAGACTCTAAAGTGGTCCAAGGAAGGAACAGTGGTGAACCAAGGCTCATTGACGCATGCGGGGAGTGAAGGCTGGCCTGTGTGGTCCGATCCAACAGACGAGGTACTGTAGCTCAAATTGCTCAAGAAGTTAACGCTGGTTCTGATAGAAAGGTGTCAGAAAACAGTGCACCGCAGTTTGTTGCGTATGGGGCTGCATAGCCTTAGGGTGCCCATGCTGACCCCTGTCCACCACCAAAAGTGCCAACAGTGGGCATGTGAGCTTCAGAACTGGACCATAGAGCAGTGGAAGAACGTGGCCTGGTCTGATGAATCATGTTTTCTTTTACATCCAAGGATGCATGTGCATCGCTTTCCAGGGCAACACACGGCACCAGGATGCACTATGGAAAGAAGGCAAGCCGGCTGAGGCAGTGTGATGCCTTGGGCAGTTGTTCAATGCTGGGAAACTTTGGGTCCTGCCATCCATGCGGGTGTTACTTTGACACATACCACCTACCTAAGAATTGTTGCAGAACATATACACCCTTTCATGGATGGAAACAGTATTCCCTGGTGGCGGTGGTCATCTTTCAGAAGGATAATGCGCCCTGCCAAGCAAAAATGGTTCAGGAATGGTTTGAGGGGCACAGAGTTTGAGGTGTTGACTTGGCCTGCAAATTCCCCAGATCTCAAACCAATCGAGCAACTGCGGGATGTGGTGAAGAAACAAATCCGATCCATGAAGACTCCACCTCGAAATTTACAGGACTTAAAGGATCTGCTACTAACATCTTGGTGCCACATACCAAAGCACACCTTCAGGGGTCTAGTGGAGTCCACGCCTTGACGGGTCAGGGGGATCAACACAATATTAGGACAGTGGTCGTAATGTTATGCCTGATCTGTGTGTTTTTACTATAAAACAAAACAAAATGCTAGCTTACATATACATTTTTTTTACAGTGAGGAAACATGCCTTCAAGAAATGTACAACAACATTGCTGTAGTGTTATTTCACTGTCTAACTTTAATCAGAGTTAACCCTCAAGCAACCCCACACAGCCTTCAAGAGTTGTGGTTAAGCGATGTGGTTAAGATGAATAGCAACACTGTTGTTTTTAAACTGATGTCATATCATGTGTCAAGTCAACCGTAATAAGTGAATCAATTAAGAAACAGAGAAAGAGAGAGGGGAAAAAAGCCTGGATTTCATGAACACATATTCCAGTGAACTTCAGTGACAACCTTAGATCACACAACACACCTACCACCTACCTTCTCATTATCACATCGAAACATTTCAACATAACTGCATGCTCACCTAATGAAAAGCAATAGCAGCTTTGCGTGGAATAAAAATCCTACTAGATTGGGACACATTAAAGAAGAAGTTTACTTCCAGAACAAAAATTTACAGATAATTTACTCACCCCCTTGTCATCCAAGATGTTTGTGTCTTTCTTTCTTCATAAAGAAATTATGTTTCTTGAGGAAAACATTTCAGGAATTATCTCCATATAGTGGACTTCTATGGTGCCCGTGAGTTTGAACCTCCAATATACAATTTAAATGCAGCTTCAAAGGGCTCTAAATGATCCTAGCCAAGAAAGAAGTCTTATCTAGTGAAAATATTTATATACTTTTTAACCTCAAAGGCTCGTCTTGTCTATTCTCTGTGATGCATATGCGAACTGTGCAATCCGGGTCAGTAACTCGGATTGCACACACCTCATTTTCTTCTCCACCTTCATCGCTGTTTTACCTTTTTTTGTAAAGGGCGTTTGATCTTCTTTGAATGTTCACTTTGTAAACACTGGGTCGGTACTTCTGCAGTGATGTAGGACGATTTTGAAGTTGGAGAAGAAAACAAGATGGGAGTTTTTCGACATACCCTAACTGTCTTAACTGCCCGGATTACACAGAGTTTGCATGTGCATTGCAGAGAATAGACAAGACGGGCATTTGAGGTTAAAAAGTATATAAATTGTCAATTTGTTTAGAAAATGACAGATCGTTTAGCTAGATAAGACCCTTCTTCCTCGGCTGGGATCATTTACAGCCATTTGAAGCTGCATTTAAACTGCATTTTGGAAGTTCAAACTTGGGGGCACCATTAAAGTCCACTATATGGAGAACAATCCTGAAATGTTTTCCTCAAAAAACATAATTTCTTTACGACTGAAGAAAGAAAGACATGAACATCTTGGATGACAAGTGGGTGAGTAAATTATCTGTAAATTTTTGTTCTGGAAGTGAACTTTAATTCCTTTAATTCAAGATGTTTAATTCAGACAGCAGTTTTGCCTCCAGGTGAAATTTGTAAATGTATATCATACTGTAAGAACATTTAGGAAATGTTAGAAGCTGGAAAACAACTATTATTCAATACTTTCTTGTTCTTACTAGACAAAGATGTATACTTTTAAGTGCAGTCTATACTTTTTTTACTTTCACGTTTCTGATTAGATACAATAACTTTTAATTGAGTAGTACTTTGACATGGCAGACGTTTTAAATTCAGTGCAATATTACTGTGATTTTTACACCCTCAAAATGCCTATGGATCAAACACTAAAATTATTAACTGAAAGCACGTATGTGGAACATAATATCCATATGGAAACATATGGAATATTAAACCCCAAACACAAAGCAAATTAAACAGCTTCCAGCCCCTAAAACGAGAGCACAAATTGGCAGCGTGTCTCATTACTGTTAGGACTCTTGCCAAAGACAAATCTGAGCAAGTACAGAGTCAGCAATCACAGCTTAATAATGATAAAAGCACACACAAAAATCCGTGAAAAACAAAGGAATAAATTATCAATGCACTCTAAACGACAGGCAAAACTGAAACAGGCTAAATATTTCAGATGCACAAAAAATAAATTATATTTTATCTTTTTCCTCATTCAATTTAAATAAGACGCAATTCAATCAAGAATAATGGTCTCATATACAACTTGTGATGTATTATATATTCATACTCCTCATGTAACATTTTCCTTCATTTACTCTTATTATTCATCATACACTCGTATAAGCAAATACTTAAATGCTTTGGGAGTATTGCAATCCCTTAAAATAATACCAATTAAACTTTTATTGACACACAGAGAGAAAACAAGTTCGAGAGAGAGGAGGGGGTAGGTACTGTAAAAGCAGATCTGCTCCAGGTGGGACGCAGTCAGTCGGCGTTATTTTTAAGAGAGCAATGGGAGAGAGCAAGGGATAGAATGAGAGAGAGAAGGGAGGTGAAGATGAATGTAGTTAATTAAGATGAGCAGGCAGTGAAGACAGTGCAGAATTACACAAACACTAATTAGAGTCTTCGTTAGGGGGCACAAAACGAGAGCAGCGCATCCATCATCTCCTCTCTCGTTCCTCCCTCATTCCACCTTTTCTCTCCTCTGTCTTTCCCTCTGCTCTTTTTATGCTATATCTTCTTTTCCATTTTAACATATTGGTGTCTACTTGTTTGTGGCGGTGCAGTAAGATCATGCCGGTAGCACAATCAAACGGGGCCCTTCCCCCCCGTCATCATCCTTATTTTAACCTCTCCTCTCTCTGACCCCTCCCTTTCGCTTTTATTATAGACATGAAATTCAGCGTCAGCACAATTTTTATTGTTTCACTCGTTCTCTTAGTCTGTCAATGTACCATGTCTCTCTTTCTTCTCTCCCTCGCTCCATTTAACCTCCATTTATCTATCTGTCAGTCTGTCTATCTATACAGAAAAAAATGGACTCGTACTAGTAAATTTCACAATTACAAAGAAACAGTAATACATTAAATTAAGCATGAAAATCTGAAGTGGAAAAACTATAAACATGAAGTAACCAAAAAGTATCAATCCATCCATCACATAGCTCAAGAGTTGAAATGGAAAAAAAAAAAAAAAAGCTTATAAACCGGAAATAAATTTACTAGGGAAAAAAAAATCTGGGTTTGAATTACAATTTAAATTTCAAATTCAAATGGCAGAATGATTTAACCATTAATTTACGAATAAATGAATGTAATGTCAAAATTGCAATACATATGCAGTTTCTAGGGTTTGTTGATGCATCTCCCCATGTGAGACAAATGGATATAAACAATCAAAGTACAGCCAAAGGCGGAAGTTATGATGTAAGTCAGTGAGCTAGATCTGAAAATATAGATCTCATTTATGACTGATGTTAGAAATATGGAACAAATGAGAGATATTATAGTTTCATAACCTCCAGCATTCACAGGCTGATCAGCACCAGCTGGGTGACAGAAATTACAAATCAAATCTGACTGTCTGAACGGGCTGTCTGGGGGAAAAAATCAGGACATAAAATGACATAACAGTGGAAGTGCAGTTTTATAAGTGCGGGATAACTTTTTGCTGTGAAGAAAAACTCATTCTACTCGGGACAGACAACAGAATGTGTTCACACTAAATAGGTCAATGGCACATGAGAGCGAACAAGATAAAGAAAACAATACAATCCTTACAAAAAATCAAATACATAAATATCTTGAATTAACTATTTGTTTTTGGTTGATGTGTTCCACACGCCATTTTAAAACATGAACTATCCTTGTCATTTCATAAAAAAGTCAAATTCTGAAATAATTTAAGAGATTTATTATTAGATTTATTATGTGTTTGATTTGGTAGACATAAGTTTTCAAATATTATAACCAAATTAAACTCACTAAAAATGTTAAAGGAGAAGTCCACTTCCAAAACAAAGATTCACATATAATGTACTCACCCCCTTGTCATTCAAGATATTCATGTCTTTCTTTCTTCAGTCGGAAAACATTTCAGCATTTTTCTCCATATAATGGACTGATATGGTGCCCCGATTTTGAACTTCCAAAATGCAGTTTAAATGCGGCTTCAAATGATCCCAAATGCGCTTGTAAACAATCCCAGCCGAGGAAGAAGGGTCTTATCTAGCGTAACAATTTTTTTTCAATAAAAATAATACAATTTATATACTTTTTAATGTCAATCGCTCGTTTTGTCTTACTCTGCCTGGACTATTTTTGTTCCGGTTCATGACAGTTAGGGTATGTCGAAAAACTCCCATCTCATGTTCTCCCTCAACTTTAAAATCGTCCTATATCACTGTTTTACCTTTTTTGTTAAGGGTGTTTGATCTTCTTTGCATGTTCATTTTGCAAAGACTGGGTCGGTACTTCTGCAGCGATGTAGATGATTTTGAAATGATTTTTGAAGTTGAGGGAGAAAAGACGATTGGAGTTTTTCGACATACCCTAACTGTCTTGAGCCAGAATACACAGAGTTCATGGAGAGAAAGGCAAGATGAGCATTTGATATTAAAAAGTATTTAAATTGTATTTTTTTAATGAAAATAACTGATCGTTTCGCTAGATAAGACCCTTCTTCCTTGGCTGGGATCGTTTACAACCGCATTTGGGATCATTTGAAGCCACATTTAAACTGCATTTTAGAAGTTCAAAATCGGGGCACCATATCAGTCCATTATATGGAGAAAAATACTGAAATGTTTTCCTCAAAAAACAATTTCTTTACGACTGAAGAAAGAAAGACATCTTGGATGACAAGGGGGTGAGTACATTATATGTGAATCTTTGTTTTGGAAGTGGACTTCTCATTTAATAAAACAACACACCAAACTACTGATTCTGACATAAAAATCTCAAATTGCATTTCTAAAACACTCTTTGATAAATTAATAGATTTGGGGAGAAAAGGAACATCATGTCACTCACTCACACAATTAAATACATGACTTGCCAATGCTGTCAAACCATAAAAGTACTGATGACGCCAGTAAAAAAATTGTGGACTTGTTTGTTGCGTGTATTCACTGGAGCACAAGAATAACCAGATAACTAAAACCCACATGACAAATTCTTTGCCATTAACATAGTTGCCATTCTAGATCTGTTTAATCTCCATATTTAATTTTCTTTAATTACAGTATCCGATTTTGCTAATATGTAATTAGAGAAGTGGCTCTTTTGCAGTTGTTGCCATGGTTTTGGATTTCTGTTCTGCTGGGTCATTAGCTGGTTTAATAGTATTCTTCCTGAAATAGACAAAAACCTCTCTCCTCTGAGACATTACATACGCTCAAAGAAATAATGTCTTATCTCTCTTACGACACTGCGCTAATGTTATGTCTAGACAATTTCTGCTCCTCTCCAGGCATTTAACCATAAAATGATGGCAAGGTTGATGAAGTCACACGGCGGATTTTAGTGTTGATGTGCCCGTGGCGCCACGGTTTAGTCAAACGTTTCGTTTCTTTAGGCTACTCTTTTCTCCAACCACCAGGAGGTTTAATGATTTCACAGGTGAGAAGCGGTGATATTTGCAAACGCGGTAGTGCTGCCTGTCGAAATATGAGCGCGTTTGTATTGAGAGTCCCGATACACCGTCATGAGGTTAAACCACGTTTATCAGAGCTGTAGGAGCATCTCAGCTCAACTCTGCCGTGAGTCACGGAGCTTTAATCTCATAATCTGTGTATATGACATCCAACATATTTCCCAATTACCAAAAAAAACAGCGTTGAGTGTCACATCTATGCTATGCAGACGTTTTCAGTAATGTGACAGAAACACAGCTTTTTCCTAAACAAGCGACTTGTTTCAACAAAGGACGCCACATCGTTGTTTTTAATGTTTGAGCTGAGGGAATAAATCAAACGCACTTACCTAAACGGCCCTTTCTCAATACGTAGCGTTTTAGTAACACTTTAAAGTCCGATTTATTTGATTCAATCAGTTCAAACTTTTCGGCTCTCTCTCACACATGTAGAGGTGGTATGTCTGATTCAGCATAGTGAATCGGTTCATCATAAATGGTCATGGCTGTGTTTCTAAAGGGCTCTTATGCCTCAATGGACCATTTCAACGGTCATCAGCATCATAAATCATTGAAAGTTCTTTATATTTACTTATTTATTTTTTAATGTATGTATATTTAAAACACTATCACCTTTTCATGTTAACACAAATGCAAGGGTGTTTCTAATGCAGCATCTTTGGGATGGACAGTAAATTCGTTCTCTCTTCTGACTGCCGATATCAGTCTCTCTCAATTTTTTTTCCTTTTCTTTTCTTTTGCAATTTGGGCAAATGGGAATGCAAAAACATGTGGTACTCTCCCATTCACTGCTCTCAGATTTTACCCAACTATGACGACTTCCGCTGCTCAGAAATCTGGAAGTGTGAGAAAGGTCCATAGAAAATAGGAAGCGCTTCGAAGAGAAGCGCACCGTGTAGGAGATCAAAAATGTTCCTTGCAAGTCAAGTCAAGTTACCCTTGTTTATATAGTGCTTTTTACAATACAGATTGTGTCAAAGCAGCTTTAAAGTATTAAATGTCATCTCAAGACAACTGAATGGAAATTAAACCTGCACAAAGGATGATGGGAGCTAAGTGTCTATCAATGGTACCTTTCGAAATCCCTTGCGAATCCCTTTTAAGTGGCCAGTTTTGAGGATTTGATCTACTTTCGGTATGGTAGATTCTCACTCCAAAGTGCCCTTGAGAGTCTGATTTATCCCGTTTAGAACACTCTCTCTTATTTTAAACATGGTTTTATTATAGTAAAGTGTAGTAACCATGTTTTTTTTTGTTTGTTTGTTTGTTTGTTTGTTTTGTTTTTGTTTTCTTTTTGCCTGATTGATTACAATTTGTATAACCACAGTCTGACACAAATACTTACAAATACTTTGGTTATGGTTAGTGAAGCAAAACCAGTTTTTGGTTAATTTGTGGCTACCATGGTTTACAATAACCATGTTTTTTGCTTTTATTTATAGTGAATTCATGGTTATTTTTTGAAATTCTGACTCATTATAATTACTTAGTTTATTCAGACGGTTCATCTAAGTGAGCAGATTGAAAGAACAGAACAGAAAAATTATTAATTGAGTTTCTGCAATATGTGTTTCATACAAATCTATCAATTTATATTGAGTAATTTAAGTAGCCTAATGAATTAAATCCCCTTTAAGGAACAGTTAACACAAAAATGAAAATGATGTCATCATTTATACACCCTCAAGTCGTTCCAAATCTGTATAAGTTCCTTTCTTATGTTTCCAGGTGAAAAAGAAGTGCACTTCCATAATGTATTTGTTTTACATTACCACTTGTAGTACACTAAAACCCATCTTTCATAAGTGTACTACAAGTGGTAACTAAATAATTTGTTTAAATACAGAGGTAGTGTATTAAAAGCACATTTTAGTTCATATTCATGGTGTCCCAAAATAGCACATTTGAGTACACTTAGATGTCCTTAGGATTATCTTAAGGAGTACTAAGGAATAAGTTTTAGTATATTAAGTACAGTATTAGTGTGTGAAAATAGAGCACTTTAAGTACATTATGAAAGTTTTATGGTTTTTGTTGTTCAAAACAGCAGCTATTAATATAACAAATGAGTAGATTTGCAGCTGATATCAGTAAAATCCAAAAAGAAGAGAGTTAGACAGGTAAGAAAATTAATGAATTTGTTTTTCATTGTCTTTGGTGTTCTTCACATACTACAGTAATGCTTTCGTTCAGACACACACAGACACAGACACACATTCAGATTAAAGCATATATGCAAGCACATTTGCAGACTAAGGATGCTGTTGACGTGTATATCCTGATGGATGTCTTTTTATGTGAATCTGGCAGTAAATAAAGATGGGAAAGAGAGGAAGAGAGAAGAATACAATGAGAGATATCAAGAGAGACAGCCACTTAAGCAGAGACTAAACTATTTAACCGTTTCACCCAGCTTTGCTCTACCTGTCGGGCCCGGCTGACTCAGATTGAGTGTATGTGTCTGTGCACTGTGCTTCACTTTACATGCAGTATCAGAGACACAGCAGATTAAGTATTACAACAATACATTCTGTAAAACATCATGAATTACAAAAACTTAGGTGGATCTAGTTGCACTAAACTGAATTCAGGATTTCAGTCTTCAGCACCTATGGACTTTATTTAATTTTGGTTGTATTTTTTAACAGCATTGCCTCTCTCAACTCTTTCCTCTCTTTCACCAATCCATCCATTCTCCAAGGCCTTGTGCTCTCAGATCTGCTTCTCCTCATTCTGCCTCTTTCCCTCTCTCTCTGTCTCTCTCTCCCAGGATCTTTAGGTTGATTTATTGCTTCTTGTTGGAAAGGTTGGCGTTTTAATAACTCAAGTCCTCCACACTAGAACGAGAGAAAAAACTGAAGAAGAAGAAGAAAAAACTTCTGTAAGCACAAAATAAACACGTGGCAAAAAGCTTGGTTTTCACTTTTTCCTGTTTTTCTGTTTCTCTTTATATATATTGTCTTTTTTCATGTTTTTTTTTCATTCTAGTAAACACAAAACTTGACGCATAGTAAACTAGTCTAGTAAACAAATAGACATTGTAGTAAAATAAAATGAATAATTATAATAATGTACAGTTGAGATCAAAAGTTTCAGAATCAGCAAAATGTAATATTTTACCAAATTAAGGGGGTTCATACAAAATGTATGTTATTGTTTATTTAGTACTGACCTGAATAAGACATTTCATATAATAGATGCTTACATCTTTTTGAATGTGAAGATCAGGGCAAATTTAACTTATTTTGCCTACTGGGAAACATGTAAGTATCTTCTGTAGCCTCTGAAGGCTTTAGAGTACTAAATGAAAAAAATATGATATTTGTGCAAAATAAGCAAAATGTACACATCTCCATTCTGTTCAAAAGTTTACATCCCCTTGATTCCTAATACTGTGTTCTTACTTGAATGAACAGCTGTGTTTTTTTTTTGTTTAGTGATAGTTGTTCATGAGTCCCTTGTTTGTCCTGAACAGTTAAACTGCTTGCTGGTCTTCAGAAAAATCCTTCAGGTCCCACAAATTCTTTGGTTTTTCAGCATTTTTGTGTATTTGAACCCTTTCCAACAATGACTGTATGATTTTGAGATCCATCTTTTCACACTGAGGACAACTGAGGGACTCATATGCAACTATTACAGAAGGTTCAAACACTCACTGATGCTCCAGAAGGAAAAACGATGCATGAAGAGCCAGGGGTGTAAACTTTTGAACAGAATGGAGATGTGTACAATTTTCTTATTTTGCATACATATCATATTTTTTTCATTTAGTACTGTAAAGTCTTCAGAGGCTAGAAAGATATTTACATTTCCCAGAAGACAAAATAAGTTAAATTTACCAATCTTCACATTCAAAAAGTTTTCACCCCCTAGCTCTTAATGCATTGTGTTTCCTTCTGAAGCATCAGTGAGTGTTTGAACCTTCTGTAATAGTTGAATATGAGTCCCTCAGTTGTCCTCAGTGTGAAAAGATGGATCTCAAAATCATACAGTCATTGTTGCAAAGGGTTCAAATTCTCAAAAATGCTAAAAAAAAAACACAGAATTTGAGGGACCTCAAGGTTTTTTTCTGAAGAACAGTGGGCAGTTTAACTGTTCAGAACAAACAAGGGACTCATGAACAACTATTACTAAAAAAAAAATAAATAAATAAATAAATCACAGCTGTGGTTTTGGTAAGAATCAAGCCTGTATAAACTTTTGAACAGGGTCATTTTTATAAATTCAACTATTATTTTTTCTTATGGACTATATGTAAACATCTTTTATGTGAAATATCTTATCCAGGTCAGTACATAAATAAAAAATAACATGCATTTTGCATGATCCCTCTTAATTGGGTAAAATAATTAACATTTTGCAGATTCTGCAAGGTGTATGTAAACTTTTGACCTCAGCTAAACAGTAAATATTTATATAATTTGAAAGAATAAAGACAAACCGCTAGCTTTTCTTTGTATTTTGGCCTTAACTCACAATGAAAGAAAAAGAAAGCAGAGCATATAAAACAAAAATTTATTGCTAATGTTTAAAAATGTCAATATTATCCTATTGTAAAAGCTGACATTAAATGATAATTAAAAATTCATTATATGCTCCTACGAGGGACACAAATGGCAAATGTTTTGTAGACTGACCTGTATATTTCTGCTTTCCATTAGCTGTAAAGAAAATCTTCATTATTATGGCTAAAAAATGACTAAATTAGAAAAAAATTGGAAAAAAAAAAAATTGAAGGGTCAGATCGGATAAAATAAGGTTCTTGAAGTAACAACTGCACACTTTCACATTGTGAAATTTGATTGGTAAAAGTAAATCCTAAAGGCCTACATGTGTATGTCAGACACTGTAATGCTTTCTAAGTTTCAATCCCAACCAAATACCAAACGTGTGGTTTAACGGCAGTGTATCTGCAAACATGTGGGTGCATGTGATCTTGCATGTTTGTATTTAATTATTCCTCTAAATCCTCAATCGCTATCAAACAGCATGAAAGCCTATGAAAGGAGAACCATCCTAATAAAGGGCTAATGGATAAGAAGAGGAAATAATGAAAGGCCGGAGTGGGAGAAAAGCGAGAGTGATTTCCAACACTAAAGGAAGACTTTATATAGAGGCCGATTATTCACACTGATCATTAGAGAGAGATATCACTTTCACTCATTTACTGAAAAGAGCGAGAGAGTGGGGGAGAGGAGAAGAGGGTAATCATTAGAATGATATCACTTTCCCTCTGTCTCTAATGAGCGACGGAGCGAAAGAGAGAGAGATTGAGAAAGCAGACAGACAAATAGAAAGAAAAAACAGCCTGGGTGAATGGACGGACGAACAAATGGACAGACAGAGTACATGTTAAAACTCCTGCTAATCTGTTTGAGTTGATGAATGTATATACCATCTACATCATGACATGTAAACAAATAAACAGAGTCATATTATTATGTATCAGTCCATTATACCAATCAACCGCCTTTATGACAGCATAATAATATTCTCTCTGCCCACACACCTCTGAGTGTCAACCAAAATGCAAATGCCTTTTACACACACACCCACAAATACAGACACAATCAAACACTGTGATTATGCATATAAGCCCAAATCAATCCGACTGCCTTGCACATTTACATATGCGTGAGCAATTAACAAAGCTTGAGGAGACAGAGTTAATTACAATACATAAATTGGGATTAACAGAAACACAGTGTATTAGAGTTTTAATTAAACATATTTATTATTTATTTCACAAACACAGGAACAAGAACAAGTAGAGGAGACTGGGCGAAAGCGAGCGAAATGAAGGAAGGAGAAATCTGCACCATCATCTCGAGCCTATCCCGTCCTCCGGCTCTGCATGCGCCCTTGGGGAACAATTAACTTTTACTTCCCATCAGCACGAGCCGCCCATGCTCCCTAAACCCACTTTAATACATCCAGCCACACCTACAAAAGATGTCTATCGCACTTTAACCATCCAAAATTATGCCTTCTATAAACATGTGCCTCAGTCAAATCTCACAAGACCAAAAATTCTAGTCGTTATGCAGTCTAATATACGTCCAGCCTTAAAACTCTGGCCCTGATAAAGCCCCGCAGCCCCCGCGGACCACTCGTTTTCAGGGAAGACAGAGCAAGATGAAAGAAGAGTCTAAATTAATTGCCTGAACACTACACTGGACTATGTGCTGACAATGCTTCCCAGCACTGCGTGAACAGGATAGGGGTGAGAAAGACATTGAGTAGTTACTCTGTAGGAATCAGAGACTCCTGGGTAATAAACATTATGCGAGGTCTCCATATATACACACAATCAGAGTGCTAACGCACTCTACCGAGGGTCGGGGTTCTCAACTGGTGGGTGGCGAATCTGTTTTGGGAATTGAAGACAGCGGGAAAAACCAAATGCGCTAGGTATATAATAGTCCAGGATTGAAAAGTTTTGTTGTTGAAGTCAAAGAGTGTGTCCAACTAAATCGTGAGCGACATTGGCCGTTTCTCAGTATGCCTTCTTAAGTTCCAAAGTTTAATTCCAGTACTCAAGAACGCAAGTACTGGACACATGAAAGTTCCCGGACGTGTTCTTGATATTGAGAATGCATCGAATGCAGACTTGAAAGAATCAAACCGAAATAAGACGCTTTAAAGCAGGGGTCCCCAATCTCGGGCCTGGAGGACCATGTCATGCAGAGTTTAGCTCCAACCCCAATTAGACACATCTGAACCAGATAATCAAGCTCTTACTAGGCATACTAGAAACTTCCCGGCAGGTGATTTGAGGCAAGTTGGAGCTAAAATCTGCAGGACATCAGCCCTCCAGGACTGAGTTTGGGCATCCCTGGGTTTAGGACTTGTATGGCTTAATATAATGTCAATTATGTATCTTACTGAAAAATGTAGTAGAAAACCCAAGACTTAAAGGAGAAGTTCACTTCCAGAACAACAATTTACAGATAATTAACTAACCCCTTTCTCGTCCAATACGTTTATGTCTTTCTTTCTTCAGTCATAAAGAAATTATGCTTTTTGAGGAAAACATTTCAGGATTTCTCTTCATATAGTGGACTTCAATGGTGCCCGCGAGTTTAAACTTCAAACTCGCGGGCACCACTGAAGTCCACTATATGGAGATATTTCCTGATATTTGAACGATGAATGATTTGAAAGATGCGTTCTGTGTTTTCACGTCCTTGCGAGTTTGTTCTCTCAAGGTAGCCTTGGATTAGAGAAACAGCTATTGTTTTAAGTAAACACAAGCTAGCCCAGATAGCACACGTACATCTGCAAGATGTCTGTTAAAGATCTGAAAAGCATCTGTTATGTACAAACATCTGACAGACGTCTGTAAGATGTTAGTTTTACATACATTCTAAATCATAAACATCTTAAAGACATCTAATAAACATCTATTTGACATCTGTTAGGAAACGTCCTATAGATGTATTGCAGACGAGCAAACACTCTAATAAATACATCTTGCAGATGTACAGACATCAAATAGATGTCTACGTGATGTACGTGTGCTATTATGGATACAGACATTTTTTTCGCTGTCTTGACTTTTCAGTCTCTGACCACAGTAAAATAGAAATTGCTTTTAAAAACACGAGTCAAAAGCTTGCAATTCTAACCAATCATCAGCGCAGCTTCTTGCTTTTTTTTAATTGCATTAGCAGTTGCATTCTTGTTTAAAATCAGCAGAGCGGAGAAAGCATCGAGACATGGTGCAGCGGTCAAACGAAAAGATTAAAAAGCAGCGCAGTTAAACTGAACTTCTTTTATCTTGATGTGGCATCTTTAAAAGGCACGGAATGCTTTCATACATCAAAGACATCTGCCTAGCATTTTTAATGAAAGCCATTAAAGGGATAGTTTGCTCAAAAATGATAATTCTGTCATTAATTACTCACCCTCATGTCATTCCAAACCCTTAAGACCTTCGTTCATCTTCGGAACACAAATTAGGATATTTTTGATGAAATCCAATATCTTTTTGACCCCACATAGACAGCAACGCAGCCACATTCAAGGCCTAGAAAGGTAGTAAGGATATCATTAAAACAATCCATGTAACATCGGTGGTTCAAAATGAATTTGATGAACCTACGAGAATGCTTTTTGTGCGCAAAGAATGCAATGACTTTTTCAACTATTTCTTCTCTTCTGTGTCAGTGTCCGTCGCACTTTCATGACACAAAAAGTTTTCTTGTAACTTCATAACATTAAGGTTGAACCACTGATGTCACATGGACTATTTTAATGATGTCCTTACTAACTTTCTGGGCCTTGAACGTGTCAGTTGCGGGGTAAGCAGGGTCAGAAACCTCTCAGATTTCATCAAAAATATCTTAATTTGTGTTCTGAAGGTGAATGAAAGCCTTACAGGTTTGGAACGACATGAGGGTCAGTAATTAATGACAGAATTTTCATTTTTGTGTGAACTATCCCTTTAAGTAAAAAATGTAAAAAATGCAAAAAGTTTTGCCCTCAGGCTGGCAAATCAAACAAACTGCATATTCCATGTCATGCCATGTTAATAATAATTTTCATACTCTATGGCAAATGGGTAAGGATTGGATGTCCAATGTAAAATCTGGCTTCTGTAGCAAAACTGGTTAAACTTACAGTATTTCTTTAGATGCTGTGCTGTACTCGTGTGAATCGCAAACATTTTTTTTTCAGGTTGTGTACTGTATTCTCAAGCTGCCATGGTGGTGTACTTTTATTGTCTAAGTGCTGTCATATTTGAACAGCTTTGGCAGAAGTCAATCCCTGCCTGAAAAGTAAATGCCCAAAGAGGGAACGAGAGAGAGAGAGATGAAATAGAATAGGAGCAGATCACCAAGGCAGCAAAGAGGAGCGATCAGATGGAATTTAACAAGGGAAAGAAGGCAAGAAACATCCTCTGAATATACTGGGTACCACTAGGAGGGTGCCAATAACAAGTGTGTGGGAAAGACAAGTGTGTGTAACCAGGAAACACAAACAGAGAAGAGAGAAAGGAAGAGCTGAGCAAGGACAAGATAAGATGTGCAAGTAACATGATATTGCGATCGATTCCTATGGAAAACACACATACTGATAACATGGACACCTGGGGCGCACTGCAACTTTTAAGTTAAGACTTTTTTTAAACAAAATTTAAGGCCAAAATGTGACCCTGGACCACAAAACCAGTCAGAATTTTTGAAATTGAGATTTATACATCATCTGAATAAATAAGCTTTCCACTGATGTATGGTTTGTTAGGATGGGACAATATTTGGCCAAGATACAACTATTTGAAAATCTGGAATCTGAGGGTGCAAAAAAATCAAAATAATGAGAAAATCACCTTTAAAGTTGTCCAACTTAAGTTCTTAGCAATGTATATTACTAATCAAAAATTAAATTTAGATTTATTTACGGTAGGAAATTTACAAAATATCTTCATGGAACATGATCTTTACTTAATAATCTAATGTTTTTTGGCATAAAAGAAAAATCGATTATTTTGACGTATACAATGTATTGCTGGCTATTGCTACAAATATACCCGTGCTACTGGTTTTGTGGTCCAGGGTGACAAATGTGTTCACCAGTTATACATTTTACTATCTTAAAGGCATAGTTTACCCAAAAATTACAGTTCTGTCATCAGTTACTCCCCCTTAAGTTGCTGAATGAGTGTCTTTCTTCTACTGAACACAAAATAAGAGATTTTAAAGAATGTGGGTAACCAAACACTTGCTTGGCCCCCTCCTGAATTCCGTAGTATTTTTTTTCTCATACTATGGAAGTCAATAGCTAAAAAGTAACTGTCTGGTTACCCAGGTAGAAATAAAGTACACTTGAATGCACTAAAAATATTTAAATACAAGCAAGTGCATTTGTAGTACATTCTTGTATTTTTTCAGTAGCACTTGAAAGTATACTAAATACCACTAATACTTAAAGTAATTTTTAGTGCATTTAAATAAAATATACTACCGCAAAAGATTTTTATTAGTGTATTTCTTAAATGTGTACTTTGAATGCTTTAAATCAGTGGTCTCAAACTCAATTCCTGGAGGGCCACAGCTCTGCACATTTTCGTTCCAACCCTAATCAAACACACCTGATCCAGCTAATCAAGGTCTTCAAGATTACTGGAAACACCAAGCAGGTGTGACTTGAAGCTGTTTGGAGCTAAACTCTGCAGAGCTGTGGCCCTCTAGGAATTGAGTTTGAGACCACTGCTTTAAATATTTATCTCAATCATAGCAGACTTTTTTATATAGGTAGTAATCCTAAATTTAAATTAAATTGATTTTATTAAAAATATATTACTAATGTACTAGTTATAAGTAGATCTTCCCAACTGTGATACTTATGTACACTTAATATAAATGCACTAATTAGCACTAACACCTAAATTGATTTTAAGTGTAGTCAGATATAGTAGACCAAATACACAGAATACAAGTTATTAAATTATTATTATTTAGTCTGCTGTGAATGCATAACATTTTAGTGGATTTTTACTATTACAAAGTTATATTGTAACTGATTTTCATGAAAAATACAGCATAAATGTATTAATTACAAGTAAAACCCTGTGTAAAAATATGCAGGCAAAATATTATAAAAAATATAAATATTATTATGAATCCATTTATATTTAAATGGATATTATAATATTATATTATAAATCCATTTATTTTTTTATATTTTAAATAATTCATAAGACTATTTTCTAAGTATGATGAGTATATTTTAAAAAAAAAAGTGTATACAAAATGGGTTCAATTGTACTACAAGTGGTAACTAAATACATTTTGAATACAGAGATAATTTGTTAAAAGCACATTTATTTCAAAATACTAAAGAATGCTTTTTAGTATATTAAATCCAAAATTAATGTATAAAAATAGAGTACATAAGTACATCGTGAAAGTGCAGTGTACTAAAATAAAGTGTATTTTAGTGGACTTTTTTTCACCTGGTTACACACATTATTCAAAATCTCTTATTTTGTGTTTATGAGAATAAAAAAGTTGTTGAGTAAATGATTGACATTTTGACGTTTGACATTTTAATTTTTGGGTGAAATGTTAAAATTGTTAAAATCCTGTTTACGATTATAAGTCTTCTCCATTTGTAAAGTCAAATTGTTTTGATTTTGATTTCTGATTTTGATCGAAAAACATTGTCATGTAAAAAAAAAAAAAATTCTAAACTATTTCTAATGAAATAGACCAATTTGTGACATCAATTTATGTTATTTTTTTGTATCCCAACAATATTTGTAATAAACATTTTTCTTTATTTTGTCCCACCATTTTTTATTAAAACAGTCCTGTGACGTGATTAATTAAAAACATACAATCGCATATAGTCTCTCCATAAATGAGCTCATAAAAGTGCATGTATAACAATTATAGAGCAATATTCAGTTTCAAATAGATTTAGATGCAACATAGCATGTCACACAGCAGGAAGCCACCGTCACATCTTAAAGTTTCATGTCCGCTATGCATAAATATAATCCAGATATCACAATGAATCTGTACTGAATCATGTGAAGAGAAATATATTTGTTTTTCCATTTATTTAAAAAAGGCATTCATCATTTATGTCATACACAGACAGCTGTTCAATATCATCCGCAATCGTATTTTCATATAATTGCCATTCTGTGGGCAAGTGTGTGTTATGTGTGTGTAGTCAGGGAGGGCCAGAGACGGCAGGCAAGAGACTAAGGAAAAAATAAGAGGACAGGCGGATGAAGGCATCAGTCAGCACATAAGGAGACACACTGAGTTTCAAACAGGATAGAGGGAGCGGCAGAAAATTGAAGGGAAAAATGGAGCGAATGAGGGCAGAGGGGGGAGGAAAGAAAAAGGCAAAAAGAACATTTTGTAAACAGGTCTCTATAGTAACCAGTGCATAATTTGCTTGGTGGGAGCGAAAGAGGAAAAGAGAAACGTTTACCGACTCGGCTTGAGCCCACCACTGTAATTACCCCTCAGAGAGAAAGAGAGCGAGAGAGAGACAGCTTGAGAAAGAGAAACTGTGTGAAAAACATAAAGGCTACAGCTCAACCTGAATGCCCGCGAGTGACGTGTCTTCCTGCTCGTATGTGTTTGCGTGTTTTGTGTTGGCAGGGCAGGTTTTTGGCTAGTTTTTTCGCTCTCCTTTTTATTTACGTGAACAAAAGCTCACGCGCTCTCACCTCCACACACAAACACGGCTAAAAGGCGACAACAAACCTGAATAGATGCATTCAGTCGCATTGTCTTTACTTGTGAAGTGCCAACAATACGCACCATGTTAGGCTAAATATAAAGCCGAACATAAGTCCATCAATCCCAGGTCTCGTTTGTCCTTGCTATCGCACTTTTTCATTGAATTTGAAATGCAACAGGGGCAGTTTAGAGAGTGAAAAGCGAAGGGAACCAGTCTCTCTCTCACTCTCACTCGCTCCCTTCGAGTTTGCATGTGGGCAGCCTAATTAATTGAGCAGTGCCTCTGTGAGTCCGTGTGTGTGTTACACGCCGGTTGAGAGGAAAGTTAATTATAGAGGGGAGAGTGGTGTGTACAGCCTGGTTGATTACAGTACGGCGGATTGGGAAAATGTGTGTTTGTGTATGTGTGTGAGACTGTCAGTCTGCGCCTGTACAGATAACAGGATTAACTCTCCCCTGACAGCTGGAGTACAACAGGGACGGAGAGACAGAAACAAGAGAGAAATGAGGGAGGCGAGGAGGACATAAGTGACACTGATAGGGTTGAGGGATTTATGGAGAGAGAGAAAGACCAACTGCTGTCATTTCTAAGAACACTTACTAACCTCGCGCTTTACTTATATAAAAAGAGCTGTTTATAAAACTTCAAAAAGGAAGAGAAAAGTTTGCACGGCTTTTGAGTCGAATTCGACTCGATTCAAGTAAAAGTTGGATGATTTCAAAACAGTGTAACTGTAAAAGAGTTCTATGCAAATTGGGTCTTTTATTTACACTTCTGTTCAAATGTTTGTGGTTAGTCATAAAGATTTACTTTAATACTTTTATTACTTTTAGTGACAGTAAAGACTTAGAAAAACAGACAAAAAAATCTATTTTAAATAAACGCTGTTTAACTTTCTATTTATCAAAGAATCCTGAAAACGCTAAAGGGGAAGTTCACTTCCAGAACAACAATTTACAAATAATTTACTCACCCCTTTGTCATCCAAGATGTTCATGTCTTTCTTTCTTCAGTCGTAAAGAAATTATGTTTTTTGAGGAAAACATTTCAGCATTTTTCTTCATATGACTGATATGGTGCCCTGATTTTGAACTTCCAAAAGGCAGTTTAAATGCGGCTTCAAACGATCCTAAATGTGGTTGTAAACGATCCCAGCCAAGGAAGAAGGGTCTTATCTAGCGAAACGATCGGTTATTTTTATTTTTAAAAAATACAATTTAAATACTTTTTAATGCCAAACGCTCGTCTTGTCTTACTCTGCTTGGACTGTTTTTGTTCCGGTTCATGACAGTTAGGGTATGTCGGAAAAAACTCCCATCTCATGTTCTCCCTCAACTTCGAAATCGTCCTATATCATTGTTTTACCTTTTTTTTTTTAAGGGTGTTTGATCTTCTTTGCATGTTCATGTTGCAAAGACTGGGTCAGTACTTCTGCAGCGATGTAGATGATTTTGAAATGATTTTTGAAGTTGAGGGAGAAAATATGATTGGAGTTTTTCGACATACCCTAACTGTCTTGAGCCAGAATACACAGAGTTCAGGGAGAGAAAGACAAGATAAGCATTTGAGATTAAAATGTATTTAAATTGTATTTTTTTTTAATAACCAATCGTTTCGCTAGATAAGACCCTTCTTCCTCAGCTGGGATCGTTTACAACCGCATTTGGGATCGTTTGTAGCCGCATTTAAACTGCCTTTTGGAAGTTCAAAATCTCCATTATATGAAGAAAAATGCTGAAATGTTTTCCTTAAAAAACAATTTCTTTACGACTGAAGAAAGAAAGACACGAACATCTTGGATGACAAGGGGGTGAGTACATTATATGTGAATCTTTGTTTTGGAAGTGGACTTCTCCTTTAAGCAGCACAACTGTTTGCAATTAATGGTAATGAAATAAAAAGAAATATGTTTCTTGAGTGTCAAATCACATTAGAATTATTTCTGATAGATCATATTATGCTGAAAACAGACAAATTTAGCTTTGCTATTTCAGTAATAAATTAAATTTTTAATGTATTTGTGTTTTTTTTAAAAAAACAAAAAAAACAAAAAAAACATTAAGATTAAAAAACATTGCATTGTAATAATATTACTGTATTTTGATCAAATAAGAGCATAAGAAACTTCTTTCAAAAACATTAAACAAATTTTACTGAATCCAAACTATTGAACTCTAGTGTACATAGTTTTGCACAAAATTATGTACTTAAAGGAGAAGTTCACGTCCAGAACAAAAATGTACAGAAAATTTCCCAACCCCATTGTCATCCAAGATGTTCATGTCTTTTTTTCTTCAGTCATTGAACTTCAAACTTGTGGGCACGACTGAAGTCCACTATATGGAGATAATTCCTGAAATGTTTACCTCAAAAAACATAATTTCTTTACAACTGAAGAAAGAAAGACATGAACATCTTGGATGACAGTGGGGTGAGTACATTATCTGTAAATTTTTGTTCTGGAAGTGAACTTCTTTAAGATTAGAATGAGGTTAGGAACAAATTCATATGCATATACGTGCTGTAATGTGAATATTTTTTGTGAGAAGCGTTCTTGGTTACTCTCATAAATTCACGGCAAAGACTGACACAGAAGAGAAGAAATTGTTAAATAAAGGCGTTATTTCAAAAAGCATTTTCGTTGCTTTGTAAAATTACAGTTAAACCACTGATGTCACATGGACTATTTTAACAATGTTTTTAATACTTTTCAGGGTCTTGAACGTGATTAAGTAATTAATAACAGATAAATTCAAATACAAAATTATGAATTATTAATTATATGTGAATGAGACCCATTTGCATTAGCTAAGATTTTCTTTAAACTGTTGCCACAACAGTAGGTGACCCGAAAGAGAAAACTGACTGTAAGCAGACATTGATGCTAAAACCTGCTATATCTCCATTGAAGGCAATGTTTAGAACACCTAATTTTTGCACAATAAACACACAAAATCTTGTGAAGCTTGTGTATCTAAAAATATCAGCATTTTCATACATGTAAATTTCTTTATTTAAAGGTACAAAAACCTAACAAGAAATGCTCCAGTGTGTGTGCAAGGAATAAATACACCACCGTAGCTCACGTGTAATAGTTTTGCATGTGTTTGAGACACTTGTTTGTGTGAAGCAAGAGTTTGTTGTGTCTTGTTTGAATGTGAGGTTAATCAATGGTGCACCGCTAATTTACTTCGGCATTCTGTTGTATGATTCAAAAATAATGTCTCGGCTGTGAGTGCATACACCCAACTCCATTTCCCGCAGTACCCACTGTTGCTAAAAGAGTTCTTTAAAGTGATGTCTGCCCGCAGACCCACATGTTCTGCTGTTTTGGAGTGTAATGTTATTTAAGTGTAAATTGGATGTTGTTTGGATTTTGATACTGGGCTATATAAACAAAATTAAGCAAGAAATGTTATGTTCCTGTGTTATGTTGGGTGAACTGGGTGTCCTGTATGCAACGCTTATGTTCTTTCATAACACGTGCCTGTTTAAGTGATAAACTGCACTACTTGTGGTTAATTTCACATATGTAACATACTTTTAATATTTCTTACACAATTGTGTGGCCTGTGCTATAAAACTTTCAATCTCTGTAGCACCAGTGCTATGTGCAAAAAAAGTAACAAACACACAGCCACGTTAGTGTATATTTTCATTACATTTCTAATATCCAGCTAATTTCTAACATTCTAAATGATCTGTTAAGCATTAAACGATGCAGTCATGGTGGTTTAAAGGAATAGTTCACCCAAATATGAAAATTCTGTCACATGAGAGTGAGTAAATGACAGAATTTTTATATTTGTATGTAAAACAAATATAAAAGTAATGTTCATAATGATAGTTATTAGATATGTTACAGAAAACAACCTGGGTCTGTAAAGGTTAAAAAGTTTTAGACTTAAGCACTTGGCTCACCATAACATGCAATTTTCTCAAAGACAATGCAAAATTAAAGGGATAGTTAAACCAAAAATGAAAATTATTTTTTTAATTACTCACCCTCATGCCAGAACTACCACATTCAAGGCCTAGAAGGGTAGTAAAGACATTGTTAAAATAGTCCATGTCAGTGGTTCAACCGTAATTTTATGAAGCTACAAGAACGCTTTTTGTGCACAAAAATGTTTAAGAAGAAGAAGAACAAAGGTTTGACAGGTTTGGATCATCTGATGTGTCTGTAAGATGTCAGTTTTACATACATTCTAAATCATAAACATCTTAAAGACATCTAATAGACGTCTAATTTGTGACCCTGGACCACAAAACCAGTCATAATTTGTCCAAATTGAGATTTATACATAATCTGAAAGCTGAATAAATATGCTTTCCTTTGATGTATGGTTTGCTATGATTGAACAATATTTGGCCGAGATACAACTATTTGAATGTCTGGAATCTGAGGGTGCAAAAAAAAAAAATCAAAATATTGAGAAAATCACCTTTAAAGTTGTTCAAAAAAAGATCTTAGCAATGCATATTACTAATCAAAAATTAAGTTTTGATATATTTACAGTATGAATTTTACAAAATATCTTCATCGAACATGATCTTTACTTAATATCCTAATGATTTTTGGCATAAAACAAAAATCAATAATTTTGGCCCATACAATGTATTTTTGGCTATTGCTACAAATATACCCCAGCGACTTAAGACTAGTTTTGTGGCCCAGGGTCACATTTATCATGTAATAGGAGACATCCTATAGACGTATTGCATATGAGCAAACACTCTAAAAAATACGTCTTGCAGATGTAAATGCAGATGTCAAATAAACTTCTCCGTGATGTACGTGTGCTATCAGGGAAGGCACGCCAAGGTGGATAATGTACTTTTTTTTACTTTCTTTTTTTTATTATTTATTTATTATTGGCATTCTATGCCTTTTTTATTAGATAGGACAGTGTAGATGGACAGGAAGCGAAGTGCACTCTAAAACATAAAAAACACAATTTGTTGAGTCAGCTTAAAATAATTTGCCTTAAAATTTTAAGTTCAGTCAACTAAAATAAGTTTAGTCAGCTTGAAATGTTAAGCTGTACTAAGTAACAACTTAGATATTTGTGTTAGCTAAACTTAACAGATGGGTAATAAGTAACCCAGCTGCCTTAAAATTTTAAGTTGATTCAACTCAAATATCTAAGTTGTCACTTAGTATAATTTAACATTTCAAGCTGAATAAACTTTCTTTGAGTTGACTGAACTTAAAATTAAGGCAGCCAGGTTATAAATTATTTTAAGTTGACTCAACAAATTGTTTTTTACAGTGTGGGAGAGAGAGAAGGGGGTGGGATCGGGAAATGTCCACAAGCTGGGACCCGAACTCAGGATGCCCACAGCGCAACAACGCTACACGTCGACGTGCCAACCATGAGGGCACTGGCGCTGACCTTACTTTCATCTTTTATCTTTACTCTCCATCTTACTTTCACCCTAACGCAATTATAAGACCACCCAAACTGAGCCTGTTATTTGTGTGTGTATGTGTTGTTTTAGTTAATTTTTGTATGAATGTTGTGTTTGTGTTCAGCACAAATGCTACCATATCTGGTTAACTGGAACAGACATTTTAGAGTAACTCTACTGCCCCATGGAGTACTGGAGTTTGTTAACAACAGGAACATGCAAGAGTAAACATTAACTGTTGCATCATCGCATAAAGTACATTTCTAGCATAAAACTATGCAATCAAACAATTCAACCATTTTAAACATTAATGCTCAAGTGCATGCTGGGAAGACAGCGAATGGGACTGAACCACAAAAAAGACTTGTTTTCCAGTATAGGCCTACCTGAACGCAGCTCACTTTCTTTGCATGTTCATCTGACCTAAAAAAAAAAAAAAAGAGTATATCGTAAAAATAAAAGCTACATACTTTTGTTACTGAAAGTTTTAAGTTCAGAATAGTAGGCACACCTAAATAACTGCTGTAATCAAGCAATTCTTTGATGTTTTTTTCCACCAGGAATCAATTTACAGTACACGTTAGCTTACTGTCAACCTGTGCTCTTGTTCAGCTTAATAAAACCGCATAAAACAGGAGCAGGGTGAGGTGGGGACGCAAGTTTTGGAACAACACCTGATTACAGGAACAGCAGAAACACTTCAGAGCGGCTCCTGGAGGAGCACAAGGTGACTGTTCCCCGTTTAGCCCCGATTCTTAATTACCGCAGCACTGCTGAGACTCCCACACAATAGCCCAGACCCGGCCCACATGGACCACTGGCACCCAGATCTTCATTTATATAAATCAGAGCTCTGCTGCGCTGCAGATATGACCTCCACAAGGGCTCTCAGCTGCGCTCCGCCGCCACAAAAACCTCGATATATCCAGTTAATTCCGAGACTGCGGTCAGGAAATGACACAGAGTCAGATACGAAGGCCCAGGCGTGCATACCTCTCTCCGGTGTATGGGCCGGCATTATCACGCTGCTTTATTAATTAGATAATAACCGAGGAGGCCAGTTCAGGCCTCGGCGGGTGAGACCTTTTGTGTAATTATCCCGCGTTTGTGAACGGGGAACTTCTGCTTCGTTGTCGGGGGACTGCGAATCCTCCAGAGGGACAAATCACACAGGGGAAGACTCCGCCGCACGATCATGTGATATTAATGAGAGGAGGACAGGGGAATTAATAGGTTGTGCCATAGCGAGGGGAAGACTTGGAGGAATTAGCAACCGAATATACCCACCGCCGTGCTTCCCAACGTCATTGGCGAACACTCTCCACCTGCCGCTAAGAGTGATGGGCCTGCCACACTGCTGGTCTTACCTGCCTCGCATTACTCACATCTTGGGCCGGTAATTTAACAAGCGCAGATAATAACAAGGGACCACCGACTGCTGCCGTACACGGTGGCCACGGTGATTACTGCCTGAACACGTACTCTCCCGGGATATCTGTCGTCAGCAAGGTGAATTAATTCTGCCTCTCCCTTACCTATCAACACATTCACACGTACACATGCAAACACAAAACATGTGGACTCCCACAGAGACGAGCAGGACCCGAGCCAAAGTCTCCAGAAGCACTTCAAACAACTTCAAGGATACGTCCTCATGTGCGACTCAAGTATGGAATAATGTCACTTTATTGTAGCTTCTTGGGATTCTGAAAGACAATAAAAAGAATAAACAAATACAAAGTATGCGGAAACACCAAATTGCGAAGGACAAAAGAAATTGAAAACAGCTAATCTGATACACAATAAACATGCTTAATACATTCCCAATGGTGACGGAAAACAGCTCTTTTCATGAATAACCAGTTTCTGAGGAGGAGAATTAGGGTGTGTATTAACTGTGGAGATTTCGCTGCCAAACAAATGTCCTTTATGATCAGTGGATTTTAAATGGATGTGTTTAAATGTTGTTACAGAGCTAGTTATTCTTGTTATTCATTTGGTGGCAATGGTTTAACAAAAACATGATTGTCATGATATAAAAATAATAGAAAATAAAATTATATATAAACATACATGAACACATATACATTTATACTTTTATCCTTCTCTAGATGTTCAGCTCAGTACCACATGTGAGAATATTAATATGTACGTGGAAAATACTATGTATTTTGAGGCTTCAGAGTGTCGTGAAACTAACAGTGGCATACATAAAACTACAAAATATGACGCTTTACTGTCATACTTGTACTCTTCTTAGACAACACACATAATTCTACACATATTAAATCAATAAATACAAATATTTCCTTTTTGTATTTAGAGAAAATTTCCACATTTAATGGAAAGGCTCACTAACATACCTGACGAACGTTTTCTGTCTGCAACGCTCTTAATGAGATCTTGCAATAAGTAATGTTAAGAACCTGATGTTATTGAATTTATTCAGCACATTTTTTAAATTGAGAGGGCAAAACTCTAGTTTAGTTAACTTACAAAGTAGTTGAGACAGTGAAAACTTAAAATGTTAATTTAAATGAACAAATTCAGAAAAAATGTATTAATTGACAACTAAACTGAAATCATTCTAATATGCTGATTTGGTGCTCAAGAAACATTTCCTGTTATGATTATTAATGTTGAACAGTGATGCTGCTTAATATTTTTGTGGAAGCCGTGATACATTTTTGAGGATTATTTTATAAACAGAAAGTTCAAAAGAACTGCATTTATTTGAAATATAAATCTTTTGTCACATTATATAAGGTCACTTTTAAGCAATTTAATGTGTCCTAAGAAATTTCTTTAAATAAATACAATTTATCTATATCCAATATAAATTATATTTTATAATCCATAAACCTGCAATGGAGAACTGGTCACAGTATTCACTTTATACTCTATACAGTAAGTAAGTAAGTAAGTAAGTAAGTAAATACATAAAATAAAAATATTTACACATCCTCATGTTGTTCCAATCTAATGTTTTTCTGTAAAATACAAAAGAAAATGTTATGCAGAATGACTTCTCATTCACAAATCACTTTTATTTCATAAAAGTGCATGATTGAAAAGGAAACTACTTTTCATTTATTTTTTCATTGTATACATACAAAAATATTTTGGATTGATGTGGAGCTTTTTATTAAGAAAACAACGGACATTTCTCTGCAGTTGAGTGGATTTGATGTAATAATATACTTCAGTGTTAATGGATTTGAAAAAGATTAATTAATTAATACTTCATTGTTCATTTTAATAGGGAAGTTTCATAATCATAAAATGAAGTGGTCAGGCTCTAAACCAAGCTTTTCTCATTTTATAAATGATTTCAAGTAAAAAGGCTATTAGAACTCTATTGTAAGCAGGTATGCTATTGTATGAAGTGACGCCATTTATTTATTTTTGTCTATTATGTTTTTACTGTCCTCTGGCACTGTTTCATTATATTAATGTTGTTAATCTTTTTATGTTTTTATTTTACGTCTGAATATTTCTCATTGAGGTTGTCACCATTTTTTTAATATTTATTTATTTATTGACTTTTGTTTTACTATATCATCAACATATGTTAAATCTGAACAAAAATGGCCGTACGAACCAAAAGTTCACCAGGAAAAAACTTACTTGAAAGACTTTTGTCCCACATTCATTGAAAGTGGAGCTGTCAGGGCACCGTGCAGCACACCTTCAAAAACTATGGAATGTTGCTCCCGCCCCCTCGATCACTGATTGGTTCAAAGTTTTAACCACCACGCCCCCGCGTCCTCCGCCCTGCCCAGAAACGCTCTCCAGTCACTCCTAATCACTGTCAACTATCAACGGCCGTGATTGAGAGCGTTCTTCGACTACAAACAATTGTCTCCTTATACTTTCATAAGAAGTTGGGAGTTCTTGTCAAACTTGGACCTTATAAACCAACACTGGATTTACATTTGAAGAAAAAGAAGTTATTTTTATGTCAGCGTAAAGTGGAATACTTATCAAATCCTCACAAGGAAATACTGAACGTCACAAGGAATCGCAAGAATGTTTCATGAACTTGTCTCAAACGTCAACATATGTTTTGTGTCCATCTAAACTTACGCATGCAACCTCTCGTTGCATTGAGTAAGCAGAACATGTCTCTTTTCCTTAGCAAACGCGTTTAAAGTTACTAAACCCTGGGATTTGTGTTTCTCCTCTTGACTAGTAAAGTTCTGCAGCTAGTTTTGACTTAAAACTGAGGCTTACCTCAGTTTAAAATCGTTTCGTCAGCGACCCACAAGAGTCATGAATGTGCCAAGGTGCTTTGGAGTTTGCGCTATGATGAGACTTCTAGCGCTGTTTATACACGTTATGTCAACGACAGCAAAGAGACACGTTGTATACTGGAACTCTACAAATACACGGTAAGTTCACAATCACTTTTAATTCACACTTATCGTGCTGACTGTTTTCAATTAATCTTATTACGCAGGATTGCGGTTGCGTTCCCTGTGCGTAATTTAGCGCTCGGCGCTCTTCAGGAGCTCAGCTCTGTGAATGTGAGGTGACTAAGCCCAAAAACGCTCTCAGATTTGTGTTGCTTCATGTCTGCAGTCTAAAACACACCTGCACCTATTAAAGGGTTTAAGTGTGGTAACGTGTCCTCCCATGCCTCAGTGTTTCCACCAGTCCAAACTTTGATCTGTTTATCCTTAAAGGTACACTCAGTCATTTCTGATAATTAAAGTTTTATGCATTAAAAATGACTAGGGTTTTTATAAGTAAAATGTAAATGATGCAGACTCACTTGAGATGAAGATTAAGGGAAAAAAGCTGTATTTTTCTACACGGGGCGGGTTGTCACCATATGGATGCTGCCATTTTGAAATCACATGATCATGCTACTAATAATAACAACACCAGTATGTCAAATGATTAGTAGTTTTGATTACACAGCATTTAAAAATCATTATGCAAAAAAAAAAGAACAGTACATTCAATTGACGCTTTTCTATCCCATGAGGCCATAGGAGAGGAATGTCATATTTGTAAATGACAGGAAATGCAGTTGATGATGTAGGTCAGATGTAGTAAGTCCAGTTTGTATTCATACTTAACATATTTTTAGTTTCCATATGGACGAAAAACACTGTGTGATTTCCAGAGTTGTTATAAAAGTAATAATAATATTTTCATTAATTAAAATAAAGCTAAAATATAATACACAAATTAAATGAAAAACATAAACTTGGAAAAAAAATTAAACATTGGCTTGGCAACTACCTGAAATTAAATTGATATTGCTGTTATAAATTCACTGTTTTACAGTGAATTTATGACAGCCAAGGGGCATTGTTAGGCACGACGTGAAGCGGAAAACATTTCAACCCACTTAGCTGTTATAAATTTACTGTAAAACACGGCTTCACAGGGTTTATTGCTTTTATGAAACCATAATATTCCATATATGTAGTAAGGTTTCACAAAATAAAATGGCAAATAAATTCTAATGATATTAATAAAAACATTATTCTTCCACCAAACAAAGTAGTTCCTCAGAAACGGTTAAGGATGCAACATATTGGTTCCTGAGCAACACACAGATGTAAACAAAGGTGTATGTTTGTAGTGTAATTTACAACAGCTTCGAACGCAGCTCAACCAATTAGAATCAAGGACCGGAACTATAACCGTTTTATAATAAAATCTTATTTGAGATTACTAAAATGAACTGAAGGAAAAAAAAAAACTAATAAAAATTACAAAAGCACGTAAAATTACTAAAACTTAAAATAAAATAAACACTGAAAATCTAAAAAATATAAGCTAATACAAAATATTAATAAATACTAAAATAATATACAAATAGTATTTAAAACTGGCGATTTTGGATGCTGCAGATTAGATACAGAATCTAAGAATGTCCATTGTATGGATGAGAATGAGACTGGGGAAAACAAACAAAGAGGATCAAAACAAAAGATAAACAAACAGCTCTGGTGTGAAGCGGCAGCAGTTAGTAATTATCTTGTGTATCTGTGTTCCAGTTTCATTAATTGGGATCAAGGGTCAGAGCTTTTGTATTTGTTGAATGGGTGAATCAACTGTATGCTGTAAAATCCAATGCCCTTCCGCTCCTTACAGTCTGGTGAACAATTTCTCTAGGTTTGATCAATTAGTGCTGAACGTAGCACTAATTAAATAAATCAATGTTAATGATGTGTGCATATCAGCTCTCTTCCTGTGGTGTAACAGATCTGTCCTCTGTCTTGCTCTATAATGGTTTAATTGGTGTCATTTGTCAGACTGATGGCACGCTCACCTGCCACTCCAGGTGTTATCTCAGTCTGGATTGGCTGTTTTAGTTTAGGACAGCCTGGAGGGCCAGCTGTGCCCCACCCCTCTTTCGGAACGTCTCGGACATGGGAAGCCGTCCATATGGACTTGTGTTTTTGTTTTGGCAACAGGCCTCATGTAGTGACACGCAAATCGTTAAAATGCTTGAAACTAGTTCTTTTGTCACAGCTCATTAATTTCTCATCAGAGTTTTAAAGTTTTACAGATTTGTTGTACGGCTTTCAGTTTATTATTTATATGATGGAGGTGAGAGATTAATTTCCTCTTAGCTTGTGGGCTCACTGACTTTTCGCATGCTAACACGTACGCAGTCGTGTTTAGTCTTGTTATGCAGTGATGTGGTTTACTAACAGATTTAGACAAAGGCATCTGCAGACTAAACGTCAGCTTCTGTGCTTCACAGTTCTCCTGTGCTGCAAACAATGAACACCTTGCACAGACATTGATTTGCTGTTTACACCAAATAGTGCAGTGTAACCAGATTAATGAGGCTTGGTTTTTGGAGACATGAGTGCTGTAAGGTATTCATGTTTAGCGTGCAGTATTTCATCACATCAATACTTTGGAAAGAGTGGGAGAAAGACTTTTTGGTTTCTGTCTAGCTGTGTGTTTAGTGTGTTATTTTTCTTATAAATATATATATATTTTTTTCCTTCCCCTTAATCTTCACTCCTGGTTTTCAGTTGTAACTGAGCTGTGAACTGCGGTGAGAAACTTGTTGCTTTTCGTTTATCAGCTGACGTTTTAGATGGCCTGCCAGGTGGATAAAGCTTATAACGCGTGCTATGCTCTTATCTGGCACGCTCTCTCAGCTCACTCCTTTATTTCCTCATGTTTTCTGCGATCTTAACCAAAAAGTTTGAAACCTGATGCAACGGCTGAATCTGGACATACAGTGGAGCTTTCTGACTTAACTCACACACACAGTCAGAGCTTTTTCACATAAAAATGAAACTTCTCACACCTATGTCATTCTAAACCTGTGTGACATTTCTTCTGTGGAACAGAAAGAGAGAGATTTGAAAGACAATGCTAAAAATTACTAAAACTGAATGGATGTATATATAAAAAAAGGACAACAAAAATAACAACAGCACATAAAACTATAATTAAAATAAAAACTGAAAATATAAGAATAAAAGCTAATTCAAAATGTTATAATAGTATTTACATAATACTAAACCAGCACCGAATTGATTGATTTTTACCCTTTATGGAGCAATTAAAAGGATAGTTCACTCAAAAATGAAATTTCGACATGAATTACTCACCCTCATCTCGTTCCAAACCCGTAAGACCTCTGTTTATCTTTAGAACACAAATATTTGATAATGAAATCTGAGAGCTTTCTGACCCTGCATAGACAGCAATGCACACAACACGTTCAAGGCCCAGAAAGGTAGCAAGGACACCTTTGCCTTTCAAGCTTTTGCCTATAAGGATTAGTTTACCCAAAAATAAAGATTCTTTCATCATGTACTCACCCTCATGCAGTGTTGGGGAAAGTTACTTTTAAAAGTAATGCATTACAATATTAAGTAACTCCCTAAAAAAGTAACTAATTATGTTACTTAGTGTGTTACTTTACTAGTTACTTGGAAAAAGTAATAATATTACATAACTATTTGTAACTATTTGCTATTTGCGTTATTTGTAATGCCTTACCCCCAACACTGCCCTCATGTCATTACAAACTCGCATTCGATTATGAGCGCGATTTGGCGTAGCTTGTCAGTGATTTACGGCTCTGTGTATTAATTGCCGCTCCAGCTGAACGCACGTGATGGAGCTTTACTACTAATCAAAGTACCGGCTTCATTGACTAAGCGCGCCTCACAATATCATGCGATTAATCGTGCAGCCCTACACCGATGTCACATGGACTATTTTAATGATGTTCTTACTACTTTTCTGGGCCTTGAACATTTGAGTTGCTGTCTATGCAGGGTCAGAAAGCACTCGGATTTCATCAAAAAGATCATAATTTGTGTTCTGAAAATGAACAAAGGTCTTACGGGTTTGGAACGACATGAGAGTGCCTTATTAATGAAAGAATTTTCATTTTTGGTTGAAACTATCCCTTTAGCTGTTGTGACCGAATCATTGAGTGAGTTGAGCTCAAGGACCATGAACAAATCCTTCAGACTGGGTTCAGAACTGGATCAAATCATTCATTGCAAAGATCCAGCTTAAAAGAATAATTTGTTTATAAATTGAACATTTTTGTGCCATGACTGATGAGATTTTCACAAAATGAATAATTTTAATAAATGTTTGTTATACAGGTCTATCGTTTTGCTTCAGAAGATTCGAAATATAGGCCACGTACACACTGCAGCTAAATTCGGGTGTCAGTTCACCTTTTACTCCTTAATCGTGTTCTGTACATGCGTAATTCACTAAAATACAGGTAGCGTCCACTGCATTTAGAGAAATTCTATGCTGTGTGTATGGAACTGAACTGAACAACTGGTTGTTAATGATGTGTTTAAATGCACATCAGAAATATATCATCGTCTGTAGGAGATGCAAGAAAATAACAGTGAAAGAAGTCTTAACTTTAGCACATTTTGACGAGGGGCTAGTTGCACTCACTACCCCTGCGATGAAGTGAAAGTGTTGCCAAATCTTCATAGAAAACAACAAAAACAAACAAGGACAAGCACAATAAACACTAAAACACCCATATGCTTTGTTTTATAACACCAAAAAATATATCTCATATCCGCAACAGATCACTTTATTAACTCCATAAAGCGCCTGGCTAACCAAACAACATGCCTAAAAGCGCTTAATAATATGAGGACATGGCAACATAAACTCCCAAGCATAAAAAAACACAACAGATCTATCAGCAGTAGTTTAGTTAAAATCAACAGACAAAAATAGTCATTAGCCAAAAAATTATTCCAAAAAATCAAAAGTGGGACTCCTTCCCACTTTTAAATGCAGATGTGTACGTGGCCATTGAGTCTGGACCACTTTTATGATGTTTTTTTTGCCTTTTTCAAAGCATGAAACCTTTATTTTACACCCATTCTAACTGCATGGAAAAGAGTGACCAGTGCATTCTCCAGAATCTCTCCATGCAGGACAGAAAGTCCTGAGGGTGAGAATATGATAAAAGACTCTTTATTTTTGGGGTGGACTAATCCCTATAGGCCCAAGCTCAAAAGGCAAAGTACATCAGTGATATTTAAGCTCTACATTGTCCAGTCTTTTTATATCAGTGTGTGTTCATCTCTCATGTGTGTGAGTCACTTACTCAACATGTTTGAACACATTTCTAATACTCTCGAAAATTCCAAGTGCCTCTTTCTCAACACCTCCCTTTTACCTCTCACGGCTACGTGTTTCCGAACAGGATGCGAAAAACAGTATTTTTTTTTTTTAATTGCTCATTTTGAAATAAACCATCAATTAATACCCAAGGAATTTTGAATAATTTCAATCGTGTTTGTGCGTAATGGAGGATTGATTGTGTGTTCACGTGAGTGTTAATTCATGCATACAAACGCATCAACCCCCCATACACACACCCCAAATACAGCGTAGTATGTTTTCTTGTCATTTCAACAGCGAGAGGCGGGATCGGACCTCTCAGGCAGCACGGGGGCGGACGCACCCATGCGCATGCAAATTTAAATTAAGGCTTGAAGATCAACTGTAATTTTGCTCAATCAGGGCTGCCGTGATTGGACCCCTAAGCACGTCTCGTGCTTGGCGAGGACTTCCACAATTTTTGGATAATCTCCCTACTACTTCTATAAATCATTAGCTACGAGAACCTGTGAACTGTAATCAACAAACCTACTCAGAAATAATCACACTCAGGCTCGCATTCAAAAGGAAGTAAGAAAGTGAACTCCCTGCTGTTTTCGCTCGCTTGCTGGTTATTATGTGGTTGACTGTATAGCTTAATGCATCATAGTGGATTGTATAATTATCCATATGAATGGAACTATATTTACTTCATGTTTGTTTTCGTCTGTGCTGCCCAGCGTCTGCCCGTAACCTTCAGCAGCACGTTGAACGGGCATTTCCCGGTAATGTGGATGACCTAAGGAAAAACAGGAAATATTCCTCAACTTTGTACTCGACAACCTCAACTATGTCCTTATCACATATTTTCCTGCTGTGTAACTATGAAATATGTTCCGAGAAACATACCCTCGCAGAGCTGGATATAGTCTTTCTGCTTTCATTTCCCATGTAACTTTTTTTTTTTTTTATTGGCACATTTTCCTTTTCTTTGTATTGCAATATTTTCCTTGGCTTACGTATGTGACTGAAAACTTATTTAGAAATTGCTCAATTCATAACTGTGCATCTTTCAGGAGATGTTCCTCTTTCCTCAGTGGTTTCCTATCAGTCTGTACTGTAAAGGCCACCTGGCCCAGTGGGCGTGAAGAGATTTTGGAGGTTCATAGAGGGACTTTACAGACAAACTCTGTCCTGTGGCTTGTTCCCGATTCGCTGAGGTCCAGTCGGCTTCTTTGAAGAAGTCCCAACCGATATAAGTTTATGGACTGAGCATGAAACGGATATAATCTTATAAAACGGGTCTTGAGCGGTAGAATTTGGCCAGACCTGGTAGGGATAACCTTTCAATCTACCTTGGAGAAAGTTATATTTTGTCGCCTGTTTAATATTATAATTTAGTGATTATATGAGGTTCAGATTTCTCTGTGTGATTGCCAGGACCGGCTTCCCAGCCGTCCCGCTGCACATGGCGAAGAGAGAGTTTCCATATTTTCTCCCTTGCCTGGATATTTGGTTAATACCCACCGTACAGATGTTATCAGCAAGTACACTCCATTATCTCACACCTCCACATTGGCCAATAGCGCTTCTCTCAGCGTGACCACATCAATATCACTCACCAGTTCCCTATCCTTTGCATGCCTGGTTTTGTGCACATGTGCATGTGCATGCATGCGCCGTTGCGTTATTAAAGGCCGAGAACGTTGCCAGTCTGTATGCCAGCCAGTGGCCTGAATGTGTCTTTTGGAAGATAAAATGAAGTTTTAAGTGCAACGTGTAAATTGATTTTCTTGGTGTCTAAAGAAATAGGTTGTTATTTGTTTAAAAAGTTTTGGAGCCACACAGTGTCTTTTGCCGACTTACAAGCAAATGTGTACAAGTGCCAAGATGAAACAGCCATTGTCTCCAAAAAATGAAACATTTAGGAGCTAATGTACTTTTTAGATGCCAAATTAGAGAATTGTTTGATATAAATCGTTGTTCAGAAACTCTTCAGATTATTGAGTGCTGCTTGCTTTGGCTTATAATGATAGTTCTATCGTGACAACTCTCTGAAGATTTTAGCACGATAATGGATTTGACAATCTTAATGTATTTGGTCTTTGAGGAATAGATTCGCTATTCGAATTGCTGCCGCTGTTGGTTATTGCTGTTGTTGTAGATTATTGCTGCTGCTGCAAAGCAAGTACAGGAACTTGCTACTACCAATACATACGGCTATTAAGTATTTAAGACATACTGCTACTAGGGTTGGGCCGATAGACTGTCATCTCTTTACTCTATTTATGTGGTAAGTGAAATGTATGTACTGTAATATAACGCTAGAAAGCAGCTAACCATGTCCCTTTTAGAGGCTCGTGTTATTTCATTAGAACGCGTTTTTTGTTTTCTGTGCCTTTCTGAATACAGATACTACAACCACCGATGTCATTGTCCATCGCAGTGTTTTACTATAGACATCATCCGATGCCAATTTGGTAGACATCGCCCAACCATAACTGCTACTGCACAAGTAGCATATATAATAACCCATAGCAGATCTATACAGGTGGAGCTGGGGAGGTGGAAGGTTTTCACAACAAAAGCCGCCCAATTGCTACTAAAAACTAGCCCAAAGCTAGCCTAATCACATTTTGGAGGGAGTCCCCCTGCCTTCTGGGGGTATAATACACGTTTTTTTGGCAAAATTCGCATTTTAGGGGCTAAATATCACTTTATTGGGGTTGCTTCAACTCGTGGACATGAAAAACAACCCGCGGCAACAGTGTTACAGTAGCCCAATTCCGCAGGAAAACCGCAGACTTGGCAACACTGCTGAAAACATGCTGCAAATGCTCTAGTGAATGTTAAGCATTTAAATGTAAAGCAGCAAGCTCATTGGCGGCGTATGAACCAATCAGCTTGTGCCAAGTAGTGTAGCTGTTTTTTTTGTTTTGTTTATTATATTATTATACAATGTCACTCCAGTGATCCTTTTTGTATTTGCCTCATAAAAATAAAAATTATAATTTTTTTTTTTTTAAAGAATCCTGAAAAAAAAAAATCACAGGTTCCAAAAAATATTTGGCAGCACAACTGTTGATATTATCAACATTGATCATTCTAATAATAAATCCGCATATTAGAATGATTTCTGAAGGATCATGTGACACTTAAGACTGGAGTAACAGCTGATAAAAATTCAGCTTTTCATCACGGGAATAAATTCTATTTTAAAGTATGTTAAAATAAAAAACATTATTTTATATTGTAAAAACATTTTGCAATATTACTGTTTTTTTTCTATATTTTTAATCAAATAAATGCAGCCTTGATGAGCATAAGAGACTTCTTTAAAGACTATTACAAGTCTTACTGACTATTACAAGTCTTTTTACTTGTTAAAAAAAAAAAGTTTGACATGCTTTCAACATGTTGAAATTACAGCTTTACACCCAAAACCGTTTTCCATTGAGTCATTTCTACTTCACAGCTGGACCTTACTGTGCTAAAACAATATTTTTTTACCTGGTTTTATGACAAAAACGTACCTGAGGGAGCTTTTTCGTGAGATGCGAAATACGTACCAGTAAGTACATATCACTGCAGTTTCCAACAGAAATGTCCAGAAAAAGAGTGTGCGGTTTTTCCCCCGGAACAGATGAACGTACATATGGTACATTTTATGGTAAAGGCTAGATGGTATACAGATGTACTGTACAAGAAGTACTGTTTTATCATTATTGTAGGTTTAGGGTTGGGGTAGGTGTAGACATTATTAAAACACAGACATTAGTAAAACACAAATTTAGTTTATTTGACATTTTAAAATAACGTACCATCTGCACTACACCTAAACCTAGCCAAAGTATATGAACAAAAGCTAAAGTGATGTAAAAAAAAAACCACACAATCACAAGCATGCCGTATTAGCTTGTTTTTCGATCTCTCATCTCTCAGCTCTAACATTGTGAGTCATGTTTTTCACGAGATTCATACCCAAAGACTCCTAAGTCCAACTCGGTGCCGCCTGAGCTAACAAACAAGCTTGTTACGTTGTTGTTGTGTCCGTTTGTGCTACCCTGTCGTGTACACTTACCCCAACCCTAAACCTAACCTTACAGTATTAAAAATAGAGTGTTGGCAGCATAATCTGATAGGTAGCATTATTTGTCAGAACACCAGAAAGCAAAACATATGGAGCTGTAATTATAACCGTATACAAAAACGCTTAAAAGTGTTTTTACCGCCTTTCTTTTGTAAAATTGCAGTGATATGTACTTATTGGTACGTATTTTGTGTCTGACGAAAAAGTTCCCTGAGGTACGTTTTTGTCATGAGACCAGGTTGATATTTTTTGTAAAAATGTATTTATTTATTTATCTTTTTATATAATTTCTTGCAGTTCAGTTGTAATCTCAATCAAAGTGATGGCTTTGATTGAGTCTGATTCAGATAACAGCTTGTGAATCTTTTTGACTAATTCATCAACTGGTTCATAAGAGTAATTTCACAAATAACTGGATCTCACAAGATGGTATGAGTCATAAAGTTTCTAAATTGTCGCATGTTTATTTTTTGTGACCATTTGCCATCTGGAGTGCCAAGAGAAGCAAGCTCCTTGTTTTTATAGGCTTAAATATGAAATATATTTTATGTACAGTAAGCAGCTGATTCATCTCGCTAATGCTATTGAAGCATAAAGACGCAGCATGTGGTAATTGGACCGCATGCATATTTTCACTAGGTTTTTGTACTCGTATTGTTGGGGAGTTGTAGATACCGGTTAGTGTTTGATGAGGAATGCAAGGGTGGATATGGCCGTGGTTGAGGATTCATAACTGAAAACAGTGTTTTGTTCTTTTTCACTGGACTTAACCTCAGGGTGCCCTCTTGAAAATGCCTCCAACACAGTACCTGCGCCAACACTTCAACGGGCAAACTGAATTACTGCGGGATATGGGGGTTTTGCTGTGTTTGTGCAATCGTATTAGCCTGGCTGGGAGATATTGCATTTCTAGCATCGCCTGTTGTGAGGCATCAAATGTGGACCGGAAATCTTATTGTTTTGGCTTTCAATATTACACATGCAGAATTGTATAATGGAAAAGCTACTTTCTCTAGGGAAACACACATACCGACACACACGCATAGCTTTCTTTTCTGTGTGGGATGTATAGGATGTTCTGTCTCTGTGAGACTTTGATCTTGTGTGGTTTCCTCCTTTTGCTGCTAATGGACATGTATTATCTGAGACACAGGGAGAGAAGTGTCTTGGCCTGATATACTGTTTAAACTAGACCCTATATAGATCTGTGCCAGCTTGTAATGTCTGCGAATTCCGACACTTTCTATTTCTCTTGTTCCTCTTCTCCCATTCCAGAACCATTAATTACTCATTCCCATTTTCTAATGTGGTGTTCTAGTTGTGTCTGCACAGGCATAATTAAATTATACACTACCATTCAAAAATTTGAGGTCGGTAATATTATTTAAAGAGATTAATACTTTTATTCAGCAAGAACACATTAAAATAAGTGACAGCAAAGTTTTTTCTTTACATTGTACCAGTGAGTTCTGTTTCAAATACATGCTGTTCTTGAAAAAATGGATCATGGTTTGCACAAGCAATATCAATGTTTCTTGAGCACCAAATCAACTTAACACGATTTTATGGTTAGAAATTCACATTTTAATGATATTTCATTATATTTCTGTTTTTACTTTAACTTTTTTGTAGTCTGCTATACTCTACTAAGTTTGTTGTGATTAATTAGGAGTGAAGGGATATAACAAACGTTTTAAAGGAAGAATTAGTTTCATATTTTCTTTCTTGGAGTAATTTCAATTTGTGTATAAAAAAAAAAATAGGATTTACTGTCCGAAAGAAGAACTGCTTAGTTATTTTCACTGTGAAAACTAAAGGGCCAAAAATCATTCACAAGCTCACCAATTTCTGTAAAGTAGCCTATTAGCCGTGAAAAAGTTGATCATATACCAACCAATAGTCCAGCAATTAAGAGTTATCTTTTTACTTAGTTACTCATTACCAAAAAGCAAATCATATGACTCTTTCATTAGCTGTTGTTATTCTGTCACAATATATCTGTGTACTACCACAGTGTTGGCTGTAAAATGCAGGTGCAGGACAGTATAATGTCTTAATTTTATTGATTAAATCGTTTGTTTGTGAACAAACCTAGAGGACCTCTAGCTGTCAAGTTAATTTAGGTGTTTTTTGGCTTTGCATGCATAGTTTATGAAAAGCCATTTGTGTATTTGTGGTTGACTGAAGGGTAGCAGCGTTTGTATAATGGGTGTGTGTTGATTTGTGGTTCAGACTGTTATCTTACTGTCAAACCACTTGTTAATTCTTATCAATAGTGTTGATTTTCTCAACACTTTATCTTGCAACTTGAAAAGTAGCCATTTGCTTATCTGATTCCTACATCACGCCTGTAAAGTCAACATGAAATCAAAATATCCCTATTTTCTTAATCAATGCATGTTCTTGACCTTGTGAATAAATCATCAGTGCAGTTTTTTTTTTTTTTTTTTTTTTTAAGAAGTCTCTACTGCTCACCAAGCCTGCATTTATTTGATCCAAAGTACAAGAACAGTAAAATTTTGAAATATTTTTACTATTTGAAATAACTGTTTTCTATTTGAATATATTGTAAAATGTAATTTATTCCTGTGATTTCAAAGCTGTCACATGATTCTTTAGAAATCATTCTAATATTCTGATTTGCTGAAAAAAAAAATTATTATTATTAAGTTGAAAACAGCCAAGTACACTGTAAAAAATAAAAAACACAATTTGAGTCAGCTTAAAATAATTTGTTACCCTGCTGCCTTAAAATTTTAAGTTCAGTCAACTAAAATAAGTTTATTCAACTTGAAATGTTAAGTTGTACTAAGTAACAACTTAGATATTTGAGTTGAATCAACATAAAATTTGAAGGATATTTGTGTTTGCTAAACTTAACAGATGGGTAAGTAACCCAGCTGCCTTAATTTTATGTTGATTCAACTCAAATATCTAAGTTGTCACTTAGTATAATTTAACATTTCAAGCTGAATCAACTTTTTTTGAGTTGACTAAACTTAAAATTATAAGGCAGCAGGTTACAAATTATTTTAAGTTGATTCAACAAATTGTTTTTTACAGTGTAGAATTTCAATTTTTCATGTTTATTTGATGAATAGAAAGTTCAGAAGAACAGCTTTGATCTGAAATAGAAATCTTTTGTAACATTATAAATGTCTTTATCATCACTTTTGATCAATTTAAAGCATCCCTGCAAAGTAAAAGTACTAATTTCTATAATTTCTTAATAATATATTAAATAATAAATTACACTCACTCCATGCTTTTAAATGCTATAATGTTACGAAAGCTTCTTATTTCAGATAAATGCTGATCTTTGAATCTTTCTATTTATCAAAAAATGTACTCAACTGTTTTAAATATTGATAATATTAATAATAAAAAATGTTTCTTGAACAGCAAATCAGCATATTAAAATGATTTCTGGAGGATCATGTGACACTGGAGTAATGATGCTGAAAATGTCGCTTTGCTCACAGGAATATATTACATTTTAAAATATAATCAAATAGAAAGCAGTTATTCTAAATAGTAAAATTATTTCACAATTTTACTGCTTTTGCTGTATTTTGGATCAAATAAATGCAGGCCTGATGAGCAGAAGAGACTTCTTAAAAACATGAAAAATCTTACTGTTCAAAAACCTTTGACTGGTAGTGTATTTAGCCAACATAGTTTGATTTGAACGATTTGATGTTTGCCGAATCCGTAGTTTCAACGAACATTCGTAGAAAGCATCGCAACGTTGTGTGGTTGGAACTACAGTTCTCAGCCTGTGTTTAGAATCATATTTTCTTGTTAGTATAACAAATGGGCTTAAATATATCATGCACTTAAGCAAAATCAGCAGGCAAACATCTGTGTTTTAGTAATACAAGATAAAAATCCTCAGATGCCGTGTTCTTTTACAGAAATAATCTGACATGAATTTGATCTCAAACTGATTAATTGGCAGAAGTTATCACTCCACCATTAACGACGGTTGTAATTAATGTAGTTCGAAAGACAGATGTGCGACAACGTGCCTACGTTTCATGGAAACCATGACTAGCTAGTTAGTCTCTCCAACAACTACGATATTTAACGAGTTATGTGGTTGAGTCATTCAATTCTCAACTAATAGTCTCACCCTAATTTTAATCTTTTTAAATATTGTCAGAGATCTGAAAAGAAGAAAAATCGGTTGCGATCAACATTTCACATCGAAATGTTTGTGGGTGCGCTGTTGACTCAAATGTTATTCTGCAATTCATCATTTCTCATTTTTCTAGTCCACAGCAGAACATCCTGATAGTCCACCCTTCCCTGTATGATTTCTGTCTTCCTTCCCTCTCTCTGCCGAGAAGGAAAAGACATTATGCCCATTCTGAATGAGCAGAAAGAAGGCAAGCACATTATGTAGGGATGGCAGGAAGAGAATCAACAGTTTTCAGTGCCTGAATCGGTAGGGGAGCCCCTCTGGGGAAGAAGGGGTGAGGAGAGGGAGAGAGAGAGACAGGGAGGAAGAGATGTCAGCAGGTATTACTATCACTGTCACTGTGCAGTCGTGGAGAGAAACACCCTCGTCATGCTTACTTACCCTAAAGGGAGAACATTTGGAGAATGGTGTGGATCATAAAATTACCATATTTTGAGTTTTGGCTATTTGTTTGTATGATTTGTGTGTACAATTCTAATGTTTTTTTCCTCCCCCATTTTATTTTGTGAGCGGGTTTGGTTTGTTGGTGGCTCATTATTGTACTGTTTATTAGATGCAGTATGTATTAATAAAAATCAGTTAAATCGATCAATGAGAACATTTTGACATGATTATGACATGATATTCTAAGTTATTAATGAAATGAATCTCTTATGTCCATATTTGCTGATAAAAGCCCCCAAAGCATAAATGACTAACTTCTTAAGCCACTTTTTGGCTACTCTATTTTATATTATTAAACATAATTAGTCTGTAGTTTACTAATATATGTATGTTCATAGTGTTGGGCGGTTTGACAAAAAATCTGTATCACGTTTTTTAAGGATTCTAATGGTTTATCAATGTTTTCCCCTGGCTGTGCCTTTATATTACAGTGTTTTGTTTTTTTTTTACAATTGTTAGGACACATTTCTCAAAACTAAAGTCACTTTTTCAAAACTCTTTACACAGAGTTTCTCCTAACCATCTTTCAGCTTTACACAGCAGTACATTTCACATTCAAAATGCACTAAAACTACCAAAACACTTCATTAATGGCTCAAATCATGTCATTCCTACATAACACTAGGAAAGGCTTTCACCAAACAAACACACTTTGTTCACACTTGTTCAGCTACATTCAACTGCTTTGATAGCATTTGATTTTTTTACATTCATTTCTTTCTGTAGAAATGTTAAAATTTCTGTCTTATTCATTTTTATACTGTGCTAGGTTTTGAACTTAAGTTTAACACTTTTAAAAGTAGTATGTAAACGTGCAAATTGGCTTGTATAGTACATAAAGTTTTGGTAGCGTTTGTGTCGAAGTGATACAAGAATTCATGTAATTTGACAGATGTCATCAATGAATGCATTTTGTGCCACAGCAAAGATAAATGATTCAAAATTTATCCCACATAGACTGATTGTTGTGCTTGCTGTGTGAATAGTTTTGAAAAAGTGACCCAAGTATTAAGAAATGTGTCCTAGCGATTGTGTAAAAAAAAAAAAAGTAATAGAATGCATGAAACGGATGAAGAGCCACAGCATTTCAATCACAATCCAAACAATTATGCTACATATAGGCTACCATGAGCTGGCAACATTTTTGATGTACATTAGTACATCATATTTCCTTCTGAAGCACCAGTGAGTGTTTGAACCTTCTTTAATAGTTGCATATGAGTCCCTTAGTTGTCCTCAAAATCAGATGGATCTCAAAGTCATACATTATTGTTGGAAAGGGTTCAAATACACACAAAAATGCTGAAAAACCAAAGAATTTGTGTGATTTTTCTGAAGAACAGCAGGTTGTTTAACTGTTCAGGACAAACAAGGCATTCATGAACAACTATCACTAAACAAAAAAACAACACGGTGTTAAGAATCAAGGGGATGTAAACTTTTGAACCGAGTCATTTTTATAAATTCAGCTATTATTTTCTCTTGTGGACTATATGTAAACATCTTTTATGTGAAATATCTTATTCAGGTCAGTAATAAATAAACAATAACGTGGATTTTGTATGATCCCTCTTATTTTGGTAAAATAATTAACTGATGATTCTGAAAGGGGGATGCAAACTTTGCCCTCAATTGTATCTGAACGAAACACAACAGCAGACGCGCTGAATGAGACGCAAATTCACTCCTTGACAGCAGGTGGCGCTTATGGATCAACAGCGATAGAGCATTTCCTTGTTTGGCCTAGTGCTGTAAACAAAGCAGTGCTGAACCTGTAAATACGACGTTAATATGCATTATAAGGAGGTAAGATGGAAAGAATATACAATTTGAGCTTTCCTGCTTTTCTGGAGATTCATATTTTTTAACTACAGTATATTTCAGGCATCGTGAACTGAGCTTAATCTGCCTGCTACAGTATTTTCTCCTCTTTGCGTTCATCTTCAGCGTCTCTGGCTTCTGTTAACGGACGTTTACAGTTAGTTTATTTGCCCATTTAAAGAACTAGTTATGTGTTGTTAATAGTTTTAAATGTTAAGCGGTTTTTATCGGTTGAACTGGTATTAATGCATCGTTTTGATCAGGTTTGTGTGCAAACGTACAGCATATAGGTGTGAACATTCGTGTATTGGAATGTATGTTATTGTTTGAATGTGCATATTTTGTGGGTGGGTGACTTGTAATTTGTTATTGTATTTGGGTGTGTGTGGGTTGTCTGTTCTTTCTGTGTTGCTGATATGCTGTGGAGTTTAGCAGATACCTGTAGACGGGTCTAGAGCGGAATGCATGGAATGCTGGGTATGGTGCTGGTTTCTTGCTCGCTGTGGTGAAGCCATGTGTGCACGGGGTACAGCTTGTGTGCACGGGGTACAGCTTGTGTGCACGTGCAGGCCTGGGTGTGTGCTTGTGATAGACGTGTTTTGATAACCGTTTCAGTTCTTCAAACCGGCAGCTCACGATTCTCCGGTTATTAAACAGATTTGTCCTCTCTGTGTAGAAGCAGAACGCAATCAAAAACAAGCAGTGCCGATGATGACTGCGTCCTATTCATCAAGCAGGTTTGGTGGTTAGTGTCTGGAACACACTGAACAGATTTCCTGCAGAGCTCCCTGTACCGTTTCTCATGTGGTGGGCAGCTTTGCCATTATTATAGTGCACACTGTGGGATCAAATGCACTTTTATTCTGAAATTAAATTTATAGACATTTGTCTGAGACTGTACAGGAAGATATATTATGCAACCACTACCAGCCTTACTGGGTGTGCATTTTATTTTATTTTATTTTATTTTATTTTATTTTATTTTTGAAGCATTAAACAGACTTTTTATAATTTGATTTTTGTATTTTAATATTGTAATTAAATTAAATATTTTATTTTTTTAATTATTTAATTTTATTTTATATTTTATTTATTTTATTTTATTTCTTTTTTTATTTTGTTTTGAAGCGTTAAACAGACTTTTCAAAATTTTATTTTTGTATTTTAACAGACTTTTCAAAATTTTATTTTTGTATTTTATTATTTTATTGAAATTAAATATTTAATTTTTTATAATTTAATTTATATATATATATATATATATATATACAATTTTGTTTTAGCATTAAACAGACTTTCATTTTATTTTATTGAAATTAATGTTTTATTTTGTAATGATTTAATTGATTTTGTTTGTTTTTGAAGCATTAAACAGACTTTATTTTATTTTTTATATTTTATTATTTTATTTTATTTAAATAAAATATTTTATATACATTTTATATATAAATAATTTTATTTTATATTTTTTATTTCATATTATATATTATACTACCACTACTAGCCTTCCTGGGTTGGCATTTATTTTATTTTTTATTTTATTTTATTATATTTTATTTTATTTTATTTATTTATTTATGTATTTTATTTTATTTTTGAACCATTAGACAGACTTTTATTTTTCTATTTAATTATTTTATTTAAATTAAATACTTTATTTTATGTGTATATATATATATATATATAATTTTTTTTATTTATTTATTTTTTTTTTTTATTTTGTTATTTTTTTTATCAGAACGATGCAGTAGAGTGACACAAAATTAAACATGAAATTTTAAAGTGGAAAGACTGAAATCTTCCGGCAATCTTTGTTTTATTTACAACTTACAAAAAAAAAAAAACACTAGATCTACTTTCTTTTGTCGTTTTAATAAATTGTAGTTACCAATCTTCAAGTAACCATCTGCTGTGTGTTTATCATTGTTAGAAACCTAGTGATGAATAATTCTGCTGATGCTTGCTGGGCGTAGCAACCATTATATTTACAAATTTTTATATTCATCTCACCACGCTATTATGAGGAGATCATCAATACTCATGCATCATTGTGTCTCCTACTTTTTGAATCTTTCCTACGTCTCTGCTTGTGAGTGTATGAGGGGACAGCTGTACTTGTGTTGAAGATGCCCCTCCTGATGGGTTTTGTAATGTTATCTGAAAAGACGGCATCGGACTGTCTTATTGTTCTAGAGGTAGCTGCTTGTCTGTAATCCTAAATTAAGTGGATAATTCGCTCTCTGCATGGGGCATGGGAGAAGCCATGGCTACACAACATGTGTCCTCCTTGAACCCACCCTGGCCCTACCTCCCCCATGGCTCGGCTGTTGTTCAGTTTTGTGTGGGCCGTTTAAAAGAGTTTTGTACTTGAAGTGCATCCTCCTGTTTACAGTCAGCTAATGGTGGCCCTGGTGTTTCACTTCAGCCAGCTGCTTCTGATACTGGCTTTTTTGTTTTATATCATTTTATTTTATGTGTACATTTTATTTAGTTTATAAATGAAAAGAACATTTTATTACATTATTTATGTATTTTGTATTGATGATTATTTTTACATTGGCTTATTATTTTTGGTTTTATTGTATTTATTTATTTTATTTGTATTTTTTTTTTAAATAAAATATATTTGTTGTCTGTATTTTATTTATATTATGCATTCAGTTTATAGTTTTATTTTATACTTCTAATATGTATATTATTTTATTTTATTTGTTATTTATTCTATCTATTTTTACATTTTTATTTTCATTTTTATGTTGTGTAATTTATTATTTTGCTATTTCTTTATTTATTTAATTAATATTTAAATGGAAATTTTTGTTTCGTTCTTTTTTTGTATCTTAATTGTTATCTTGTGTGATTAGTTTTTAGTATTCATTTTTTAGTTTTTTTTTTTTAAATAAAATGTTTTCTGTATTTTATATTTATAGTATGCATTTAATTTAATTTTTTCTTATACTTTTGTATTTTAATTTTTTTTAATTTTTATTTTTTCATATTTAAGTGGACACTTGTTAGTTTCTTTTTTGTATCTTAATTTTTATCTTGTGTGATTTAGTTTAGTATTTATTTCATGTAGCATCATGAACAGTAGTAGTATTTATTTATTTTTTAAATAAAACATATTTGTTTCTGTATTTTATTCATAGTATGCCTTTAATTTGTTTTGTCTTATACTTTTTATTTTTTTTTTTATTTTTATTGTTTTATTTGTATTTATTCTATCTATTTTTAATTGTATTTTCCATTTTTTGTGTAATTTATTATTTTACTATTATTTATTAAATTGATATTTAAGTGGAAAATTATTTTATTAAATTTATTTAGAATTGTATTTTTTATTGCAATGACAGTAGTAGTAGTAGTAGTATTTTTAGTCCATTAGTCATCATTTTATTTGAATTTGTTTCATTATAGTTTTTATTGTATTTTTTTTTTATTCAATTTAAATAGAAATTTTATTTTATTCGATTTTATTCATAATTTTTTACATATCAGTATTTTTCTTTATTTATTTATTAGTTTTGTTTTTGTTGTTTTTGTTTTTAATCTTTTGTATTTAAGTTTTAGTATTTTATTTATTTATTTATTTTTTGTTGTTGAAATTTAATTATTTTTGTATTATACAATTTTTAAGTATTTTATTAATTTTTCTAATACCTTATATATTTAAATTATTTTTCTTATAATTTATTCTTTGTATTTAATTAGAGTTTTTATTATATTTACATTTTTAACAAACGATTATTTTTTTACTGTAATTTGTACAAATTGAATTTTATTTGTTTGACTTATTTTACTCCTTTTATCATATATAATCATACTTAAGATAGTGCTTTGCATTTTTGTTAATTGTTTTCTTTTTCTCTTTTGTGTTACAGAAGACTAATGTGTGGTTTGGGTTCTTGGGTTTTGTGTGGGGCGTTTTCGAGCCTTTTGTACTATGTGTGCCTAATGCAGGCCGTGGGTGCTGCTTTTTGTATGGAGCGAGTTCTTCTCTTTGTGCGGCTGGGGCCTTTGTGACCTGAGCATGTTCAGAGGTGCTTGGCTCTCCTCCGGCTCTCCGCCTGGCCACCGCGCCACAAAGCTCAAGGCTGCCAAGCACCAGCACTCTTTCATGCCCTTTCAGCTCAGGAAAAACCAATCTGAATTTGAATTTGAAACGTTTTGACAGAGAAAGATGGAGAGGAGGGGCTGAGGGAGAGATAGAGAAGGTTACCAGGAGAGAATGGGATGAGAGGGAAGAAGGAGCGAGAGAGAGAGGGAGTGTAAAAGAGAAAGGGCAGTTTTGTCCCATGAGATTACAATGCAGTGACCGTGAAAGTGCTTAAATAAACAGTGTGTGAGAGAGGAAGAGCCAGAGGAGGAGAGACGGGCACTGGGAAATGGAGACGAGCGAGAGGGAGGGAGGGAAGGAAGGAGAGAGAGAGAGACAGAAAATTGTTGACAAGGAAAGGAAGTGAGTAAGTGCAGAGAGTGGGGGAGGGAAGTAAAGGGAGGGAAGACTGAACTTTATTAAAAAGCGACAAATTCCACAAATAAGAGAATGAGTGAAAGAGACGAAAGCACCGATGGAGACGAATGGACCCCCTCCTTCACTTCAGGATGATAATGCCTTGTGTCTTCAGAGTTGATAGTTCTGACTCTGTGTGTGTCTGAGAGGAAAAAAGAAAAGAGGAGGCTTGTTACCTCTGTCATTGTTTCCTAACGAGATGTGATGTTAACTTAAAAGCTTCCATCTCCTCCAGATCTCCTCTAGATTTTTGTCCTAACCAGCTGCGACTGCAACAAACAACAGGACATTTTATCATTAGTTTTGTTTGCACTGTGAAATCAGGTGACAAACATTCCCTGTTGTCCAAACATTGTCCATTTTTTTTTTTTTTGAAAACTGTTTTTTACAATCAAAACATCCTGAAATGTGAAACTCCTAATGTGTTAAAACCTGCCAGTTTCTCTGTAGTTTATTCCATTAGATCCATGCAGTGATAATTTGATGTCGCACATAATTGTTGTATTAAGTGGCACGAATTCTAAAATAATTTTGCTGTTTAAACTTTTAAGTGTTATATGTTAAAGTGATAGTTCACCCAAAAATGAAAATAACCCCATGATTTATTCATCCTCAAGCCACGCTATAGTTGGTGTATATGACTTTATTCTTTCAGACAAATACAATCGGAGTTATATTCATAATGACAGAATGAATAGCTGTTGAGTCCAATAAAGTGTATCCATCCATCCATCATAAAAAAGTACTCCACATGGCTCCGGGGGTTAATGTAGGCCTTCTAAAGTGAATCAATGTGTTTGTGTAAGAAAAATATCCATAGTTACGACTTAATAAACTGCAATTTCTACACACTTAAAAATAAAGGTTGCAAAAGGGTGTTTTTGCAGTGATGCCACAGAAGAACCATTTTTGCTTCCCCAAAGAACCTTTCAGTTAATAATTCTTAAAAGAACCATTTTGAAGAACATTTTAAAAATCGAGAACCTTAGGAACCTTTTCTGTGTTTGAAAGTTTCCGTGGACCTTCAAGGTTCTTCTAAAGAACCTTTATTTTTAAGAGTGTAGCTACTGCTAACTGTTGTAGCGCATTCACAAGAGAGTGGAATTCTAGTGGACGATGTAAGATGTAGACAAAGGCAGTGATGAACGCAGAAACGCAGTGGAGAGACTAAACAAAACACCAGTCACATTTAAGACGTTTTCAGAGGATTTCGATATAAGCCAAGAGGAGACTGGTTTTCCTTTACTGTAAACCATTGGTTCCTAACCACGTTCCTGGAGGCCCCCCAACACTCCATGTTTTCCATGTCTCCTTAATCAAACACACCTGATTCGGATCATCAGCTCATTAGTAGAGACTCCAAGACCTGAAATGGGTGTGTCAGACAAAGGAGAGATGCAAAATGTGCTGTGTTGGTAACCACGTTCCAGGAGGCCTTGGAAAGAAAACTTGGTTCTCACGAGACTAGCATATTCTCACTGAAGCTTAAAGGAGAAGTTCACTTCCAAAACAGAAATTTACAGATAACCCCCCCTGTCTTCCAAGATGTTCATGTCTTTCTTTCTCCATATAATGGACTGATATGGTGCCCCGATTTTGAACTTCCAAAATGCAGTTTAAATGCAGCTTCAAGCAATCCCAGTAAAGGATCCCAACCGAGGAAGAAGGGTCTTATCTAGTGAAATGAGTTATTTTCATTTAAAAAATACAATTTAAATACTCTTTAATCTCAAACGCTCATCTTGCCTTTCTCCCCTGAACTCTGTGTATTCTGACTCAAGACAGTTAGAGCAGTGGTTCTCAATCCTGGTCCTGGGGGCCCCCTGCTCTGCACATTTTGCATGTCTCCCTTATTTCACACACCTGATTGAGATCATCAACTCATTAGGAGAGAGATCCATGAACTGAACTAATGAGCTGATGATCTCAATCAGGTGTGTTAAATAAGGGAGACATGCAAAATGTGCAGAGCAGGGGGCCCCCAGGACCAGGATTGAGAACCACTGAGTTAGAGTATGTCGAAAAACTCCAATTGTATTTTCTCCCTCAACTTTAAAAATCATTTCAAAATCATCCTACATTGCTGTAGAAGTACTGACCCAGTCTTCGCAAAGTGAACATGCAAAGAAGATCAAACACCCTTAACAAAAAAGGTAAAACAACGATATAGGATGATTTTGAAGTTGGGGGAGAACAAGAAATTGTAGGGTTTTTTTAGCATACCCTAACTGTCATGAACTGGGAAAAAAAACAGTTCAGGCAGAGGAGACAAGAGGAGCGTTTGACATTAAAAAGTATATAAATTGCATTATTTTTATGAAAATAACCAATCGTTTCGCTAGATAAGACCCTTATTCCTCGGCTGGGATCGTTTAGAACCACACTTGGGATTATTTGAACAGCCATTAACTGCCATTATAAAACTTGGAAGAGCCAGGACATTTTTTTTAATGTAACTCTGATTGTATTTGTCTAAAGAAGAAAGTCATATACACCTAGGATGGCTTGAGGATGAGTAAATAATGGGGTAACTTTCAGTTTTGGGTGAACTATCCCTTTAACTTTGGATCTTAATCAGTTGGGAAAAGGGTAACACACGTTTGAAGCAACACAGAATACCTTGATTGTAATCAGCGCAAGGGCACTGATTACAAGCAGGTGAAAAGAGCCCGTTTCCAAGTTCCTTAATATTCTGGTCCCTAGATATGACTCTGGACCCTTCATCAGTGTCACTTCAGGACTTTTTAATAGTGAAAATTACAATTTTGCAGTTAATATGAGCAAAACCAAATTAATGCTTGCCAAACTTCATTAATTAAAAAAAGAGCAGTTACAAAGTAGGAAGCACGATTATGGAGCACGAAGTGTAAGGAACAAGCTTATTGCTTTACATGTGGACGACTAGTGAGAAAATGGAGTAGGAAGAGAAATGGGGAAAAAAAACAAGCAATTAAAAAAGGAGAGAGAGTGCAAGAAATGGCAAAGCTTTTTTTATAAATGTTGGAAACATTTCTGCTTAATATTTTTGTGAAAACTGATACATTTTTTGAGGATTCTTAGATGAATAGAAAGTTCAAAAGAACATTTATTTGAAATAGAATAGAACCTTTTGTAAAATTATAAATGTTTTTTGTCGTCATTTATAAATTTATTGATAAATTTATAGCATTCTATATTCTATTTCTAGCGTTCTGTTTATAGCAAGTGCAAATAGATTCTGTTTACACCATGAAAAAATCATAGTATATTCTTTGCAATAATGGTAGTTAGATGCTATTTATGCTACTTAGTATTGTACTACATTATAAAAAAAAGTGTTTAATAATAACATATTGAGTGTAAATGATAATTTTTAATAAAATTATCAAATGAATGCTACCTTATTGGGACAATAAACCCCTCTCAACACCTACCCCCAACCCTAATCGATAAACACATTCGAGGCACTTTATTTTCCACTTTTTGATTATTTCCTTCATTTTATTGAAAATAAATGCCTTTCCGATCTGATATATGATGTGAAACGGGAGTAGAGAGTTCAACAAAAAGCAGATTTGAACTCTGGTCGATCGCATCAAGTCACTGCTACACGTTTTACCACCTACCCACTGGAGCTGTTGTTTAACAGGTGTCTTTTGTGATTTTGTCTAGGCCAATCCCTTGTTGGTGGGTGGAGTTAGTGTAAATAGCCTCTGCCAACAAGTCAGGGTATTTGCACTACTTCAGTACATAAAGTATATGCATACTATGTTTAAATCAAATACAGGACAAAGTAATCAATGGTTTACAGGTGGATGACTAGAGAGGAAATGGACCAGGAAAAGAAAAGATCCAGAACATGCCGTGATTTAAACAAAAAAAAAAAAAGTGAGAGAGCAAGAGAGGAGGGATGAGTGCAGGAAAGAGAGGCAGAAAGAGGCAAGAGTTCCTAGCCTATCAAAACTGTGACCCACTTTTGCAATGATGGATGCCCAAAGCCAGCTCAGATTTATCGTTATTGCTTATTTGCTTAGCAGGCGCCCTTTTCAGCGCGGAGCAGGGTTGAACACTGGAGCATGTAACTCCGGTGGCTGCTCGCCCTAACCCACTTACCGACGACAGCTGGGCCTGCCGACCAGAGAGGGCCACGCGCACCGCAGACCACTACAGCTGCCGCTACGCCAGTCCTACAGGCAGACACCTGTCTCTGAACTCACTTTCCATTATGTGTGCGCTTTCCTTTCGTCAGACCCTTTAAAGACCCCCCGTCCCCCCCAAGGAAAGGCACAGTTGGCTGTACAGTAGCTAAAGGAGGAAGTTGTATTTAAAGCCAAGGCAAAAAGGGTTTTAAAACAGCCAGAACCATCATTAGTCTGAGGTTTGGAAGTGGCGATGGAGGAAAGGGTGGGGCGGAGAGGGCCTGGCGTAGCTCCCGGCTCCAGATTGGCCGACTCCCAGACCACTGCACCTCTGGCCTTACATACCCCCTGGACACCCACATGCACAGATTCGCATATGTTCATGTGCCCATTATAATGAATATACAACACCTTAGATGTAGGGCAATGCGGAAAACGTAGATGGAATTGCGGAATCATAAAGTTTACTGTATGTGAGGACATTTCACAACTGAGCTGCTCTAGTTCCCCTGGTAAAAAAAGTAATAGATTTAAAATACATTTATGTTATGCAAAGTACAGTATATTTTAAGTCTATAAACATGTGATCTTGGACTACAAAACCAGTCTTAAAGGTCAATTTTTGCAAATTGAGATTTATACATCATATGAAAGCTGGATAAATAAGCTTTCCATTGATGTGAGGTTTGCTATTATAGGACAATATTTGTCTGAGATACAACTATTTGAAAATCTGGAATCTGAGGCTGCAAAAACATCAAAATGTTGAAAAAATCATCTTTAAAGTTGTCCAAATAAAGTTCTCAACAATGCATATTACTTAATTACTTGCGTTTCTTAATATTAAGCCTAAAATATGTTTTAATGTCACTATTGATGAGGATTGTATGATCTTTAAATATTTTACATTCAAAGAACAATATTATAAGTATACTTGCAATAGTTCCACTTTAGCACAATCAAATATACTTTAGTATATCTTTAGTTGGACTTCAGCACTACTTCTGCACAAAATATAAAGTGCATTAAGTACAAAATTAGTTGTTCCAATTTGGCAAATTTTAAATGTACCAGTTTAGGACACTAAAAGTACAATTGCAGGGGATTTTTTTTTTAACGGCGTGTCTATTTACATTAAGTGCAAATAGCCCGCCTAGTTGGCAGAGGCTATTTACAATAACTCCGGCCACCAACGTGTGATTGGGATGGATAATGTTACAAAAGACCATTGTTAAACATCAGCCCCAGTGGTGTAGATGGGAAAGCACATGCTGTATTCTTTTCGACGTGATCAACCTAGGTTTAAATCGGGATTTACCAACTTTTTTTTTTTTCCCCCTTTTTAAATCTCATACCGGAAAGGCACTTATTTTCAATAAAAATGAAGGAAATAATTGAAAAGTTGAACATAAAGTATCGTGTAGGGTTAGGGTTGGTGTAGAGAGGGCTTATTGTCCCAATAAGTCCGCATCCATTTTTACACAACACAATAATACATTATTATTGCATACAGTTTTATAATGTAATACAATACTGAGGTGCAGATAAAAATATTCTACTTTCACTTAGTGTAAATAGGATCTAAATGCCATCTACATTTAGTGTAAACAGCATCTATTTTTATTAAGTACATAATATCTAAATGTATTTGTAGTGTACTCTGCATGAAATTAAATATATTTTAAATACATTTTAGTATATTTATTTTTCACTTGAGTCTCTTTACCTGCATTTCATCATTTTATTTAATTTAAAAAAATGCACACTGTCGAAATGAAAGTTCAGTTTAACTTCAAGAAATTATGACCTTACTATTGTACAGTAGAATGTACTTCTCAAAGTAATAATAACAGTTATACAGGTTATTAAAATAACATTTCTTTTAAAGAATACCACTGAATATCACACAATTTTCACCCATGTTTTAATTTAATAGTAAACCTCTGTTGCGCAGCATTTTGGTTGTCAAAAAATTAAAGAAGTTGTTTAATTAAATTACTAATCAAATGAAATGTAATCTTTTAAAATGTTTTAGGTATTTATAGGAATGCTACAGTTTTTGATAATAAATGTGTATAAAATTAAAGTAAATTTGTATTAAATTAAAAACACAGAAGACAGAAAAATATAAAACAGACAACACAGACTTTCTTAAAAATAATAATAATAATAATTAAATAGTTACAATGTTATGAATTCAATTAATTAGACATCTTTTTATTTTAATATAATTAAATAATTAGGGATGCACCGAAGTGAAAATTCGGTGCCGAAACCTAAAATTCTGGATGCACTTGGCCGAAAACCCAAAACTGAAAATGCTTTGTAAAAATTATTGTTTTATTAAATAATATAATGTAATTTTGTAAGACTTTATTTTAACTCAGTTTAATTTATCTCAGTAATTTAATTGATACTGAATTTAAAAAACAAAAGCCAATAAACGGCACATTTTTCAGCGGATAATTTTTTGGCGACTTAACTTTTGGTGCATCCCTATAAATGACTAAAACAGGAACCAGAAAAATGAAACTTGTGGGGGAAAATGAGTAAAACTGAATTTGGTAGGAAACACTAAATAATAAATAAGGGATTGTTCACTAAATAAACAAATCTGTCATGTACTCACCCTTTATGTTTAGAATTTTTTTTTTTTTTTGTTACGTTTTGGTCCATACAGTTTAAGTTAATAGGGTCCAATCCATCTTAAGATCATATGGTAACTTTGACAGCCTTAAAAATGCCTTGTAAAACCTTTTTTCCTGAAACTTCCGTGGACTCCCAGCACCCTGTAATTTTTAATATTTTTAAAGCAAGTTACACAGGTTTGAACTGACACGAGAGGTCAGCAAATAATGACAGGATGGTGGATTGTAATTTTTAGGTGAATGATCCTTTTAGTTTGCACACTTTCTAAAATTACACTCTCTAATTGTGGCTCTTTTGCGCTCCGTTGGTGTTTTATTAGTTTCTAATGAACAAAATGAATCCCCTTTCTCACTATTTTTCTTTTTTTTTTTTTTGCTCTTGGGGTTTCTGTCACAGCCTAAAGTAGCTACTAAGTTTTTTTTATTCATGGTATTAAATGGGTGAAAAAGCCTATAAAAGAGCCTTAAAATGCTTGGGGTTATTCAGTGAAAAGCTATTATTTTATGTAGGTATTAGCTTTATCTGTATTCAGCAAGAAAAGCAGCCAGTGTCCACTTCAATAGTAGAGCATCAGCACCAAGGTTCGCATCGAGGCTGAGAAGGCCATTTGCTAATCTTCCTCTTTCAGATCCTGACTTATGCACGCACATACCCGGGCACGCACATACACACACCATGCTAAAGTCATCCCCTCCTGTTCTTTGTAGTGCTGTGGGTCCTGCTGACTCTTGGTGAAAGGGGCGCTGTGCTAACAGGCAGAAAATAGACCCAGCTCTCTGTTTGAGCTCCGGCCTCAAGAGCCCCGGGCCGCACCGTTGCCCAGTGATAAACGCATTTGAAAACAGGGGGCACACAAAGTCTTCCGGTGCCTGGCTAAATGCTAAACACCCCCCTCATTCATACACATACACACGGTGCATTCCTTTTTAGACGACTTTACAAACCTATCTCCTGCAGCTTTGCTGAGGAGCAGCCAACCTCCGTGCCCCGAGCGAGCCTGGGCTTCTCAGAGCACACAAACCGCTTTTTCACACACGTTACACTGCGGCGTGGTGATTACAGGAGCATGTAGGTCACTCTTTAGCGTCTCTGCGTAATGTATTAGCTTCAATGGATGAACGAACAAGCCTAATGAATGAATAATGAATTGAATTAAGGGACAATGGGTCTCGTTTGCTAATCACGCATACATGTGTATTCGAGCGTGAAGCCTGTATGTGAACGGTTTCAAGCAGGTCGTGATAACCATAACTCCACCTCAATTTAAAAAATGTGATAATATTTACCGGCCTAAATAAGTAAACCCTTTATGTTTTTCCAGACATGTTCAGAATTTGGTTTGGTTTTGTTTAGTTTTGTTTGTTTTTTGTCTTTTGTTTTATTTTTTGGTTTAGTTTTGATTTTTGGTTTGGTGTTTTTGTTTGTTTTGTTTGTTTGTTTGTTTGTTTTCTTTGGTTTTGTGTGGTTTGGTTTGATTTTGTGTTTTGTGGTTTGTTTATGTTTTGTTTTTGTTTTTTGGTTTGGTGTTTTGTGGTTTGGTTTGTGTTTAGTTTTGTGTTTGTTTTGTGGTGTGGTTTGATTTTGTTGTTTGGTTTGGTTTGGTGTTTTTAGTTTTGTTGTTTGGTTTGGTTTGGTTTGTGTTTAGTTTTGTTTTTGTTTAGTTTTGTGTTTTATGCAATTTTTTTTTTTTTTTCAGTTTGGTTAAAAAAAAAAAAAAAACTACAGATGGTCTTAGAAATGTGAATGTATGAAGATTCACTTGTGAGGGACTCCCTTCCTAAAATATCAAATATAATTTCTTGGAAAGGCAATTTAACAATTTATACATTTAAGAACAATAATTGGCATTTATATTGTTATGCTAAAGCAAATAATCTAGAAAATATTTTCACACAGAACCATATGTATATTTGTTTTTAGTGTTTCCTTTGGGGTGCAATAGAATAAAATATTTGTTATTAATCTCAAAATAATTGATACTGATTTCCAACCCATCTTAAGTCAGCGTTAAAAAGAAAGCACCCAGTAGCTATTTATTCATATTTGAGTATTTTTTTTCCATGTTTTATTAATTGTTACATTTTATATTTTAATTTAACCATCTTATTTGGTCTTATTTTAATTTCTTATACATCATTTACAATGAGCACTGATCCTTTGACAAACACAAATCCACATTTATGAACACATTCATTAGGAACCAGAAATACAGTATTTTCAGCATCGCTTTTCACTGACCAAAAAAATTCCCCGTTGTTTTATAAATGCCACAGACAAACAAATACAGCTTAGCCTAGTCAGTAGCGCTTTGTCTTTGTCAAGTTCTCCTCAGCATAACGATACAAATTAATTTTCTGGGTGTAGTTACAGCTTCCATGCCACAAAGCCTTGTCCTGAAAAAATCAATATCGCTAATTGCTGCACCTGCAGAACAACCTTGTTGTGAAGGTAACTATGGCTTGGTGCTGTTCTTTCCAACTGGAACACGAGCGGTCTGTAGCTCAGAATGAGTCTGCCTTATCTCGCATAAACTCTCATGCGCTAAGTGAATAATATCTAGCATGAACACGCAAGGCTGTTTAGCATGTGCGGAAAGCCAGGAAACAAATAAGCCCTAACCACATGTGGCCCCACACCTGGCGCCTTTGGAGATAGAAAGAGCTACGCAAATGCTGGCACCAAAAAGGAAGCTTAAGGTCAGGAGTCCTGTTTGTTTTCGCATGTAGTGCGTTTCCATGCTTCCTTGTTCCCTCTACGCTTTAGAATAACATCCATTAACAAAGGGTTTGGATCCCTGCTCACTTTAGGAAAGAGAGGGAGGGAACGGACCAGGAGGCCGAGATGACCACTCAAGAACGCTATATAGAGTAATCCACAGGAAACGGTCACAGAAAGAATGAGATTGTTAAGGGTAAAAATAGGGGGTAGCAGATGGCCAAAATGGGAATCCAAGTAGGTGTTTGTCTGAACAGCCTTAATAGCCAGGTTAGACACAACATGGCCGAATGAACAAACACACACGGTCTGGAACGGTTGAACACATCAGAGCCGCGTGAAGAGCTTAGCGCCTGTTGGGCTAGCGCTGGGGCTAACATGGGGTTTGGGGATGCGCCACATGCTGGAGCTTAGGTGGGTTTATCGCAGGAGGGGGCAGAGGGGAAGGACATATTTGTGGCAGGGTTGGGTTTTTTCGGGAGGCAGTCTGAATGTGTTTTTGGATTTGTGACAGTTATGGAGGCTGTGCACGGCTGCCTTCATCTGGCTCACAGTCCCTGAAGTCTTTCTGGTTTTCTCTGCATAACGACTCCGTATTTAGTGTTTACTAATCCAAAAAGACAAAATGCACCATGAATAATTTGGTTTATGAAAAAAATGTTGTTTACAAATTTGGTTACAAATCATTTACAGTACTCAATTTTCGTTTTTGCATCACATTATGAAAAATATTAAATGATTTATTCAGTACTGAGAAGTTTAACTGTGCCTCACAAAAACTTGTCAGTCAGATTCTGTTTTTTTTTTTTTCGTTCTTGGTTTAACAGTGTGGTAGGTGAGATTTTTTTTTTTGTATGTATGTTTGTTTGTTTGTTTGTTTTTTGTTTGTTTTAAATAATTAATACTTTCATTCAGCAAGATGCATTAAATTGGCCAAATGTGACAAATCTTTTATAACTGCAGAATTTGTTACTAGTTCGAATTAATGCTGTTTTTTTTTTTTTACTTTCTATTCATCAAATAATTTTGAAAAATGTATCACTTTCCACAAAATATTAACTGTTTTCAACACTAATAATAAGATTTTTTTTTCGAGCAGCAAATCAGCATATTACAGTGATCTATGAAGAATCTTGTGACACTGAAGACTGAATAATGGTGCTAAAAAATTCAGCGCTGCCATCACAGGAATAAATTTTAAAATTACATTTTAAAAACAGTTATTTTAAGTTAAAATTAGTACTAGGTAATATACCGGTTTAAATGGTAAACCAGTTTGAACTACGCAAACACATTTTTAAAAATTTTTTTAAGCTGATCTCTTGACAAAAATGTACCTGTGGGAACTTTTTTTATGCAAGATGCGAAATACGTAGCACCATGTATGTTTCGTGACGTAATCAATGTGAAATGTCCAGTGAGTGCCGCTAAAAGAGTTTGCTTGTTTTTTCCTAAAACTTTCTGACGTTAGTTTTGAAGGTGTCACTGCAGTTCTTGAAATGTCCATTGAGTGGTGCTATAACTCTCTAATGCTCCGTGACGTTTTAAAATAACGTATTATCTGCACTCCACCTTAATAACAGTACTAACACAATAGTATGAACAAAAGAGAATGTGATGTAAAAATGCAATCGTTTTAGCTTTTTTCAGTCTCTCATCTTTCAGCTCTTTCATTGTGAGTCATGTTTTTCATCGGATTCATACCCAAGGATTTCGCATCCAAACACTGGACGGCACAGCATGACAAAATACAGTAGAACCCGTTATAATCAGGGATGCTGTCTACACTGGATGCGGCACGGAGCAGCGTGACACGACACGACAAATCCCTGACGGTAAACTGCTGCCGTGTTCTACTTATGACATGGTCACACAAGGTCGTTTTGTCGCGTCCGGTGTAGACACAGTGCAAGTCCAATTCCGTGCCGGCTGAGCTACCGATCAAGCTTGTTATAGCTGGTGTAGTGCCCATTTTCGACCCCCTGCCAAATTATTGCCCCCTCTCATTGAAGTCGCTAGATGATTGCCTAATTCTGACCCCTCCCCCACACCTAACCCTACCAGTACTGGGGGGGGGGTGGGGTAGCAATTTGGCGGGTTTAGAATTTGCACCGGAAAGTGCAGCATATGTAGCTGTAATCATAACTTTGTAAAAAAACGATTATAAGCGTTCACTGTTTTACCGCCTCTAGTGTTCATTTCTGTTGGAAACTTAAGTGATATGTACGTATTGGTACATATTTCGTGTCTTGCGAAAAAGTTCCCACAGGTACATTTTTGTCATGAGATCAGGTAGCAGAAAATACTATATGGATGCTGTTCCATAAGTGCCACCTGCTGTCAGAGAGTGGATTTGCATCTCATTCAGCCTATCTGTTTTTTTTTTTTTGTTTCATTCAGATATGTTTTATGTAACATAATATCACAAAGCTAAGGTAAGACCAATCTAATTTACATCAAAAACTGCTGTATGTAGCATGTTTGTTTAGATCATGTTTAAAATGCAGTGGATTCATGCGTTCTGATTAATATAAAGGCACAGTTAGGGAAAAGTCATGATAAACTTGCCAAACTGACAAAATCCAAAAGAAAAAAAAAAGTAAAACAGATTTTTGGTCAAACCGCCCAGCACCGGTTCTAATAATATTTCATAGAAATGCTGTCACAAAAAAGTAGTAATTAACTATAACATTTAAATTGCTAGATCAGAGCATCTGTGATTTTGCTGGTCTAGAATATTATGGTGCACTGGTGCACAACTGGTTTTGCTTCAGGACCAGAATTTTTATTGGACATCATTTGGCAACCCACCACAACACCAAAATTGTTCATTATACAAAATTGAATTTCAATGGTATCATGCTTTCGGCAGCCAATAATTCACTCCGCAAAACTCATTGCAGTTGTCACAAACCATGTACCGTGTATTCATGTAATCTTTTATTTGTTGCATAGTTTGTAGAATAACCTTTTATAGAATAAGGGCATGTCTTGCAGCCTTCTGCCTAATTTAAGTAGCTTCCACAACACGAGTGACACTTGAATGTTTGATTGGGTGCATATCTTTTGACGTCATCCAGAAAGCATTTTCTCCTCCTTCGAAAAGCATATTTATTTTGCTACTTGAACTATGCATGATTGTATCAGAAATTGTTATAGTTTGTATTTAGCATCAATTTTCTCCCTGCTCGTGTTCGTGACCGTCAGAACAGACCTGTGAGATGAGAACCCCTGGTGTCTACAGTGCTGTAACGTTCCACAGTTGCGTGATTTTTGAGTTCTTCACTGTTTCGCTGGTTTTGAAGTCCTGTTTCAAACAGGCTCTAACAGGGCTGCATCTGCAGCGTGGCTGTCAAACCCCAGAGACTAACGTGACCTGATGAGAGGGAGAGAAAGAGAGCGAGAGATTGGCGGAGAGAAGGCGTAAGAGAGAACATGCGAGGTTCAGGGTTAATGGTGAATATGAGGACGACTTTGATACAGGTCATATGCACGTCGCATGAAATATTCCTGAGTTAAAAGGGGGGTGGCAGCCAAAGGAAGATGGAACGACTGGATGAAAGAGCACAAGTTGATATTGATCAGAAAAATGTAGGGCTGGGTGATATAGCTGAATATTTATATCTTGGTATTTTTCAAATTTTGACGATAATTCGTGTGGTCTCAAATACACAAAGTGACCACGTACTGCATTTTACTAAATGAACACAAAAGAAATATTTAAAATCATATTTGCTTGAAGGTACTTAACTGAATAAAGTTGTCTATACTATGCAATGAATCTCTTCTTTACATGGTGTTTAAACATTGATAGTTATAATTAAAGGATTCACAACTGTGTAGAACACAGTACAAGTGCTGAACGAAAACAAAAATAATGATTTTATTCAACAATTTCTTGTCTACCGTGTCGGTTTTCGACGTGCTTTCTGACATAGAACCCGGGTGTGCATCGGAGACTGACAAGGAAGACAAAAAATTGCTAAATGAAGTCGTTATTTTTGTTTTCTTTGTGCACAAAAAGTATTCTCGTAGCTTTATAACATTACGGTTGAACCACTGACGTCACATGGACTATTTTAAAGATGCCTTTACTACCTTTCTGGGCCTTGAATGTGTAAGCTGCATTACTGTCTATGCAGGGTCAGAAAGCAGTCAGATTTCATAAAAAAATATCTTAATTTGTGTTCTGAAGATGACAGAATTTTCATTTTTGGGGCAACCATCTCCTTAAAACTATTTAATTTAATAACAGTGACTCTTTTCTAATACAACGAGATACTGTATCAACAAGTGTCAATACTACTTTTAAACAAAGCAGTATAAAGATGGTTTTAATGTTTTGGTCCAACTTAACCACAGGCTTTTCTCTTCAGTAACCCACAAAAACTCAAACATAATAGAAACCCTTTTGAATTCCAACATAACAACAGTAAACACTAACAGATCTCCCCTTATATATAAATCATGTGCAAAAATGACATTTTATTATAACATTTACTTTCCCTACAGAATCTGAAGCGAAGTGGAATTCAACTCATTCAGTTTGAGTTCTGCTTAATATAAGTAGTTCACACTTTGGCAGACTTTACAATGTCGTCATTTTTGTGGCAGGTATAAACCAGACTTTATAATAATGGATGCGCCACTAGCTATCTTTCCATCATCCTATTTTATGTGCATTTTGAAATGAGATTGAAACGCCAAATTTAGAATTTTTTTTTTTTTTACACTCGCTTGATGTTTTTTTTTTTTTTTTGAAAGCGTTAATGCGAATAATGAGAGATGGAAACGCATTTGCCAAATAAATTCCTATGTGCGTGTTAAAAAAGTCATGTGACTTTGCACTATGGGATGGCATTACCTGACCAACCAGCAGACCGATCTTGTTGCACAGCATCTGAAATGTTGTTATGGTCATTCTGAAATGCTCGAGCTAAGACATCAAAGTATTTCTGTATAATTGCCTCCCAGAACTGTCTTGCACGACTGTGTTCCCAAACAGCAGGCATCCACCTCCAAAAGCAGTGACCACATTTATTCTGTTTCGTCTGCTCGCTCTAAGGCGCAAGCAATTTATTGAAATGTATGTAAAAAATTAGTATATTCAGTGGCTTCTCCTACTTTTCTTAGTGATATTCATTGCCAGTTTATCAGGAAGTGACGATTTTTTGTTCTCTTTGATTCATTGGATTGAAACGGTGCTTGTTTGCTATTGTTTTATGCGATATTCACAACAGTTAAATTCACAACTGTGGATGGAAACCCAACTACTGACTAGCTTAAATACCTCTGATTGGTCACTGGGTTCAGCACGTCATCACAGGATGTAAGTGAAATCGGCTTGCTGTTTTTAAAGCTAGTTTTAAATCACAATATTTGCTCATTTTGTATTGCCCAGACCTAGGAAAACTACTCTTTTTTTTTTTTTTTCTAAATCAAATATTTCTCTTTTTGATTTAAATCAACTCGTTTGCTCTTCCTCCTGTTATTCTCTGTGATAGAGGGATGAACCATTGACTGAAAGTGCAGTGGAGCGTTGGATCCCCTTTGGGGAACGAGTGTGCTCTCTCTTTCTTTTGTTCTCTCTCACTCATTCTCTTTCTCACCCCTCTAGCCCCCTCGATTCCCCTCAGATGCCTCGCCTGTTGCCAAGGTCTCTAACAGTTGTTTTTTTTTTTTTTTTTTTTTTCCACCCTTTCCGCTCCTCTCATCCTTTGCTCCGCATCCCTTGTTCCCATGCTGGTGTCCTCCTTGGAAGAGTTTGGCTTGGCCGAGCGCACCAGCCCACCTTGAGTCTTAACCCCTCAACCAAATCCTTCATATTTCCAATACCACTACAACTTTCTCTCCTTCTCTCAGTTCCTGCGTATTCACAACATACTGTCTTCTCAAAACTTTCCAAGTCCTTGTCTTCATGTATTTTTTTTCCAATCTCTTATCAAAGCTCCTCACATGACCCTACTGTTGGATGCCTCAGGGCAGCTCCACATAAATATGCCCTTTCCTCGTTGGTTGGCTTCGGAGTTCTTACAAAGTTCCTTCATTGCCGAGTCCATCAGGACCCCTGACTATTACCTTCACCAGTCCTGAAGCTCGAGGAGCCAATCAGCTCACCTACTCCATCCCAACCCCTCGCACCCCCTTTTCCTTTCCCAGCATGTTTTTGTGTTTTTGTCTGGATAGCCTGGCATTGTTGATCAATTATCAGGTCCATTTAGCAATTATGTTGTGGCGTACAGTAAGACCGAAGCGAGATTGCGTAGCTCACTTGGTATGCGCGCCATGTCGAAGCTGCTCTGTATTCCTCCGCCGTGGTTGTGAAATTGTTCGTGTTTTAATTATTCTCTTTTATAAAGGGATCAAAGGTGCTGCTGGCAGGGTCGGGGCCTATTTTCATTCATGTTCGTGCTCAGGCGTATACTCCCACACAGACTTTTTTTTAGTTTTACTATGAATATATTCTATTATTAAAACCGTGAAGCGCCTGCTGTAATGGTATAATGACTCCAGTTTGGCTCCAGCTCTGCAGGATTTAATCAGATACGATATATGTTGTAGACATTATATCATGTAGGATAATCTGCTGTGTCTGTATTTAATCACTTAATGATTTAATCATTTAAGATCTCATGCCTTTTTAGTATTTGTTCATGCATATCCGGTCTATGAAAAAAGAGGAAAAACCGATATGCTAATTAATTAAAGGGATAGCTCACCCAAAAATGTAACTTCTGTCATCATTTGCTTACCCTTGTGTTATTCTAAACATGTATGACTTGCTTTCTTCTGTGGAACATTTTAAGAATGTTGGCAGCTGAACACTTTTGGTTATCATTGACTTCCATGTTATGAATACATGCTGGGTTAAATACAACCTAGAGCTGGGTGAAATATGGACAAACCCAGTGGTTGGGGCAAATGTTTATCCCAACCTTCTGCGTAGTTTTATTTAACTCAACTACTGTTTAAAAAATTATGTGGCTAGGTAAAAATCAACCCAAAATAGGTTTTAAATTAAAAATCAGACACACAATTACTAGAGGCATCAGCAAAAATTAAAAGCTGAATGTACCAAAGGTCTTCTGCTCACCAAGCCTGCATTTATTTGATCCAAAGTACAGCAAAAACGGTAACATTTTGAAATATTTTTACTGTTTAAAATAACTGTTTTCTATTTGTATATATTTTAAAATGTAATTTATTACATTCAAAGCTAAATTTGTAGCATCATTACTCCAGTCACATGATCCTTCAGAAATATTCTAATAGTTCTGATAGTCTGATTTGCTGCTCAAAAATAAATAAATAAATAGTAGTAGTAGTAGTAGTAGTAGTAGTAGTAGTAGTAGTAGTAGTATGGTAAAAACAGCTGAGTAGAATTGTTTAAGGTTTCTTTGAATAGAAAGTTCAGAAAATCAACATTTATCTGAAATAGAAATCTTTTGTAACATTATAAATATATTAATCATCACCTTTGATTAATTTAAAGCATCCTTGCTAAATAAAATAATTAATTTCCTGAAGGATCATTGACACTGAAGTCTGGAGTAATGATGCTGAAAATTTAGTCTTTATCACAGGAATAAACTTCATTTTAAAATATATTCAAATGGAAAGCAGTTATTCTAAATAGTAAAAAATATTTCGCAATATTACTGCTTTTGCTGTATTTTAGATCAAATAAATGCAGCAGAGAATTCTTAAAAAAATAAAAAAATAAAAATGTTAAAAAAAAACTTTTGACTGGTAGTGTATTAATAAGTTGAATGATAATAATTAAATTATAAACGTGTTTTTACATTTCTTATGAATAAATGTTCAACTTTTAATTACTGAAAACTCCAGAAATTATGATATAATAGTAATTATATGAAAAAAAAAAACATTAAAAATCTTACTGTTCAAAAACTTTTGACTGGTAGTGTAGATGTTATAAATATAGTAATTTTTAAGCAATAGTTGAGTTAAATAAAATCACCCAGAAGGTTGGGTTAAACATTTAACCCAACCGCTGGGTCAAAACAACCCAATCGCTGGGTTTGTCCATCATATTTCACCCAGCGATTGGGTTGCAAGATGATTTAGAGTAAATTATTTTATTTAATGTAGAAAAGGAGAAAAGGAGGATACAGAAATGAAGGTGATGTGTGATAACAGAATTTTTATTTTTGGGTGACCTATCTCTTTCATTGAATTAATCACAGTTAACTGAGAAAAGATCTGAAATTATAATAATTTGAAGATAATTTGTGTTATTGTTCCAGATGAAAACATAGAATATATTACAAATTAGCTTTTATTTATGTAAATTCATTGATTCAAACTCATTAATTTAGAATATTTTTATAATTATTTTTTTATTTGTGTTTCTATTTGTATTTTATTTAGATTTTAATATATAATTGTTTTTATAAATTCATTCATTCATTCATTCATTCACATAACCCCATCGTGGTCTACAGTCCACAAGCAAACCACATTCTAATCTAGTTCGTCAGTCTGTTTGAAGTAGACGTGGGCCTGTTTGCGTGGAATTTCATCTTTCTTATATCTTCCATTTTTTTTTGATTGTGGAGTTATTTTAATTGTAATTAATCACACAAAATCAACACATTAAATTGACAGCCCCTAGTGCATGAATCTGTTAAGTATCTATTATTCTTCTTCAGTAAACTGAGAAATATTCTTCATTATTATTCGTGCATCCATTGAAGTGTTTCAAGTCCAAATCCATGGCGGATCTCAGTTCAAGGGAAGCAGTCGTATTATCAGCATGCTGAATATGATCGTGATTACCACCTAGTTTACAGATCCTCCCCCTACTCGTTCTCTATCAGGGCATTTTCATTTTTCAGACTACCTGACAGAGCCTGACACTTTAACCTCTCTCTGCTGATTGCTTCATGTTCCCTGTCCCTTCCAGCTTCATTTCCCTCACCTTTTTGCTCTCAGTAACCCTCTGTAGAGTAATGTGTAAATGTACGAGTCCATTTGCTGGCTTTTAGTAATGTGAAGTCGTTCTACATGCTTAATTTTAGTTGTCAGTTCATTAAAGCTTTTATTTACTTGCGTACATGTATTTGCAAGTATGTGGGTGTGTTAATTGAGATGTGTTATGCAGCTCGAGGGTGTTGAACATAGCACAAAATTGATCACAAGGCCTTGTCTGAGTTACGTTTGACTGACTCCTGATCGATTCGGCCTGTCATGGAGATTGATCGCCAATACTCGGTCACGGCTATCGATCAGTTCGCCGGTTGTGTCATCGCTCGAGTCGCTGTGTGGAGGAGGAGAGGGAACAGTAAACACATTTCCTTTACTTGTTTATTGCGCTTTCATCTCCGCCACACTGTAAAAGAGACGTGTGCTAAGATTGGAAGCTCAGCTACGCGTAATTATTGGTGTCTGTGAATTATAGCAGTTTGAATATTATAACTAGGGTATAATGTTGTCTGACACTGGCAAAGTTCAGCGCCAGTACTCGCATTTACACAATGCTGTAATTACACGATTTAGCCTTGCTAACCTTTATCTCCAGAAGGTTTAACCGTCTGAGGGTTCAATTCTGCAAGCAGACTGTGGTTTTACAGCGACTTCCTCATAATGACTTATGTACAGTGAGTAATTGTGGTGCATTACCTCTCGATTTAAAAACAGCTTTTTTGAAGATGGTTTGTATTGATGTTGTCTGGTTACATTTGTCTGGTTACATTCTGTGGTTCAAACTTACTTACATTTTTTATTTTACAGTACTGTTCAAATATTAGGGTCCGTAAGATTTTATTCAATGATTTTGAAGTCACAATACCAAAAATATTCTGTTCATGTCGTTTTGTATTTACAACTGGAGTACTTGGAGATCATTTTGATACATGAGTTTCAGAGTCGGGCGGGCCATAAATTTGAAACATGAGAGGGGAGAAAGATAGTTTTTAATGCTGTTACATTTTATTCCTTTTTTTTGCCCCACAACTTCTACATTTTTCATCTCTTGCTAAGATTTTTAATATTTTTAAAATAATTCTCTTCTGCTCACCAAGCCTGCATTTATTTGATTCAAAATGCAGCAAAAAGAGTAAAATTTGTGAAATATTTTTACCGTTTGAAATAGCTCGTTTCAATTTGAATATATTAAAAAATGTAATTTATTTCTGTGATTTCAAAGCTGAATTTTTAGCATCATTGCTCCTGTCACATGATCCTTCAGAAATCGTTCTAATATTCGTATTTGCTGCTCAAAAATGTATTATTATTATTATTATTATTATTATTATTAAGATGATGTTGAAAACAGCTGAGCAGAATTTTGTTTCAGGTTTCTTTATTGAATAGAAAGATCAGAAGAACAGCATTTATCTGTTATCAGCATTTACATTTATTTTGTAACATTATAAATGTCTTTATCATCACTTTCTATCAATTTAAAGCATCCTTGCTAAATAAAATAATTAATCTATCATTTCTTTCCCCTCAAAAAAACAACAAAAAAAAATATATACACTGAACAAAAATATGACACTGAAGACTGGAGTAATGAAGCTGAAAATTCAGCTTTGATCACAGGAATAAAAAATAACATTTTAAAATATTTTCAAATAGAAAACAGTTATTTTAAATAGTATAAATATTTCACAATATTACTGCTTTTGCTGTACTTTGGATCAAATCCATGCAGGCTTGGTGAGCAGAAACACATTGTTTTTGTGCATATCTTTTTAAATGCAAATGAGCTGCTGGTTTTAATTATCATGGCTGTCATGCTGAAATCATGCGTTTAAAGCCATATCAGTTTAAACTTCTGATATAGTTTTGTAAGTGCACACATCCGAAGCACATGCACAGAAAGCGGCTGTCACAGGGCATATGAGTACTAAAGTAAGTTCTCTTTCATGTCTTGCGTTTAAACTGTCAAATACACACAGGTTTATATTAAAAACACACATAAGTTATAAAACACATTCGAATATGTTTGTGAAGTTCATGGTGTTGGTACAGAGTTTTCGCTTGCGAAAACAAAATGGTGGCGCTGCGGGTGGAAATGTCCAAATGAAGGTGTGTTAAGATTATAATAAGATTCTACTTCTACGTCATATGCATATGATATGTAACCTTTAAATTCTTTCTTCTGTTGAACACAAAAGAAGATATTTTGAATTTGGGCAACAGTTTCTAGTATTTTTTTCTTCCTATACTATGGAAGTCTGTTTGGTTACCAACATTCAAAATATCTTCCTTTATGTTTAGTAGAAGAAAGAAACTTATACAGGTTTGGAAAAACTTGAGGATGAGTAAATTATGACTGAATTTTCATTTTTAGGTGAAATGTCCCTTTAAAAGCCAGGTGGAATCTGATTGGCTGTCAGTGTTTTTATCATTCATAATCTTTCTATCTGTCTTACTATCTTTCTCGCTTTCTTTCCTTTTCTGTCTTCCGTTCCGTCCATGTTTGTTTGTTTGTTTGTTTGTTTCTTTCTTTCTTTCTTTCTTTCTTTCTTTCTTTCTTTTCGTCTGTCTGTCTTGCTATCTTTCTAACTTTCTTTCCTTTTCTGTCTTGTTTCTTTCTTGTCTTTTGTTCTGTCAATCTTTTTGTTTTTTTTCTTTCTTTCTTTCTTTCTTTCTTTCTTTCTTTCTTTCTCTCTCTCTCTCTCTCCTTTCTTTCTTTCTTTTTTTCTTTCTCTGTAACTGTCCCTTTAAAAGCCGGGTGGAATGTGATTGGCTGTCAGTGTTATTATTGTTCATAATCTTTCCATCTGTCTTGCTGTCTTTCTCGCTTTCTTTCCTTTTCTGTCTTCCGTTCCGTCCATGTTTCTTTTTCTTTCTTTCTTTCTTTCTTTTCATCTGTCTGTCTTGCTATCTTTCTAACTTTCTTTCCTTTTCTGTCTTGTTTCTTTCTTCTGTCTTTTGTTCTGTCAATCTTTTTTTTCTTTCTTTCTTTCTTTCTTTCTCTGTTTTAATTTTTATGTGAACTGTCCCTTTAAAAGCCGGGTGAAATCTGATTGGCTGTCAGGGTAATTATTGTTCATAATCTTTCCATCTGTCTTACTATCGCTTACTTTTTCATTTTCTTTTTCTGTTTTCTGTCTTCTGTTCCATCCATCTTTCTTTCTTTTTTTCTTTCTTTCTTTCTCATCTCTGTCTTGCTGTCTCTTTAACTTTCTTTTCTTTTCTGTCTTGTTTCTTCTGTCTTTTGTTCTGTCGATCTTTTTGTTCTTTTTTTCTTTCTTTCTTTCTTTGTTTTCATTTTTATGTGAACTGTCCCTTTAAAAGCCGGGTGGAATCTGATTGGCTGTCAGTGTTATTGTTCATAATCTTTCCATCTGTCTTGCTGTCTTTCTCGCTTTCTTTCCTTTTCTGTCTTCCGTTCCGTCCATGTTTCTTTTTCTTTCTTTCTTTCTTTCTTTCTTTCTTTCTTTCTTTTCATCTGTCTGTCTTGCTATCTTTCTAACTTTCTTTCCTTTTCTGTCTTGTTTCTTTCTTCTGTCTTTTGTTCTGTCAATCTTTTTCTTTCTTTCTTTCTTTCTTTCTTTCTTTCTTTCTTTCTTTCTTTCTTTCTCTGTTTTAATTTTTATGTGAACTGTCCCTTTAAAAGCCGGGTGGAATCTGATTGGCTGTCATTGTTATTATTGTTCATAATCTTTCCATCTGTCTTACTATCTCTTACTTTCTTTCGTTTTCTTTTTCTGTTTTCTGTCTTCCGTTCCATCCATTTTTCTTTCTTTCTTTCTCATCTCTGTTTTGCTGTCTCTTTAACTTTCTTTTCTTTTCTGTGTTGTTTCTTCTGTCTTTTGTTTTGTCGATCTTTTTTTCTTTTTTTCTTTCTTTCTTTCTTTGTTTTCATTTTTAGGTGAACTGTCCCTTTAAAAGCTGGGCAGAATCTGATTTGGCTGTCAGTATTTTTATCGTTCATCTGCTTGAAAAAATTATTCCGAAAATGATTCCAACCAAACGTCGTTATCATTATAGTTGTGGTATGGATTTCAGTATTCTAACAGAATTAGAAGGATTATGAAAACTTCTATATAGTTACAATCCTTGTTATGAATGCCTCTTTATACCTTAACCAATAAATAATATCCAATCTCTAATGCAATTAAACATGAAAACTGATCCTCAGATTAGTTTCTAAATGTATTATCCTGTGAAAAACAAGAGAAAAGGTCAAACAAACCCCATTTATTCTGGTCCGGTGTTCATTTATTCAACTGTGACACCGTAAACGCTCACGACATGAGATGATTGTCCCTTCAAATGGGCTTGATTGATGAAAATTACATTTGCTTGACAGCTAATTAGCAACTTATGGATGTCTCATCACTGGCCAAGCTTGCAGTATTTGTAAATATGACATTTGCTGTCAGATCTTGGATGGACTATGACATGATAGTTGATGAAGAGACAGTCTTTATCTTCATCTCAAATCGCTGTTGATGGTTCAGTATGAAAACGTATGGAAAGACGACCTCAGTTAGACCACAGCTTGAGTTTTCTGGCTTCTGTAATGAGTTTACGCCACAGGTATTGAGGTAATTTCTTAACTAGGTCATAGACTGGTGGGTCAGGTACCTAGTTTACTCTCTAACTTTGTCTGTTTCTCCCTGTGCACTCCATCTGTTTGGCTCCCTTGCTCTTTCTCTCTCTGGTCTGGAGTCTTTCATTAGCCTTTTTCCGTCGTCTCTCTGTCCACCCACTTAACTCTGGATAACCCCCCTCCTCATTCTTCTGCCCGTGTGTGCTCCCTTCCTCCCTTCTTTCCTTCTCAGACTTCCTCTGCCTCCTTCGCTCTGTCGCTTCTTCACAAAAGACTCCCGGTGACAGACCTGGACCGGCCGCCTCGCTCTCACATCCTGTCTTTTCTTCTTCTCCTCCGTGGCCTCCTCTCATCCCTCACTCGCGTTCCTTCTCTGGCACACACGCACGTTCGCAGTGAAGAAAGACCAATTAAAATCCATCTTGTCTTCTTGCTGTCTCCCGCCAAACTCTCTCTAGGGCCACTAATTAAAATAGAACCCTTTCTTTACCTCCCTCCATGTGTCTGTCTCTCCTCTCTCTAACCCTTCTCTCTCTCAGTCCTCACCTCTCTTTCTGTCTCGCTTCATCTCCGCTGCTCCTTTGCTCTGGTTCTCACCTGTTTTTCCACAGACTGTAGTTGATCTGCACTTCTTAAGTACCTGTGAACTTAGCTACAAACTTTTCATTTTTTTTCCATTCTTTTCTTCCTGACTGTCTTTGTCTGTAGTTCTCTTTTTGTTCCTCCTTTCGTTTTCTCATTCTTTCTTTCCTTCTGTCATTCTTTCCATTTGTCTTATCTTTCTCTTTTCTTTCTTTCTTTCTCTTTCTTTCTTTCTTTCTTTCTTTCTTTCTTTCTTTCTTTCTTTCTTCCTTCCTTCCTGTCCATCTGTCTTGCTTTCTCACGTTCTCTCCTTTCTTTTTTTCTGTATTTTGTTCCATCCATCTTTCTTTCTTTCTTTCTTTCTTTCTTTCTTTTTTATTTTTTCCTTCCTTCCTTCCTGTCCATCTTGCTATCTTTCTTGCTTTCTTTCTTTCCATCTTTCTTTTTCTTTCTTTTCTTTTCTTTCTTTCTTTCTTCCTTCCTGTCCATCTATCTTTCCTCACTTTCTCTCTTTTTTCTAGTATTTTGTTGATCCATCCTGCTCTTTCTTTCTTTCTCTTTCTTTCTTTCTTTCTTTCTTTTTTCTTTCTTTCTTTTGCCTGCCTAAGTTCCCCCTTTTTTTATCTGATTCTTACTTTTTTGTGTTCTATCTTTTCTGTATCTGTTTTCTTTCTTTCTGATATTTCTTCCTTTCTGCCTCTCTGTGTTTCCTCCTTTCCTGTTTGTCTGTCTTCCTTTCTGTCTTTTTTCTTCCTGTCTGTCTGTTCCTTCCTTTCTTACTTCTTTTCCTGTCTGTTTGTTTCCTTCCTTCCTTCCTTCTTTCTTTGTTTCTTTTTCT